>SJYA01002334.1:157394-200223 GCA_006410615.1 Neotragus moschatus
TTTCTTCAATTTGAGTCTGAATTTGGTAATAAGGAGTTCATGATCTGAGCCACAGTCAGCTCCCAGTCTTGTTTTTTCTGACTGTATAGAGCTTCTCCATCCTTGCCTGCAAAGAATATAATCAATCTGATTTGGGTATTTACCATCTGGTGATGTCCATGTGTAGAGTAGAGTCTTATCTTGTGTTGTTATAAGAGGGTGTTTGCTATGACCAGTGTGTTCTCTTGGCAAAACTCTTATTAGCCTTTGTTCTGCTTCATTCTATACTCCAAGGCCAAATTTGCCTGTTACTCCAGGTGTTTCTGGACTTTCTACTTTTGCATTCCAGTCCTTTATTATGAAAAGGACATCTTTTTGGTTGTTAGTTCTAGAAGGGCTTGTGGGTCTTCATAGAACTGTTCAACTTCTTCAGCATTACTGGTTGAGGCATAGACTTGGGTTACTGTGATATTGAATGGTTTGCCTTGGAAACAAACAGAGATCATTCTGTCATTTTTGAGACTGCATCCAAGTACCGCATTTTGACTCTTTTGTTGACTATGATGGCTACTCCATTTCTTCTAAGGGATTCCTGCCCACAGTAGTAGATATAATGGTCATCTGAGTTAAATTCACTCATTCTAGTCCATTTTAGTTCACTGATTCCTACAATGTCAATGTTCACTCTTACCATTTCCTGTTTGACCACTTCCAATTTGCCTTGATTCATGGACCTAACATTCCAGGTTCCTATGCAGTATTGTTCTTTATAGCATCAGAATTTACTTACATCACCCGTCACATCCACAACTGGGTGTTGTTCTTGCTTTGGCTCTGTGTCTTCATTCTTTCTGGAGTTACTTCTCCACTGATCTCCAGCAGCATATTGGGCAACTACCAACCTGGAGTGTTCATCTTTCAGTGTCCTATCTTTTTGCCTTTTCATACTATTTATGGGGTCCTCAAGGCAAGAATACTGAAGTGGTTTGCCATTCTCTTTTCCAGTGTACCACATTTTGTCATAACTCTCCACCATGACCCGTCTATCTTGGGTGGCCTTACACAGCATGGCTCATGGTTTCATTGAGTTAGACAAAACTGTAGTCCATGTAATCTGATTGGTTAGTTTTCTGTGATTGTGATTTTCAGTCTGTCTGCCCTCTGACGGAGAAGGATAAGAGTCTTATGGAAACTTCCTGATGGGAGAGACTGACTGAGGGAGAAACTGGGTCTTATTCTAATAAGCAGGGCCATGCTCAGTAAATCTTTAGTCTGCCTGCGATGCAAGAGACCTAGGTTTGATCCCTGCTTTGAGAAGATCACTTGGAGAAGGGAAAGGCTACTCACTGCAGTATTCTGGCCGGGGAATTCCATAGACTGTACAGTCCATGGGGTTGTAAAGAGCTGGACATGACTGAATGACTTTCAACAACACATAATGATAATAAATCTGAATCTAGACAAAGCACATTTGGTCATAAGTATTATGAGGGAAAAAAGTGATAGTATCATCTAACTACCTGTTGAATAGCTTTCTATTATGAGCCTTTCAAACCAATTACATAACTGTAGGGTCATAGATGGATAGACTGGCTTCCCTGGTAGGTCAGCTGGTAAAGAATTCACCCGTATGGTGGGAGATCAACTCAGGGGTCCAGTCCCTGAGTTGGGAAGATCCCTTGGAGGATGGTATGGCAACCCACTCCAATATTCTTGCCTGGAGAATCTCAAGGGACAGAGGAGCCTGGTGGGCTATAGTCCATGGAGTCACAAAGAGTTGTATATGACTGAACGACTAAGCATAGCACAGATGGATAGACACTGGGAGTTAACTAAAGTTAGAGAGTATTAAAAGTGCAGACTGCAAACTCAGACACCTATAGGATCAGGTAGATGATGAAGCAGAACAATTCTCATACAACCAGAAGTAGTGGGGAGGGTGTCAAACCAGAATGTGCATGAAGGACAGCTGTCACTCCATTGTAGGCAATTACTCAAATAATTATGCTAGTACAATATTAACAGATGAGACAGAGGATGAGATGGTTGGATGGCATCCCCGACTCAATGGACATGAGTTTGAGTAACCTCCAGGAGTTGGTGATGGACAGGGAGGCCTGGCGTGCTACAGTCCATGGTGTTGCAGAGTCAGACATGACTGAGAACTGAACTGAACTGAACTGAATATTAACAGATACACTCTTTTAAAGAGAAGCAAGACATTCAGAATTTTAATCAAAGAATTCACTTTTTACCAATATACTCAAACATATTTTGTGAGTTTTAGCAATTAGTTTATTGAAACATGGATAAAGTGCATTTTACATCTTTCCTAGATTTTATAATGTAACCAAAATGACTGATAGTGACTTTTAAAATATAGAGACTATTAAAGTATTGCTGGATGTTCCTTTACTAATTTATTACCTATGCCAGGTTGAAAAAATAATAAAACTGGTTGTTCCACCCACAGTACCCCTGCTCTCAGAATGACCAGTGGTAATAAACTACATGATCTGGGAGTTCCAGAGCCATGTTTCCCATTTATTAGACATGTTACACTCTCCAAAGCACTTAAGCTTTTGTCCCTACTCTGTAAAGTGTCAGTGAAAGTGTTAGTCGCTCAGTCATGTCCAACTCTTTGTGACCCCATGGGCTATAAATTGGATATTAATTCCTAATCCATATTTTTCAGTAGGTTGCCATAAAAACCAAATGAAATAATGTATATTAAACCTGTAGAATCCTGTACAAAGGCAGTATAGTGGGAATATCACTAAACTGGAAATTAGGAGTTCTAGTCAATTAGTAGTTTTCTTAACTTGAAATGAGAAGGTTGATCTAAAGCAATGATCTTTAATAGAAATGTCATGTGAGTCATGTATGTAACTTTAAATTGTCTAGAGCCCACAATGAAAAAGTGACAAATAAAACTAATTTTAATATAATTTATTTAACCCAATGTATCTAAAATATTACCAGATCAATATAAAATCAATATGAAATTTTTTTTGAGAGAGTTCACATATTTCTTTACAAGAATCTTTAATGTGTATTTCACACTTACCGCATGTTTCCATTCAAGTTAATCACATTTCAATGCTTGATGGTCACAGGCGATAGTGACTACAGTACTGCACAGCACAGATCCAGATAATGACTAAGGGGCTTCCCAGGAGACTCAGTGGTAAAGAAGCCCCCTGCCAATTCAGGAGACATAAGAGATGTGGGTTCAATCCCTGGGTGGGGAAGATCCCCTAGAGGAGGGCATGGCAATCCACTCCAGTATTCTTGCAGGGAGAATCCTGAGGACAGAGGAGCCTGGTGGGCTATATTTCATAGGATTGCAAAGAGTTGGACACAATTGAGGTGACTTAGCAGCACCAAAGTTATCTTCCACTCTCAACTCTGATACCTGCCTCATTATTATAAAGGTAATTATACATCAATCTTTTTCACTGGCTAAAGTATAAAACTACATCATCATGAATTAAATATTCTTTAACACTTTTTTTAAATTAAAAGTTTAAACAGTCTATCTAAGCCATTCTTTAATTCCAAAGTAAAAGAAGACCTTAAGAATAACATATATAAGCAATATCCTTAAAATTTACATAATCAAAACTAAGATTTTATTAAATGAAAAACTTAATCAGCTCTTTCATTGAATAGAAGGGGCATACACAATTTCACTCATGTAAGCTGCTTGCTCTATTTGTTGTCAAATCAACTGAACACCAGACATATAATTAAATTTTGAAATCCTCAGTCTGCTCTAGGTGATAGCCANAATCAAAACTAAGATTTTATTAAATGAAAAACTTAATCAGCTCTTTCATTGAATAGAAGGGGCATACACAATTTCACTCATGTAAGCTGCTTGCTCTATTTGTTGTCAAATCAACTGAACACCAGACATATAATTAAATTTTGAAATCCTCAGTCTGCTCTAGGTGATAGCCACCACTGCACTTGCACAAAGAATTTGTTTGTTGCAGATAAATCTATCAATATGATGGGAAAGAAAACAAATGCTTGGGAAAACTTTCCAATATTTTTTTCAGATACACTGAACTATTGTCTTCCGTTTTGAACATCTCAGGGAATTTCTTACAATATATGGTGAGATCTCATCAGATTTCTTAGATAATAGAGCCTTAACCCTAAATGCAGGCAGGTAGTTAGTCATTAATTAAATACTTGAGCTTTTAGCCAGGAAAGTAAGATAGAACTCCCTGATGCCAGGAAGATATGGTTCCAGAGATTTCCCCTGGCCTTCTTTAGGGGAAATTCTTACACCTATACACATTATATTATGAACAATGCTCTAAATTCAACACGTCACACACAAAATGCTGAAGGACCGCAGCATTGCACCAATCCAGAGAGCACTATTTACACTTTATTTCACTGAGCCCACTGCAAGGGGCATGGCTCAGTGTTGGCAACTTGGCATCCTTATTGGTCTGTGTTTCTCCTAAGACTATTTAAACATGTCTTAACCTGTGATTGATCAGCCTAAGTTATTCAGTTTAGCCATCATCGACACATATTTTCTTTCTGAAAATTCTCTAAGTACACGTTTATAACCACTTGTATTGCATTTTCTATTTCTCCATCAGAGAGTTCTAACTCTTTCATTATTTAGTGAAGAAGCTCCTATTCATCATCCTCTACTATTATAAAATGACAAGAAAGCATTATTTCTTGCCCTGCAGATGCTGTTTGAAATACAAATATCAGAAAAAATAGCTGGGGGTAAATTATCCATAAAGTGACACATCTTAGCTAATCATATATCTACAAATTTTACTATGCTGTTTCTATTACAAGTAAATGAAGCAATCTTATAGAAATTTATCATGTCTATTCTTGCAAAGAAAACATATCATTAATTTTAATTATCACTATTATTAGTATTATTAAAATAAGTATCATTTAATTATATGAATGACATATATTTTCCTTACATATTTATAATAAAATATGATTCAAAGTTGAGATGTAAGTATTTGGGGTACAGTCTACCATCTATCTAAAACTCATAATTAATTTGAAGTTGAAAACCTCACCCAAAGTTATACAAGACAATAGGAATGTTAAAGAACCAGGTTGAATCTAAAGTTTCCATTTAGGAAGCCTTACTACATAGAACATGAAAATCCTTTAACCAAGGCTATGTATGTATACAAGAAAGTGAAGAAGACAGAACAGAAAAGATGCCTTACCTCATTCTTTTGCTGTAAATCTCCATTTGTCCATAGTGAATTTAGAACTGAGGCCAGTTTTATACTAATGTCTCNCCTCCCCTCCTCCTCGGTTACTAGATAAAATACAAGATGCCCTAATAAATTAGTATTTCAAATAAACAGCGAATAATGGTTTGGTTTAAGTATATTCCAGATATTGAACGGAACATACGTAGGCTAAACAGTTATTCGCTGTTTATCTGAAATTCTAATTTAACCTAGCGATCTGCATTCTCATTTGCTAAATCTGGCTCCTGCGGCAGGAAGTGGAAGTGGCGCTTTCTACCAAATGGCCACGTCTTCGAGGTAGGACGGTGTCGCCTCTGGCTCGAGCGAGGTTGGTGAATACTCGCGGCCCCCAGGCCTGCGTTGCGAGACCGCCTCCTCTCTGCCCGCCTCACTTCCGTGCCGGCCGTTCGGGGCTGTCCTACCAGCTCGCCTATCTGTACATCCATCCCTCTGTCTGGGACGTTATTCCTAACTCCTCGATCTGTTAACTTCTGCCAGTTTTGCAAGACTCGAGGAGCCCCTTGATTAACCTTCTCTGCTAAACTAGAAACGCCCTCCAGAAGGTGCCAATCACATAGTGTAACTATTTGACAAGTCCTGGAGGTTCAGTGGTGTTTTTACAGTGATACTATCCCTTCGGCATTTCAGCCCTTTAGCACATAGTAGGTGTTCCGTAAACGTGGCATGGCTAGTAGCTACTTCATTAATGGAGAAGAGAAACGTGTATTGAACAACTTACTTTCTTTTTCTTTTACAACTTACTTTCTTGACTGGAATTGGAGAAAAGTGCCTTCCAGCAGCTTTCTCTTTTCTTTGGCAGGGAAGGTGATGTTTCAGAATACACCTTCCACCTCCTCTTAGTACGTAAGGAAATATGGTCTTAGAAGGTCTACTAGAATTCCTGCTTCTAGAGTAGATGCAAATAGTAGGTGCTTTGGGAATGCTAATTAAGTGTTGGAACTGAGATGAAAAGGACGTGTTCTCTTAGTTGATAAGACAAATAGATTGATGTGTTGTTCCACCTAAGCTCCTACTTAGGTCCACACCTTCATCCTTTAACCTCCATTTTCTTTCCTGAAAGCTAGATAGTAAAGGATGCAGGCCTTTGTGATGTTAGTAAACAAATACTTTGACAATGCTATTTTGTACTGATAGCAAGTAAAACTTTTCTCTTTCATATGTTTGAATATATATTTGCATATTGGGTTGCTCCGAATGGATCTCATCTGATATATTGTCCTTAATGTTTAACTACACTGCTCTTTAAAATTCATTTTAGGATGGGGAACAGCACATCATCATCTTTGGGAAACGCAGCAACTGCTCCTGTGAATCAGATCCAAGTGAGTGTTGGGAGACATGTAGGAAAAAACTTTCCTTGGTGGAAATAGAATTGTCATACATATTTAATATGCTTATCCAAACTTGACATAGTCTAGTAAGTTAATTACTAAGTTAATATATTTTTAAATCTGCTATCAAAATCATGCATGATACAAAGAAATTCTGGATCATTTTCTTAGTCAGAATTTGTGAGATTTATTCTTTTTTTGGCTGTGCCAAATTGCTTGTAGGATTTTAGTTCCTCGACCTGGGATCGAACGTGTGCCATCTGCAGTGGAAGCAGAGAATCCTCACCACTGAACTGCCAGGGAAGTCCCTATGAGATTTATTCTTAAGGTGCCTTCACTCCTCTAAGTTGGGTCTATGAGATTGACTGCTCTTTCTGTCTCCCTCGCCTCAGGTTTCCTGTTGTTACCAGTCAGGGTGCCTTAGCCAGGCATACTGTTCGTTTCTGCCCCAAGAAGCTATTTCTCTAAAACATAGAACCTAGTTTTCAGTAGTCATTCTATGACCGATCCTCTCAAGGATACTGCACACTGCTGTGTTCTCTTGTGTTTCTCTTCCTTGAACTGCAAAGCCCAGTTAAGTCTGCCTCAGGAAATTCCTCTTGTGTGTATGTTTTTCTACCCCTGTAGCCTATTGCTGCTGCTGTTGCTGCTAAGTCGCTTCAGTTATGTCCGACTCTGTGTGAACCCATAGACAGCAGCCTACAGGACATACGTATTTCTCTCTTCCTCACCACCAAACACCACTACACACAAACAATTTCTGCCTTTGGTTTATTTGACTGCAAAAGTATTCACTCACAGCTGCTGAATATAACAGTAATGTTGGAGACCTGTTGTGAGGGATTGCTTCTTTTAAAACAAGAATAGGAAACCATGAGGAACTTCCCTGGCAGTTCGGTGGTTAAGATTCCATGCTTCCACTGCAGGGGGCACAGGTTCAATCTCTGGTCATGGAACCAACACTTCACAATTTGGCCAAAAACAAACAAACAAAAAGAATATGAAACCATGAAATATTTAGCAAGGACAGGGTTGAGAAAATGTGAGAAGGAAAGTTCAAGAAACTGTGACACTGTCATCCTGAGTTTCTGCTCAATTTGGAATCTCTCAGTTCAGTTCAGTTGCTCAGTTGTGTCTGACTCTTTGCGACCCCATGGATTGCAGCACGCCAGGCCTCCCTGTCCATAACCAACTCCCAGAGTTTGCTCAAACTCATGTCCATTGAGTTGGTGATGCAATCCAACCGTCTCATCCTCTGTCATCCCTTTCTTCCTTTCCCAGCCTTCAATCTTTCCCAGCATCAGGGTCTTTTCAAATGAGTCAGTTCTTTGAATCAGCTGGTCAAGGTATTGGAGTTTCAGCTTCAGCATCAGTCCTTCCAATGAATATTTAGGACTGATTTCCTTTAGGATGGACTGGTTGGATCTCCTTGCAGTCCAAGGGACTCTCAAGAGTCTTCTCCAGCACCATAGTTCAAAAGCATCCATTCTTTGGCGCTCAGCTTTCTTTATAGTCCAACTCTCACATCCATATATGACTACTGGAAAAATCATAGCGTTGACTAGGTGGACCTTTGTTGGCAAAGTAATGTCTCTGCTTTTTAACATGACGTCTAGGTGGGTCATAACTTTTCTTCCGAGAAGTAAGCGTCTTTTGATTTCATGGCTGCAGTCACCATCTGCAATGATTTTGGAGCCCGAAAAAGTCTGACACTGTTTCCATTGTTTCCCCATCTATTTGCTATAAAGTGATGAGACCAGATGCCATGATCTTAGTTTTCTGAATGTTGAGCTTTGAGCCAACTTTTTCACTCTCCTCTTTCACTTTCATCAAGAGGCTGTTTAGTTCTTTTTCATTTTCACCATAAGGGTGGTGTCATCTGTATATCTGAGGTTATTGATATTTCTCCTGGCAATCTTGATTCCAGCTTGTGCTTCATCCAGCCCAGCGTTTCTCATGATGTACTCTGCATATAAGTTAGATAAGCAGGGTGACAATATATAGCCTTGATGTACTCCTTTTGCTATTTGGAACCAGTCTGTTGTTTCATGTCCAGTTCTAAATGTTCCTTCTTGACCTGCATACAGATTTCTCAAGAGGCAGATCAGGTGGTCTGGTATTCCCATCTCTTTCAGAATTTTCCACCGTTTGTTGTGACCCACACAGTCGAAGTCTTTGGTGGAGTCAATAAAGCAGAAGTTGATGTTTTTCTGGAACTCTTTGCTTTTTCTATGATCCAACAGATGTTGGCAATTTGATATCTGGTTCCTCTGCCTTTTCTAAATCCATCTTGAACATCTGGAGGTTCACAGTTCACATACTGTTGAAGCCTGGCTTGGAGAATTTTGAGCATTACTTTGCTAGCATGTGAGATGAGTGCAATTGTGTGGTAATTTCAGCATTCTTTGGCATTGCCTTTCTTTGGGATTGGAATGAAAACTGACCTTTTCCAGTCCTGTGGCCACTGCTGAGTTTTCCAAATTTTCTGGCATATTGAGTGCAGCACTTTCACAGCATCATCTTATAGGATTTGAAATAGCTCAACTGGAATTCCATCACCTCCACTAGTTTTGTTCAAAGTGATGCTTCCTAAGCCCCATTTGACTTTGCATTCTAGGATGTCTGGCTCTAGGTGAGTCATCACACCATCATGGTAATCTGGGTCACGAAGATCTTTTTCGTATAGTTCTGTGTATTCTTTCCACCTCTTCTTAATATCTTCTGCTTCTGTTAGGTCCATACCATTTCTGTCCTTTTTTGTGCCCATCTTTGCATGAAATGTTCCCTTGGTATCTCTAATTTTCTTGAAGAGACCTCTAGTCTTTCCCATTCTGTTCTTTTCCTCTATTTCTTTGCATTGATCACCAAGGAGTCTCTGCATCACTATTTTTCAGGGCTTCCCTGGTGGCCCAGATGGTAAAGAATCTGCCTATGATGCAGGAGACCTAGGTTCAATTCCTGGGTCAGGAAGATCCTTTGGAGAAGGGAATGGGCACTCACTCCAGTATTCTTGCCTGGAGAATCCCATGGACAGTGGAGCCTGGTGGGCTACAGTCCATGTGTCTCAAAGAGTCACATGCAACTGAACGACTTTCACTTTACTATGTTTCAGCCACCAGGGTGCTCCTCTCTCTCTAAATTTATGGTCTCGGGTGTCTCTAACCTGAGGCAGCAGAGTGAGAAAGGAGCACTGGCTTTGGTTTTGGGACAGTGTGGGTGGAATCCGACCCAGTGCTGTGAACTTCTCAACCTCAGTTTTCTCATCTGTAAAATGGATTCAGTAGTATATCTCTGGCCTGTCTAGCTCTCCCTGAGATAGACTTCTGTAGTAGTAAATATTGAGAGTGAGCAGAAGAGAAGCATGGAAATAGATTTGCATACACATAGACTCTTGAGAGTCCTTTGGACAGCTAGGAGATCCAACCTGTCAGTCCTAAAGGAAATCAACCCTGAATATTCATTGAAAGGGCTGATGCTGAAGCTGAAGCTCAATACTTTGACCACCTGATGTGAGGAGCCGACTCATTAGAAAAGACCTTGATGCTGGGAAAGATTGAGGGCAGGAGAGAAGGGGATGACAGGATGACGTGGTTGGATGGGATCACCAACTCAGTGGATATGAATTTGAGCCAACTCTGGGAAATAGTGAAGGACAGGGAAGCCTGATGTGCTGCAGTCCATGGGGTCGAAAGAGCTGAACATGACTTAGTGACTGAACAACTGAACAGACACTGACTTGGAACCCTTCTGACCCCCGAGGGCATATGTAACTTCTGAACCACTTTGTCCTACTCTCTGATTTTTGACCTTCATCTTGAAGGTGCTGCTTATGACTCGCAGTAGGACAACCTTCAGTTCAGTTCAGTTCAGTTCAGTTGCTCAGTTGTGTCCGACTCTTTGCGACCCCATGAATCACAGCACGCCAGGCCTCTCTGTCCATCACCATCACCCGGAGTTCATCGGGTGAACTCCACTCACGTCCATCGAGTCCATAATGCCATCCAGCCATCTCATCCTCGGTTGTCCCCTTCTCCTCCTGCCCCCAGTCCCTCCCAGCATCAGAGTCTTTTCCAATGAGTCAACTCTTCGCATGGCAGATGCTAAATCTGTCCAGAAATTCCCGAAGGACCTGGGCATTGAATACATGCACAGAGCTCAACAAACTTCACCCGTGAAGTTGTGACAGATGTACAGCGAAGCCTTGGGGTCTTTGTGACGAAGGCAGGCAGGATAGATTCCAAGGCTAATATAGCTTCCAGGCTGATGTTAGAATTGTCGGGAATGTTTTTCAGAAATAGTTTCTGACCTCTGCCTCAGACCCACTGAGTCAGCATGTCTGGAAGTAGTTTTGCCAGGAACAGTGAATGCTGGGGAATATCTTATGAAGACAGTGATGGCAGTTGTTTTTTTTACTATAAAGATATACAAGGAAGGAGTGGAAGTTGAAGGGAAAAACTATTGTTTATACCTGGATCCTTGAAAGCCTTACATTTTGAAGAGAAATCATACATCACTTGGAGAAGGCGATGGCACCCCACTCCAGTACTCTTGCCTGGAAAATCCTATGGACGGAGGAGCCTGGTGGGCTGCAGTCCATGGGGTTGCAAAGAGTCAGACATGACTGAGCGACTTCATTTTCACTTTCCACTTTCATACATTGGAGAAGGAAATGGCAACCCACTCCAGTGTTCTTGCCTGGAGAATCCCAGGGTCGGGGGAGCCTGGTGGGCTGCAGTCTATGGGGTCGCACAGAGTCGGACACGACTGAAGCGACTTAGCAGCAGCTGCATACAGCACTGGGGCTTCAAGTGTCACTAGTGGTAAAGAACCTGCTTGCCAGTGCAGGAAATGTAAAAGACCTGGGTTTGATCCCTGGGTCAGGAAGATCTCATGGAGAAGGGCATGGCAACCCACTCTAGTATCCCACGGACAGAGCAGCCTGGCAGGTTACAGTCCAAAGGTTTGCAAAGAGTCAGACATAACTTAAGCGACTCACCATGCATGTGTACGTCATTTTCCACCATTGAACATTAAGGAAGTGGGTCGATCATTTTGTAAAATGTAAAAATACCAAATCACCATGCTATACACCTGAAACTAATATAATAATGTAATTCAGTTATATTTCAATGTAAAAAAAAAAAAAGCAAAGGGAATTCTCCAGTGGTCCAGTGGTTAGGACTTCAGGCTTCCACTGCCAGGGACACGGGTTCCTTCCTGGTTGGGGAGCTAAGACCCCATAAGCTATGTGGTTCAGCCAGAAAAAAAAGCAAAGAATGGTTAAGATGGTAAAAAAAAAAATTTTTTTTTTAAGACAGTTAAGTAAGGAATTAACTCCTGAACACCTGAATATTTGAGAAGTAGTATGACAAGAGATTAAGTACCTGGGCTGTGGACTCAGACTTGCATGGGTTCAAATCCCAGCTTACCCACTTATGAGCTAAGGACCAGGGGTAAGTTATTTACCCTCCTCTCTGCCTCAGTTTCCTCATGTATGAAGTGGAGGCTATGATAAAGACCTATCTCAGGACTGTAGTGAGGTTTAAGTGAACTGGTGAAGGTAAAGTGTTGAGGATCGTGTTGGCACACAGAAGTGTCTGCTGTCTATGAATTGGCTGTGATTATCTGCGTTAGTACTCTGTGCCAACACTTTCCACCCATCACATCCCTTTTCCCTAATAATGTTCCTTTGTCCTCAATCTACAGATGGGAATTAGATGACATAGGCTGAGTCTGAGCCCTGAATTGTGAGGCTCCAAAATCCATACCCTTCCTACTATATCATGTATCTCCTGTATCATGATTCCTTGCTGAGAAGAAATGTCTAGAATTAAAATGATCTTTTTGTTTTTCTTCAGGAGACCATTTCTAATAATTGTGTGGTGATTTTCTCCAAAACATCCTGCTCTTACTGTACAATGGCAAAAAACCTTTTCCATGACATGAATGTTAACTATAAAGTGGTGGAATTGGACATGCTTGAATATGGAAGTCAGTTTCAAGACGCTCTTCACAAAATGACTGGTGAAAGAACTGTGAGTCCATTCACTGTGGTGCTTTACCCCAAAGTGGGTGGTGAGCTGGGTCACCTTGGCCCTGTGTCCTTGTGTAGGGAAAAGTGAGCCAGACATACTCTGAAAATCTGAATTGATAAAGAAATGGTGGATCTTGGAACAGATTCATAGACCAGGAAACAACAAAGTTCTATTTTAAAAAAATTTTTACCATGTGTCTGTGTGAGTGTGTGAAATGGGTGGGGTAATGGTGTTGGCATGAGTGGTAGTCTATAAATGGTTGACATCCTCCTGGGACTTTTTCAAGATGAAAGAATTCTTCTTTCCTCATTTGAACAGTGCAGATCAAGGGTGCTTCATTTTCTTTACTAATAAGAGTGCTTTCAGGCTCCATGTTTTTAGATTCTTGAAATCTGAGGATTTCCCCATAAGATGCATTATGGGAAAAATAGAGGAAATTCCATGGTTGTCCAGTGGTCAGGACTCTGAGCTTCCACTATAGGGGACTCCATCCCTGGCCAGGCAGAATTAAGATCCTGCATGCTGCATGGTGTGGCAAAAAAAAACCCAAAGGAACAAAAAAGAAAAATAATGGCAACATTATTTTTCCTTCCTGTTTATATGTGCCATTTTCCTATTTATACGTGCCTGTTAAGGAGTTGATAATGTACTCTTCCCCTTTAGTAAACAGTGGTAAGAAGAACCACTTAAACATTATTAATCATTAAAGATTGCCGATTGCTTTATTTTGCCTTTTATATGCCAAAGTGATGAGGAGAAAGGGATTGAAAGTCAGTTTGTCCTAGGTTTAAACCCCAGTTCTGTCACTTACTTTGTGAACTTGGGCAAGTTCCTGTGCCTCCTTTGCCTCCAAAATAAGACTGAAAAATAGTACCCACCTGAAAGGTGGTTGTTTAGATGCTAAGTCTGACTTCTTTGTGAGCCCATGGGCTGTAGCTGGGATTTTCCAGGCAAGAATACTGGGGTGGGTTGCCATTTCCTTCTCCAGGGGATCTTCCCGACCCAGGAATTGAACCTGTCTCCTGCATCGGCAGATGGCTTCTTTACCACTGAGCTAACCAGTGAAGCCCCACCTAAAGTGTTGACAATTTAAAATAGGTAATTATCAAAGAGCTTTATATGGTGCTTTGCCCATAAAAGCACCCACAGAGTAGCATGTATTAGGATCCTGTGAATGGCTTTATACTTCTGACACCCAGGGTGACATCTAAACTTTTGTTTATCCAACAGGTACCACGAATATTTGTCAATGGAACTTTTATTGGAGGTGCAACTGACACTCATAGGCTTCACAAAGNAGCATTCTTTGGCATTGCCTTTCTTTGGGATTGGAATGAAAACTGACCTTTTCCAGTCCTGTGGCCACTGCTGAGTTTTCCAAATTTTCTGGCATATTGAGTGCAGCACTTTCACAGCATCATCTTATAGGATTTGAAATAGCTCAACTGGAATTCCATCACCTCCACTAGTTTTGTTCAAAGTGATGCTTCCTAAGCCCCATTTGACTTTGCATTCTAGGATGTCTGGCTCTAGGTGAGTCATCACACCATCATGGTAATCTGGGTCACGAAGATCTTTTTCGTATAGTTCTGTGTATTCTTTCCACCTCTTCTTAATATCTTCTGCTTCTGTTAGGTCCATACCATTTCTGTCCTTTTTTGTGCCCATCTTTGCATGAAATGTTCCCTTGGTATCTCTAATTTTCTTGAAGAGACCTCTAGTCTTTCCCATTCTGTTCTTTTCCTCTATTTCTTTGCATTGATCACCAAGGAGTCTCTGCATCACTATTTTTCAGGGCTTCCCTGGTGGCCCAGATGGTAAAGAATCTGCCTATGATGCAGGAGACCTAGGTTCAATTCCTGGGTCAGGAAGATCCTTTGGAGAAGGGAATGGGCACTCACTCCAGTATTCTTGCCTGGAGAATCCCATGGACAGTGGAGCCTGGTGGGCTACAGTCCATGTGTCTCAAAGAGTCACATGCAACTGAACGACTTTCACTTTACTATGTTTCAGCCACCAGGGTGCTCCTCTCTCTCTAAATTTATGGTCTCGGGTGTCTCTAACCTGAGGCAGCAGAGTGAGAAAGGAGCACTGGCTTTGGTTTTGGGACAGTGTGGGTGGAATCCGACCCAGTGCTGTGAACTTCTCAACCTCAGTTTTCTCATCTGTAAAATGGATTCAGTAGTATATCTCTGGCCTGTCTAGCTCTCCCTGAGATAGACTTCTGTAGTAGTAAATATTGAGAGTGAGCAGAAGAGAAGCATGGAAATAGATTTGCATACACATAGACTCTTGAGAGTCCTTTGGACAGCTAGGAGATCCAACCTGTCAGTCCTAAAGGAAATCAACCCTGAATATTCATTGAAAGGGCTGATGCTGAAGCTGAAGCTCAATACTTTGACCACCTGATGTGAGGAGCCGACTCATTAGAAAAGACCTTGATGCTGGGAAAGATTGAGGGCAGGAGAGAAGGGGATGACAGGATGACGTGGTTGGATGGGATCACCAACTCAGTGGATATGAATTTGAGCCAACTCTGGGAAATAGTGAAGGACAGGGAAGCCTGATGTGCTGCAGTCCATGGGGTCGAAAGAGCTGAACATGACTTAGTGACTGAACAACTGAACAGACACTGACTTGGAACCCTTCTGACCCCCGAGGGCATATGTAACTTCTGAACCACTTTGTCCTACTCTCTGATTTTTGACCTTCATCTTGAAGGTGCTGCTTATGACTCGCAGTAGGACAACCTTCAGTTCAGTTCAGTTCAGTTCAGTTGCTCAGTTGTGTCCGACTCTTTGCGACCCCATGAATCACAGCACGCCAGGCCTCTCTGTCCATCACCATCACCCGGAGTTCATCGGGTGAACTCCACTCACGTCCATCGAGTCCATAATGCCATCCAGCCATCTCATCCTCGGTTGTCCCCTTCTCCTCCTGCCCCCAGTCCCTCCCAGCATCAGAGTCTTTTCCAATGAGTCAACTCTTCGCATGGCAGATGCTAAATCTGTCCAGAAATTCCCGAAGGACCTGGGCATTGAATACATGCACAGAGCTCAACAAACTTCACCCGTGAAGTTGTGACAGATGTACAGCGAAGCCTTGGGGTCTTTGTGACGAAGGCAGGCAGGATAGATTCCAAGGCTAATATAGCTTCCAGGCTGATGTTAGAATTGTCGGGAATGTTTTTCAGAAATAGTTTCTGACCTCTGCCTCAGACCCACTGAGTCAGCATGTCTGGAAGTAGTTTTGCCAGGAACAGTGAATGCTGGGGAATATCTTATGAAGACAGTGATGGCAGTTGTTTTTTTTACTATAAAGATATACAAGGAAGGAGTGGAAGTTGAAGGGAAAAACTATTGTTTATACCTGGATCCTTGAAAGCCTTACATTTTGAAGAGAAATCATACATCACTTGGAGAAGGCGATGGCACCCCACTCCAGTACTCTTGCCTGGAAAATCCTATGGACGGAGGAGCCTGGTGGGCTGCAGTCCATGGGGTTGCAAAGAGTCAGACATGACTGAGCGACTTCATTTTCACTTTCCACTTTCATACATTGGAGAAGGAAATGGCAACCCACTCCAGTGTTCTTGCCTGGAGAATCCCAGGGTCGGGGGAGCCTGGTGGGCTGCAGTCTATGGGGTCGCACAGAGTCGGACACGACTGAAGCGACTTAGCAGCAGCTGCATACAGCACTGGGGCTTCAAGTGTCACTAGTGGTAAAGAACCTGCTTGCCAGTGCAGGAAATGTAAAAGACCTGGGTTTGATCCCTGGGTCAGGAAGATCTCATGGAGAAGGGCATGGCAACCCACTCTAGTATCCCACGGACAGAGCAGCCTGGCAGGTTACAGTCCAAAGGTTTGCAAAGAGTCAGACATAACTTAAGCGACTCACCATGCATGTGTACGTCATTTTCCACCATTGAACATTAAGGAAGTGGGTCGATCATTTTGTAAAATGTAAAAATACCAAATCACCATGCTATACACCTGAAACTAATATAATAATGTAATTCAGTTATATTTCAATGTAAAAAAAAAAAAAGCAAAGGGAATTCTCCAGTGGTCCAGTGGTTAGGACTTCAGGCTTCCACTGCCAGGGACACGGGTTCCTTCCTGGTTGGGGAGCTAAGACCCCATAAGCTATGTGGTTCAGCCAGAAAAAAAAGCAAAGAATGGTTAAGATGGTAAAAAAAAAAATTTTTTTTTTAAGACAGTTAAGTAAGGAATTAACTCCTGAACACCTGAATATTTGAGAAGTAGTATGACAAGAGATTAAGTACCTGGGCTGTGGACTCAGACTTGCATGGGTTCAAATCCCAGCTTACCCACTTATGAGCTAAGGACCAGGGGTAAGTTATTTACCCTCCTCTCTGCCTCAGTTTCCTCATGTATGAAGTGGAGGCTATGATAAAGACCTATCTCAGGACTGTAGTGAGGTTTAAGTGAACTGGTGAAGGTAAAGTGTTGAGGATCGTGTTGGCACACAGAAGTGTCTGCTGTCTATGAATTGGCTGTGATTATCTGCGTTAGTACTCTGTGCCAACACTTTCCACCCATCACATCCCTTTTCCCTAATAATGTTCCTTTGTCCTCAATCTACAGATGGGAATTAGATGACATAGGCTGAGTCTGAGCCCTGAATTGTGAGGCTCCAAAATCCATACCCTTCCTACTATATCATGTATCTCCTGTATCATGATTCCTTGCTGAGAAGAAATGTCTAGAATTAAAATGATCTTTTTGTTTTTCTTCAGGAGACCATTTCTAATAATTGTGTGGTGATTTTCTCCAAAACATCCTGCTCTTACTGTACAATGGCAAAAAACCTTTTCCATGACATGAATGTTAACTATAAAGTGGTGGAATTGGACATGCTTGAATATGGAAGTCAGTTTCAAGACGCTCTTCACAAAATGACTGGTGAAAGAACTGTGAGTCCATTCACTGTGGTGCTTTACCCCAAAGTGGGTGGTGAGCTGGGTCACCTTGGCCCTGTGTCCTTGTGTAGGGAAAAGTGAGCCAGACATACTCTGAAAATCTGAATTGATAAAGAAATGGTGGATCTTGGAACAGATTCATAGACCAGGAAACAACAAAGTTCTATTTTAAAAAAATTTTTACCATGTGTCTGTGTGAGTGTGTGAAATGGGTGGGGTAATGGTGTTGGCATGAGTGGTAGTCTATAAATGGTTGACATCCTCCTGGGACTTTTTCAAGATGAAAGAATTCTTCTTTCCTCATTTGAACAGTGCAGATCAAGGGTGCTTCATTTTCTTTACTAATAAGAGTGCTTTCAGGCTCCATGTTTTTAGATTCTTGAAATCTGAGGATTTCCCCATAAGATGCATTATGGGAAAAATAGAGGAAATTCCATGGTTGTCCAGTGGTCAGGACTCTGAGCTTCCACNAGTGCAGATCAAGGGTGCTTCATTTTCTTTACTAATAAGAGTGCTTTCAGGCTCCATGTTTTTAGATTCTTGAAATCTGAGGATTTCCCCATAAGATGCATTATGGGAAAAATAGAGGAAATTCCATGGTTGTCCAGTGGTCAGGACTCAGAGCTTCCACTATAGGGGACTCCATCCCTGGCCAGGCAGAATTAAGATCCTGCATGCTGCATGGTGTGGCAAAAAAAAACCCAAAGGAACAAAAAAGAAAAATAATGGCAACATTATTTTTCCTTCCTGTTTATATGTGCCATTTTCCTATTTATACGTGCCTGTTAAGGAGTTGATAATGTACTCTTCCCCTTTAGTAAACAGTGGTAAGAAGAACCACTTAAACATTATTAATCATTAAAGATTGCCGATTGCTTTATTTTGCCTTTTATATGCCAAAGTGATGAGGAGAAAGGGATTGAAAGTCAGTTTGTCCTAGGTTTAAACCCCAGTTCTGTCACTTACTTTGTGAACTTGGGCAAGTTCCTGTGCCTCCTTTGCCTCCAAAATAAGACTGAAAAATAGTACCCACCTGAAAGGTGGTTGTTTAGATGCTAAGTCTGACTTCTTTGTGAGCCCATGGGCTGTAGCTGGGATTTTCCAGGCAAGAATACTGGGGTGGGTTGCCATTTCCTTCTCCAGGGGATCTTCCCGACCCAGGAATTGAACCTGTCTCCTGCATCGGCAGATGGCTTCTTTACCACTGAGCTAACCAGTGAAGCCCCACCTAAAGTGTTGACAATTTAAAATAGGTAATTATCAAAGAGCTTTATATGGTGCTTTGCCCATAAAAGCACCCACAGAGTAGCATGTATTAGGATCCTGTGAATGGCTTTATACTTCTGACACCCAGGGTGACATCTAAACTTTTGTTTATCCAACAGGTACCACGAATATTTGTCAATGGAACTTTTATTGGAGGTGCAACTGACACTCATAGGCTTCACAAAGAAGGGAAATTGCTTCCACTAGTTCACCAGTGTCATTTAAAAAAAAGTAAGAGGGAAGAACTTTAGTGATGTAAGTGCATATAACTTTGCTAGTAATATGTCACTACATATTTAAAATGATATTGCCTGATAATGTCTTTTAAAGATATGAATTATCTTCATGAAAAGGTTTTAAAAATAATGAACAATAAATCACTGTGGAAACATCTTATTTGCCAACTCTTCTGTAAAAAAGATATTTAAAACTGAAGCAGGTAATAGTTGACAACCTGGACAGACAGGCATCTGAAGTGAGTGCTGCAAGGGACAGTCCTGTGGGTCTAAGCAGCTGCCCAGGTGACATGCCAAACCAAGAACTTTAGTCTGATTATGCAGGGACTTGTTACCAAGGGGAGGATTAACAGACTTGGATGGGGGGACGTAAGTTTTCAGTAAAAAAAAGCATAATTGTTACTGGGAATCAGGGTTTCAACATAAATTTTAGGGAGACACATTCAGTCCATAACACCATAAATTATAGCTGGAGAAAAGTCTTAATATAAATATAAGGCAAAACTAGGTTCTGGCAGCTGTACTTTCTTTCCAGAATCATAGGTTAAAAAGAAAATGGTAATCTGTTTAAGAAAAAATATGATCTATTTTTTGGGTCTTTGACTTTTAATGTTAAGATTTGAAAGACAAACTGTTTAATATTTTTTAAAAAACAGGCAATTTTTCCCCCTCACTTTTACCACTAATCAGCTTAGACATGAATTGCCAAAAAATTTAACTGGGAAGCTGAAAAGCTGCTGGGAAAAAAAGGGATTTTTTACATATATTTGAGTTTCACTGTTTACTAATACTAAAAAAAGAATACTATTTGAACAATTTTTTTAAAGGCAAGTTTCTTAATTAAGGTTTAAAATAAAGTTTAGTTTTGCTCATCTGTGAGGAAATATTTACAGTTGATTCCTGAACAAGGCAGGGATTAGGGCTCCGAATACCACCTTGAAAATCCAAGTGTAATTTAGAATCAGTCCTCCGCACCCTCAGATTCATCCAGTTAGACTGTCTAGTACTGCAGTATTACTGAAAAAAATCCATGTGAGTGGACCCACACAGTTCAAACCCACGTTCCAAGGGTCAACTGTAGTTTGTGACCTTCCTTTCTCCGTTCAGCTGTTCACTGCCATCTTTAAACGGAGAACTCTAATATCGAACGAATGTTTATAAAGTTTTGGTGGGTATATTTGTATGTAGCTTGTTCCCTTCAACTCCTATGGCTCAGATCTTAGAACTTTTAATATGAAAGTTTGATGGGAATTCAGAGAAATCTCTGTAAACTGGCACTTAGAATATTTTTATTTGCATAGTTGAGTTTTGGTGTTACCTTTTCCCAAAGGCAACTTTTATTTTCTATTTTGTACAGTTTTGTAATTGAAGTATCTTTGTGTTAGTTGTGTTAGTGTTGTGTTAGTTTCAGGTATAAAGCAACGTGATTCAGTTACAGATTATATACCTATTATATATGTTTGCATGTGTATATATATTCTTTTTCAGATTCTTTTCCCTTATAGGTTATTTCACAGTATTAAGTAGTTCCCTGTGCTATACCGTAGGTCTTGTTAGTTAACTACTTTATATATAGTACTGTGTATGTTAATCTCAAATTCCTAATTTATCCTTTCCTTCCTCCCAAAGGCAACTTTGAATAATTTTTTTCCCACAAAAGAATCCTGTTTTCAACTCTTTAAAAAATGTATATTTTTATTAAATGTAGTTTTGATTCTATAATTAATACCTATTGGAAAAAAATCCTCAAGCACATATTTTAAGTAAACATTGAGGCATTTCAAGACCAGTATTAATGATCAAACCTTAGTTTCATTTTATTCAACTATTGTAAGATTGAATATTCAAATACTGTAAGATTATAAAATGTAAGGCCAAGAGCTTTACATCTTGTAAGCCATGCATGCTAAGTCACTTCAGTCATGTCCCACTCTGTGGCCCTATGGACTGCAGCCTGCCAGGCTTCTCTGTCCATGGAATTCTCCAGGCAGGAATACTGGATTGGGTTGCCGCGCCCTCCTCCAGGGGATCTTCCATTGAACCTGCGTCTCTTATGTCTAACCTGCATTGACAGGCGGATTCTTTACCACTAGTGCCACTTGGAAGCTTCTTACAAGGCATATAACAACCTTAAAATTCTTCTTTCAAGAAATAAAAAGACAAATACTTGATATGCATAGAGTTTATTTGGTACCTCTATTAAATTCTACAATAATACAAGTGACTAGAAACAGTTCACATTGTGCTCTCCTGCACTCGATGTCTAAAATGATTTATCCAGTATGGGTTTTGCAGGGCTAGACAGGAGAGTCCAGATTTCACAGTATTGGTGGAAACTATTTTGTCATGAAACAAATTTCATACATTAGTGTTTCATCCATTTTTCTATCAGAAAACAGCAGAATTACATTGTTAGATGAGTTATTTACAGTGATAACTTGGAAGACTCAACAGAGTATCAGTGAGTTTATCAACTGATCTAGGAAACCCCCGCCCCTCCTTTCAGGGTCCTTTTCGTTTGAAATGGGATGTGTTATAAATCAGACTTCATATACTTTAAAGCACCAGCTTGACAATTTAAAGTTTTCTCTCATTTTTATAAAATATTCCTGCTTTAAAAGGCAAAGTGAATGTAAAAATGTGAATGTAATTAAGCATCACTGGCCTGGATACTTCTTATTGCAGCTGTTTTACAACTGTATTCACTTCTTTGAATGAATTACTGGTAGGCTTGAAAGAAAATATTTGCCTTTTGTTTTGAAAAATTCCCTTAAAAAATTAATCATTTTCGTAACTGTACAACTTTATTTTTCACTCAGAATGTTTAAATATGCAGCTTGGTCCTTGGAGATCATGTTACATAGAGTCCAGCTTCTTGAATAATTCATTATATAAAACAATAAAAAACCTTAAACTATCACAAGGTATTATTGATGTTAACAGTCATGTATGTATAACACATCAGTGTCCTAGATTATCCTGTTAATGGGTGCTTAAACAACTAATATACAATCAGATTTAAAACTTGTTAAATTTCCATTCTTTATGTAAAAGAGAAAGCTGTAAAAGAACCTCAAGTTCTATACTTTAGAAATACTGACACTATTAAGGCATTACTTAATGAACGGACCCTAAGCAAAGTATGTATGCCTGTGTTAGAGAGCTAGTCATATTTTAAGGCAGTCAGAAGGTTCATTTTTTCACTTTAAGGCTCTTATATACTTCAATTTTACTCTATGCAGGCATTAGTCTGCATAATTTAAATACTGAGTGGTCAAATATGGAAATCAAAGCCTTTATATAAAGAAAATGGAGATTTTATAACTAGATTATAACAGTTCTTCCCCAGCCAATTTTTTTAAAGCTGATTTCATATATCTCATATATCCCTTAGGAGAATTTCTTCATTATCAGAAACTGACAATAAAAGGAGAAAAATATAATTCAGATGCATTACAAGTTATGTCTAGTCACACCATTCCAAATTACATGCAGTCCATCTTTAGCAGTGCAACAAAAATATTTTTTCTCGGTTACTATTCATTAACTATATAATATCTTTGATTTGGCCATGTATGGATTCTGAACAGTTTGCATTGCAAATAAAGCTTAATAAGCCATTTAAACAGAGGTTTCAATACAATGATTGTATTGATATAATGGTCCATCAATTATGTGGTAATGATACATAAAATAGCAAGGCTTTAACCCCATTTACTACCCTTAACAATCCAAGTGTTCATTAAGTGAAATGTATCTAACTTACTATTTCTTTTGTTCATGTAGAGATTCTGATAGCTTCTAAAAGCAGAAAAATTTAAATATATTTGAAATGAAATATTTTCACTTCTGTTTATAAAATTACTATAACATAGCGGTACTAAATTAAATAGAAGCAAACAGAAAATTTTTCTCAGGCTCAAAAATACCTTTTATATGTTTTCATTGTATTTACAAAATTAATTCTTATTGAAAATAATCACATTAATTTCAGTCAGAATTCTGCAACATATCTCCTAAATTTATGTTTCTTTTTACCAATTTCCCATATAATTTGTTATTTTTAGAGTTTAGGAAAATGTGTCATTTATTATAATTTCTATTGAAACAGTTAAGTTTAACTACATTATTAGTTTTCTTTTTTTTAATTATTAGTTTTCTACATGAAAAATACTACCATAGGATTAATTTTTAAATTAACGTCATAATAATTTTTCAAAAGTAAATAAAACACTTAGCAAGTAAAAAAATGTTCAAAGGTCTTATTTATAAGACCTTTTATACTACAAGCCATGTATATAGAAGCATCAAGTATTTCGTAGACCAAAGATTTTGTGGCTAGTCTTTATAATTATGGAAATATGAGCACTGAGATATGCTACTTTCTGAGAGTATCCAGTTATTTATTTTTCAAAGAGTGCTTTTTCTAAGAGCCAGGTACACTTATAATTGCAAACAAAGGCTGAATAACTAACCCCTACTCAAAAGGCCACAAAACTTCTATGTACAGCTTATATAAAAGGTATACAAGTTAACTTATCAATTTGATTATTGTTCCAGGAGACATGCCTGTTAATAATTTGAAAAAAAAAAAAGTGACCTTAAATTAACTCTATGTGGAACAAAAAGCAATCTGCAAAAGATGTATCCCAAACCTAATACAAGTGACTTTCTTGTCATTCATGTTATTACTCAGGTAGAGCAGGAGTAGAAAAACAAAAGACCAAAATGTCAGAAGAAAGTAATTTTAAAAGAAAAAAGGTATAGAAGTAATCTTTCAACAAATAAGGGACTAAGGAGTAGGTATATGGTATACTAGATTAAATGCATATAGTAAGTACACCTAATTAACTCGTTCGACTTACCTTTTTTATCCTAATTCTTCCTTGTGCATGTTTCCATTGCAGCTATCTGACATTTCTCTAAAGGAGTTTATCTCCTTAACAAATCACCCATGTCTGTGGTAGACAAGACTAGAATTTTTCATTTTTGATTACTTACTGTAAGGGCCTTATTGAGAAATGTGTGGGTACCTTTAAGTCAAATTAAAATAAGTCCGATAAGTGATCACAATCATTTTACAATATTTAGATGTGGCTTTTTTGTGCTTCTAAAGACGTTTCTCACTTAACTGTCAGATCCTCACATTTCTTCAGAAATCCTGAATAACTTTAAATTTCCCAAATAACTTTAAATTGCTTTGCAGAAAAAAAAGCCTGATTAACTGATATTCTATCATTTACAGATTTACCTATTATTTAAAAGGTTAAGCAAATGTTTCTAAGACCATCTTCTTATTTAGAGTATGAGTTTGTTTTTCAATGGGATCTTAGACTTGGATTATATTACTACTTTCTCTTATCAGAGAATGATGACATTTCCCTTCAGAACAGGAAGTGTTTTAAAAAAATTACTCAGCTTAATGAGCTGTTTTTCTAAAACATTTTATCTTTCAAAACATATACCCTATTAGAAGTTTTAATTTTAAAGAAGTTCTAATTTGTATTGCAAGCTCTCTTCCCAATTATGACTCTTATACAGATATAAATTCATTGATTCTTTTATGATCCAAGGATCAGATATGGTACTTTTTAAGGATAGCAAAATTGAATCACACAGGTTAAACTGGTTGTTTCCAGTCACAGAGTAAGTTAGAGTGAAAGAGGCTCCAGGGAGATGATGGTTACATCCCATTCATTGAGCATTTTCCTCACCAATATTCCCATAAGATGATCACTAAACTAAACAATACAAGACAGTGTTCCTAAGTGGAATTTCCTAGAAATTTCAACTAACAAGGAAAGAGTACGATTGTAAGACTGGTTTTTGTTTTTACTAATTAAAGCTATATCCTGAAAATACTTACGTATTTTCTGGGACATAAAGTTTATTTTTCTTAGGCTTGTTTTTTTAAAAGCAACATTTTCCTAATCAGCGGTAATGCTAAAAGTAATTCAGAAAATAAAACTTCTTTATTACTTGAGAATATTTTATCCATAACGAGGTAAAAGTTTTTATTTTTTCTATATGACTATGTTATATAGCAACAGGTTATTAAGATATTAATTGTGCTTGAGGGTCACTATGAACGACAAAAGTATACATGTTTACAACTTCTCTGTTTTTCTACTCCTAAAGCAATCATGTATATACATTAATTATTTCCTAATACGTAAAAAGAGAAAAGTCTTGAATAATTCTATTTTATTCCTTAATCTTGTAAGTAAATGTCTTCCCATTTTGTGGGGAAATGAACACTGGAATGAGAATGAGGAGGCCGTTTCTAGATCTAGGGCTCCAATGTCACACTCTCTCGGACCTCGGGTTCATAGCCTAAGTCAAAAAAAATTACCTTTTACATTTCTAAGGTTATTTCCAGCTCTAAAGCTCCATGATTTGAAATAAAGCTACCTTGTGTGGTGGTCTTTAGTTTTCTTTCTCAAATCTTAACATTTAATAGACTTTTCTATGTGACTTCAAAAAGGTCACAGCTAATCTTACTTCTCTGATGGATTTATTAATATTAGTTCCTGAATATTCTGTCTAAAAACAATATAGAAACAGTATCTAACCAAGGAAATAAGCATTTATATTCCACTTAACATTTCTATTAAGAAGTTAGATCATGTTATAATTTTTAATTTAAGAAGACCTTGGGTTTATGTAATGAATTCACTATGATTACATAATCTTATTAGGTTCTTTAAACTTTAAATTCAATCTGAGCATAATATTTTAATGTACCAAAGTAGCTATCATTTCAAATCTAATGCCTGACAGAAGGTAAAAAAAAACAAATATACCAGAAGCGATGTATTTTGCGGGTATTGGGTAGTGATGCCACTAGCTTTGTTGACCAAAATCTCAGGTAAATCATAATATTTACAAATTGCTACCAGTTGCCTTGAAGGAATGGCTACATATCAGATAAAACCCAGTATAAATATGTCAAATAAGTTTGAAACGGACATTTTCTTGTCACTCCCAGAGCCCAAATTTCTCATGAAACAGAATATACAAATTCTAACATTACTTAATCCTTTTGCCCCCTAACATAAAATATCTAACCCCCAAGCACACAAGTCTGTGATTTACACTTATTGTTTGACTTGTCATAGTGAAAAGGCTTTAAAAATCCCCAGTAAATCTTTAAATACATTGAACAATACATAAAAACTAAAGTTTTATGTCTACATTATCTTAGACAACCATGATATAATTATGAGCAAATATATTAGCATTTCAACAGCTTAAAGCTCCCCACACAGAAGGGGTATTTGCTCAAGGAAATAATGCACTTTATAATGAACAGGAAGTTTAATATACACAAATAGGAAAAATTTAATTTCCTATAGACTGGTTAGTGGTAATATGCCACTCAAAAACTGCCTTTCAAACCTGAAAGACCCAGCTTGTTTTTTTTTTTACACTATCAAAAAAGAATATTTTGCCACAAATGAATGGTAGACAAAGAGAGGAGGATGCCAACATGTTTACAATTAGAAGTATCTAAAACCCATTTATAATTGGCTAAAAAAAGTAATTGAAAGTAATTAAAACAGTATTTTAAAGTAAGGTGAAATATTTTAAAGTAAGGTATAACCAGATTATGGTTATAGCTGAGATTTTGTCTGTCATATTTTTCAGATTATGAGTAGGGGAAGTTAAATGCTTGAAACATCTTATGTTTTCATTCATGAATATGAAAAAATGTGTCCCTAAATGTGGCTATGTTGGGATAAGCCACAGGACACCAACAAATCATGCCCCTCACAGCAATAAACAAACAAAAACAAACCAAAATAGACTTCCTCAGCTGACACAAACTTTAGTATCTCTTCTCAAAGGTTTCCATTATGTTTCTGGTTAATGGTAAACAATCCTGTAAATGTAAATTAACCCTCAGAAACACAGTATCTTTTTCACTGACTGAGAATGCTGCTATTTATGTGATTGGTGAAAACCGTTAAAGCAATTTGTAAAACTCATTCATAAGCAAATGTCTTGGTGGTTGTTTTATCCCCTTGGTATAAAAATTTACAAGGAGTTTCATAATCAATCACAGTACGTGGTCCAGTGCATTTCAGAGTATTTGGACAGCTTTATCAAAGCTGTCCTTTACCAATGAAAACATTTAAGAAAACTTAAAGGCATTTCTCAAACAAATGACATGATATAGGACTACTTACACTTTTGGCTCTCACTTCTTTTAAGTACAAATGTGATCATTCACCAAAGCAGAACTGTTTGACTATTTTTTACAGTGTCTCAACAAGAAGTTCTCTGTTAGGTAGAGGGGGCTACAGTGTATTCTGAAGCTATTTCCCAAAAGCTAGTTTAGTAGAAAGAACTTTGGGCTCATCTTCTTGTTCCTTCTTTTTTTTGGTAAGGTAACCTTTCCATTATGCACATACTGTACCATTGTCTGACTTCTTTCAGTGGATTAAGATTAGCTGGGAAGTAGCTGTTTGTTTTCAGCGAGATCACTGATGGCAGTGGACCTCTTAGATTGTGCTGGTGCTTATGGTTAAATTATATCTAATGTGAAACTTCGAATCACATCCAGAGCTCCAGTATCAAAGCCACACATGTCCAGCATGCCTCTATCATCTGGGTCTGCAATGGTAAAGCCACTTGATGTCATTCCACAAACAATCAACTTAGCTGGAATATCCATATTCTGTAGGAAAAGATAAAAAATATTTTAAAAATAGTATGTTAATAAGCAAAAACAACCTCCCAAATTAAAACATTTTAAATTCTATCACAGCTTTTCATTACAAAGCCAATTTGATTTTCCTCCATAAAATCTGTCAGTCTTCTGGGGCCAGAAGACTTCAGAAGAGAATGTGATCTTTAGAAGTATAGAAAATTAAACATGTGAACAACCTGCCTGAAATTCCTGCTTCTCTGCTGAATGTTATTACTCATTTTATGGACACAAAATACATTCCCGAGCAGCACAGGGACTCTGTACTCATGAAACCTGTCAGAATATTCAGAGACATCAGACATTTTTACCAGCACATCATACACTGGGGCAGTATTAATGGGTACAAATAAGGAAAACAGTTCCTGGGGTTATCAATTTTTGTTCTATGACATTGCTATGTATGACATATATAAATGTCCTAACTATAATGTCAAGTAATAATTTGTTCTCTGCAGCTATGATTTAAGGCTACAATACTTGAGTTTTTGAGAAAGACTAACAATCACTGAGTGTGCACTATGTCAGATACCATGAGCTCTTCAGACAACTGATCTAATGTTAACCGTTACAACGAGGGCTTCTCTGGTTACTCTGTGGTAAAGAATCCGCCTGCTAATGCAGGTGACAAGGGTTCGATCCCTGGGTGGGGAAGATCCTCTGGAGAAGGAAATGGCAACCCACTCCAGTATTCTTGCCTGGAAATCCCACGGACAGAGGAGTCTGGAGGACGACAGTCCAAGGAATCACAAAACAGTCAGACATGTCTTAGCGACTAAACAGTAACAACTGTTATAACAACCCTAGAAAGTAAGTAGTACTTTTAACCAACATGGTACATACCACAGCAGTGATAGACTATTATGACATGTATCAGTTAAATAATTCACTTGGATCCACAGCTAGTATAAAGAGAAAGACCCAGGACTCAGAACCCAGGCTTCTTGACTCTGAGTTCCATTCTCTCACTTGTTCTTAAGCACACAAGAGAATCCCCAGAAAGGGTTGTTAAAACACAGTCCCATCCCCAGAGTTCCTGACTCAGCAGGTCTCCCAGGGGCTCCAGGAACATGCATTTCTAACAAGGTCCCAGGTGATGCTAAGAAAAGGTGCAGATAGGAAAACCACACTTTGAGAGCCACTGCTCTTCATCAAGTTCTAGTTCTAATTCCAGTCACACCTGTGCTCCATATTCTCACCTGACTAGCAGATTCCATACTGGATAGTGCAGATACAGAACAATTCCCTCATTTCACAAAGTTCAACTGCAGAGCACTGACTGGAACTCAGAAATACTCATAACACTTAAAGCACACATTATATTATAGCTTTGCTTTACATTTATGTAGTTCTTAGCAAAACTCAGAAGTGATGTTGAATCGTTAAAAAATTTATGGTTAAATTTCAAAAAATTTTGATTATTACTGAAAATACTGTTTGCAAAGGATATTAAAATGTGTACATCTGGAACTGGTTGAAATAAATTATATATGTGTACTCAGTACTTCCTCATTTCAAGTACTTTTGAGTCCAGAACTAGAGTCGTATTCCTTTTACAAAGGTACACAACTACTTTCAGTATCATTTAAAAAAAAATATGTTGACTGTTTTAGAACTGAATCTTGTTTGGGGTGAGAAAGAATATTAGAATTTGCTTTACCTTTCGATATTCCCTCAGAGCGATAGCAGGATGGACACTTCCAGCAAAGGTCTCGTTATCAGTGAATACAATGAAGACATCGGCAGCTGTATTTGTCTTTTGAGCCCAGATCATTGGAAGAGAGCAATCAGTTCCACCTGCTGGGATCTAACTCAGAATAAAAACATGTTTAAGAACACAAGAAAATGCTTCCATTTCCTTACTGAGATTTCTGAAATAATTACTTAAAAATACTATTTTACACGTTATCATCTTGTTTAGCGCCAATGTATATGCTTTCAGAAAGCTTGTAAATATATTTTTGACTTTGTGCTCATAAAAAAAATTGAGATGTAACACAACTTGTTCTCATATATTGATTAATATCAGGCATGACATCAATACAAAATTATTATAAAATACATGTTAAGTAGACTACATGAAATAGTTTCTTACCTGACTCATAGCCAGTAAAACTTGTTGTAAGGTCATATCTGTAGTCACTGGACATGGTACCATTTCATCTGAAAAAGCAACTATAGAAGAATCTTTCTCTGTTCGTGTGACAACCTGAAAAATTCAATAGTAGGAATTTTCAGTACATTCAGGGGAAACAAATATAGTCTCTTAAAGTTCATCTTTAAAAGAAAATATGATGATTTATTTCTGAACTTACTGCGTTTGAAAACTATACAGTAACAGTAGTATAGCTTTCAAAGCACTTTCACAAACTCTTACAAAGTGGTTTTAAGAACAATCCTTTGAAGCAAATACAGTATATATTATTATTCTTACTTTATTAAATAGGCAATAAAGCCACAGAAGAGAAACTAAGAAGCTCGCTGATGGTTACTCGCTACTGAGTCAGGCTAGAACCGCAAGTCTCCTGTCTGTCGTTAGTCCTTGATCTTTTAACATCTATATTTGTTATCTCTAAGAATTATCTATTTCTTTAAAAATACCAGTAGCATTTAATCTGTTATTGTAAAATTAAAAGTTCTACTGATTTTTCTTTAGACATGCTTTTTCAGTATACCTACAATATCATATATACCTAAGTATTAAAGTATATGTAAGTATGTTTTTGTTGTTGTTCAGTCGCTAAGTTTGTATCTGACTCTTTGCAATCCTATGGACTATAGCCCGCCAGGCTCCTCTGTCCATGGAATTTCCCGGGAAAGAGGACTGGAATATATAGGTATACTCAAGTATATATACAGTACTTAAAGCTTTGCTTAAAACAAGTGAAAATATAATTTTTGATTGTATCCAACTTTATAGTAATTTTCAGTATGGCAAAACTCTAAATTGCCTTAGGAGTTCTCACCATGCACATTGCTGCAGCTACAGTGCTTGCGTTGAGTACACTACCCAAAACTCTTTGGTTCATAGAACCACTGACATCAACTGCCAGTAAGAAACGCTTTCCAGTTGGCTCAACTGTCTAAAGAGAAAACAAAACAATCATTAAAAGCAATCACAGAAATTATAAATAAATTTCTAACATATCATATTTACTTAATCTTCACTCAAAAGACTAAGATAAAAGGCTTGACTTTTGATTTCCCGATTGACAAATATTTAGAAAAGCTTAGCTTTAACTAGAGGTAAAACAATGAAAATAAGATGGTTTATTTAGTAACTTAAAACTTCTTTAACTTATGAAGTAAACTGGGAATTTCTAGCAAGGAATTTTTTTTTTGTAGTAAAATATAAACAACATAACATTTACTTTCTAATCATTTTTAAGTGTATAATTCAGTAGCATCAAATCACTCACAGTGTTATACACATACATACATATATATATGTATGTATATAACCACCATTACTATTTCCAGAACTTTCTCATCATCCCAACAGAAACTCTGTACCCACTGACAGTAATTCCTCATTCTTATCCACCTNATTAAATAGGCAATAAAGCCACAGAAGAGAAACTAAGAAGCTCGCTGATGGTTACTCGCTACTGAGTCAGGCTAGAACCGCAAGTCTCCTGTCTGTCGTTAGTCCTTGATCTTTTAACATCTATATTTGTTATCTCTAAGAATTATCTATTTCTTTAAAAATACCAGTAGCATTTAATCTGTTATTGTAAAATTAAAAGTTCTACTGATTTTTCTTTAGACATGCTTTTTCAGTATACCTACAATATCATATATACCTAAGTATTAAAGTATATGTAAGTATGTTTTTGTTGTTGTTCAGTCGCTAAGTTTGTATCTGACTCTTTGCAATCCTATGGACTATAGCCCGCCAGGCTCCTCTGTCCATGGAATTTCCCGGGAAAGAGGACTGGAATATATAGGTATACTCAAGTATATATACAGTACTTAAAGCTTTGCTTAAAACAAGTGAAAATATAATTTTTGATTGTATCCAACTTTATAGTAATTTTCAGTATGGCAAAACTCTAAATTGCCTTAGGAGTTCTCACCATGCACATTGCTGCAGCTACAGTGCTTGCGTTGAGTACACTACCCAAAACTCTTTGGTTCATAGAACCACTGACATCAACTGCCAGTAAGAAACGCTTTCCAGTTGGCTCAACTGTCTAAAGAGAAAACAAAACAATCATTAAAAGCAATCACAGAAATTATAAATAAATTTCTAACATATCATATTTACTTAATCTTCACTCAAAAGACTAAGATAAAAGGCTTGACTTTTGATTTCCCGATTGACAAATATTTAGAAAAGCTTAGCTTTAACTAGAGGTAAAACAATGAAAATAAGATGGTCTATTTAGTAACTTAAAACTTCTTTAACTTATGAAGTAAACTGGGAATTTCTAGCAAGGAATTTTTTTTTTGTAGTAAAATATAAACAACATAACATTTACTTTCTAATCATTTTTAAGTGTATAATTCAGTAGCATCAAATACACTCACAGTGTTATACACATACATACATATATATATGTATGTATATAACCACCATTACTATTTCCAGAACTTTCTCATCATCCCAACAGAAACTCTGTACCCACTGACAGTAATTCCTCATTCTTATCCACCTCTAGCCCTAGGAACGGAGAAGGCAATGGCAACCCACTCCAGTACTCTTGCCTGGAAAATCCCATGGACAGAGGAGCCTGGTGGGCTGCAGGCCACGGGGTCACTAGGAGTTGGACACAACTGAGCGACTTCACTTTCACTTTTCACTTTCATGCATTGGAGAAGGAAATGGCAACCCACTCCAGTGTTTTTCCCTGAAGAATCCCAGGGACCGGGGAGCCTGGTGGGCTGCCATCTATGGGGTCGCACAGAGTCGGACATGACTGAAGCGACTTAGCAGCAGCAGCAGCCCTAGGAAACTTCTGTTTTACTTTCTACATACATGAATTTGTGTATTCTGGAAACCTCATGAGTGGAACCATAGGATACTTACTTAGCCTTTCCTGTCTGGCTTTTTTTCACCTAGCATAATGTTTTCAAGGTTCATCCCTGCTTTAGCATCTTTGAAGTTCTACTCCTTTTTAAGGCTGAATACTCCATTATATGCATATATCATATTTCATTTGTCCATTCATCTCCTGATGAATACTCAGGTTGTTCCCACCTTTTGGCTGCTGTGAACAATGCTTCTATGAACATCTGGGTATAAGTACCTGTATGAGTTCCAGTTTTCAATTCTTTTGGGTATATACATAGGAAGTGGTATTTTTGGATGGCCAGAGCCATCCAACTAGGTGTGAAGTGGCATCTCACTGTGGTTTTAATTTGCATTTGCCTGATGACTAATGTTGAGCATCTTTTCATGTGCTTAACTGGCCATTTGTTTACCTTCCTTGGAGAAGTGTCTGTTCAAGTACTCCACCCACGTCTTGAATTGGGTTGTTTCTATTTTTACTGTTGAGTCGTAGTTTTTTTTATATATATATATATACACATATATGCTGCTACTGCTGCTGCCAAGTTGCTTCAGTTGTGTCCGACTCTGTGCGACCCCACAGACGGCAGCCCACTAGGCTCCTCTGTCCTTGGGATTCTTCAAGCCAAGAATACTGGAGTGGTTTGCCATTTCCTTCTCCAATGCATGAAAGTGAAAAGTGAAAGTGAAGCTGCTCAGTTGTGCCCGACTCTTAGTGACCCCATGGACTGCAGCCTACCAGGCTCCTCCGTCCATGGGATTTTCCAAGCAAGAGTACTGGAGTGGGGTGCCACTGCTTTCTCTGATATATATGTATACGTGTGTGTGTGTGTGTGTGTGTGTGTGTGTGTGTGTGTGTGTGTGTGTATATATATATTCTGGAGGTTAAACCCCTGTAAAATAGATGATCTGCAAATATTTTCTCCTTCTCTGCAGATATCTTTTCACTCTCTTGACAGTGTCCTTTGATGCACAAAAGATTTGATTTTGATGAAGTTAAAATTTATCTACTTTTCTTTTTCTTTTGTCTGTTCTTTTGATATCACATCTAAGAATCTACTGCCAAACAGTAGAGCTTTTATAATGTGAGTCATAAGCTTTTAAAAGGGTCATGAGCTTTTATAATATGTCTTCTTCTAACAGCTGTGTAGTTTTATGTCTTCTTCTAACAGCTGTGTAGTTTTAAGTCTTATCTACAGGTCACTTTGAGTTAATTTTTGTATGTGGTATGAAGTAACGACTGGTCTGCTGCTGCTGCTAAGTCACTTTAGTCGTGTCTGATTCTGTGCGACCCCATAGACGGCAGCCCACCAGGCTCCGCCGTCCTTGAGATTCTCCAGGCAAGAACACTGGAGTGGGTTGCCATTTCCTTCTTCAATACATAAAAGTGAAAAGTGAAAGTGAAGTTGCTCAGTCGTGTCTGACTCTTCGCGACCCCATGGACTGTAGCCTACTAGATTCCTCTGTCCATGGGATTTTCCAGGCAAGAGTGCTGGAGTGGGGTGCCATTGCCTTCTAGCTTCACTCTTTTGCATGTGGATATCCAGTCTCCCCAGCACAGACTTTATCTTCTTTCCACTGAATTGTCTTGACACTCTAGTCAAAAGTCAATTCACCATACATGTGTGAGTTTAATTCTTGGCTCCCTGCTCTATTCTATTGGTGTACAAGTCATGTTTATGCCAATATTGTACTGTTTTGATTACTGTAGCTTTGTAGTAACTCTTGAAATCCTAAATTTGGAAGTGTGGGTCTTCTGACTTTGTTTTTTTCAACATTAGATTTCCTGATTTGGGGTCCTTTGAGAGTCCATATAAATTTTAGGATGGGGATTTCTGTTTCTGCTAAACATGCCACAGAGATCACAGTCAATCTGTAGATTGCTTTGGGTACACCAGCATCTTAATGTTATGAAGTCTTCCAAACTAGGAACACAGGATGTCTTATTTATGTATTTATTCTTAAATTTCTTTCAATAGTGTTTTGCAGTTTTTAGTAAGTCAGTCTTACACCGCGTAGTTAAATTTACTCCAAAGTTTCTCAGTATTTTTGATGCTGTTGTAAATGGAATGTTTTCTTAATTTTGTTTTTGGACTGTTCATTGCTAGTGTATAGAAATACTACTGATTTTTTCCTGCTGAATTTATATCCTGCAACTCTGCTGAATCCATTTGCTACATCTAATATTATTTTGTGGAATTAAAAAAAAAAATTCTTTTTGGTCATGTCATGTGGCATGTGTGATTTTAGTTCTCCAACCAGGGATAGAACCTGTGCCCCCTGCAGTGGAAGGGTGGAATCTTAACTACTAGACTCCAGGGAAATCCTGTTTTGTGAATTCTTTATGGTTTTCTCCATGTAAGATCAAATCATCTGAGAACATGATAGTTTTTCTCCCTTTCCAGCCTGGACTGAGATGTTCCTGGTGGATCAGTGGTTAAGACTACACTTGTACTGCAGGAGGCGTGGGTTCCATCCCTGGTTGAGGAACTAAGATCCTGCATGCTGCAGGAGTAGACAAAACAAGCTTTTTAATAAAAAATTTTAAAATGAAAATGAAAACAACCTGGTTACATCTTAATATTTCTTTTCCTTTCATAACTGCTAGAACTTCCAGTAAGTGTAAATCAAAGTGGGAAAAAGTGGGCATCCTGGTCTTGCTTCTGATCTTAAGGGAAAAGATTTCAATCTTTTACCCCTGAGTATGATGACAGCTGTGGGTTTTTTACACATAAACTTTATCACACTAAGGAAGCTCACTTCTATTCCTGGCTTACTGAGAAGTTTTTTTTTTTAAATCAGAAAGGGTACAGGATTTTCTCAAATGCTTTTTCTACATCAATTGAGATACATGTGTTATCTTTTAACATGATGTTATATTACATTGATTTTTCTTATATTGTATGATCCTTGTATGTTGAGGGTGACTCTCACTTGTATAATCTAATATGCTGCTGAATTTGGTTGCTAATACTTTGTTGAAGAGCAAGACTTTTTTAAAACCACAAACTTTAACTAATGGCTCTGATATAGAATTTCCATTTGTAAAAAAGATTATTCCCTATCAAGACAGAGGAGATCTACTACTGATTAACCGGGAAAAACAGAACAGAAGATCAAGTCCCAGGACTCCACAGGAATGCAAATTTTTAAATTTAGTAATTTAAAACATCAAAATTTAATGGTTGATGTCTGGTTGTTGTCCAAAGGTAGACACAAATACTTTATTCATAAGCTTATGAATATAATCATAATTATATATTCATTTTCACATGAACAAATCAAAAATGGTTAAACTACTAATATCATCTTTAAAATGTGTTTCTAAATCCTAACTGGGTTTTTTGTTTTCAAACAAAAACCAAACCATTACCTTAAATGTTTTATAAAAAGCAGCATCCAAAGCTTGCAGAATTTCTCCATCAGGGCGCCACTTCAGTTTTCCTCTGAGCCCATGACCTGTCTTATAAGTTTCTAATGCAATTAAAACATGAAATGGATGTATACGAGCCTAGAACATGAAAGACACAGAAAGCAAATGTCAAATTCAAGTGAAAAACAGTAATCATGTCTCTTAGATTTTTGTTACTGTAGCTAATAAATATATTTCATAAAGAGAAAAATGAGGACCTATTAAACTTAGACTTCAGAGTCAATGTAATGTGGTATGATACAAGTCTCAAAACACCTAAAAAATTCGCTGACTCCATCTCCAAAATTTAAGAGCCAGTTTTTTCAATTAGTAGTAGTTAACAAAGGTAACACTTACCTTTTTTAACAGTTTTTCATTACACAGCTTTTCACATACTAAAGACACTTCTGAGTTTCCTGGTTCAAGCACTGAATTAGCTGTCATCTTTCCCAGATTCCTTAGTAATGCTGTGAGAGGCATTTCCTGTAACAAAGCCTTCCATATCTATTGCAGTAAAACAGGTAAAAATAAAAGGAATTAAGGGGAAATGAATACATGTAACATAGACATATCAATTAATAATAGTCTTTAAGGCTTTCTTTTGGGGGTTTGGACCATTTTCTAAATAAAAATTTGTGTGAGTTGGTCAAAGACTCATGGAACAAAGTAACCTGCTCTTTATTAGAGTAATAAAGTTAAGTATATTATATTTTATGAAGGAACTGTATTTAAGAATTTTATTTATGTGATTACTGACGTAAACTAACCAATATATTTTCTGGAGTGGAACTAATACTTAAAAATTGCCAACTACATCTGGGCATTGTGCCCAGGTGTTTTAAATAAATGTTAATTTTAAGATATATTTAAAGTTTTTAGGGAATTCCCCGGTGGTCCAGCGGTTAGCACTTGGCGCTTTCACTGCCGGGGGGCCTGGGTTCAATTCCTGGTCCCCTGGTCAAGGAACCAAGATCCTAAAAACCATGCAGTATGGCAAAAAAAATTTTTTTAAGTATTAATATATTTTAAAAGCATTAGCAAAATTGATCCTTTTACCACATAGCCTAAGTTCCTCATGTTTACTCATATGCTGGGACGTATTATAACTTTCTTACCTCTTTAGACTTTAAGTGGTTTGTTAGGAGATGTTCCCTAACCAGTCTGTGCTCTTCTATCAGATGAATGACTTCCAGTTCATCTTTTGTGCGCTTCACTTTCTCTACAGCCTCGAGATACTTTAATAATTTTTCAGCCTCCACAGAAAGCGCTTTTTCTTTATACATTTCATGGACCTCTTTCCAGCCCTTTGTAATATATTTGGTGACAATAGCAAGTCCTTCAACAAAATAAAGAATTAAAAAGGCATGTAGGATTAGCAGGTAAAAAACTGGACCTGTTACTGAGAACACCTTATGTGAATGGCACATCTAGATACACAGGCGTTTAAACCAGGATGCTACTTCCCATAATATGACAAACACACTTAAGCAAATGGAGTCACTAATTTTTGCCTATCCCATGAGACTCTGGAGGTAAAACTCTAACCTAATGTGTTTTGAAGTCTAATGACTCCAAAGTCATTTTATTACAGAGCTTTTTTTTTTGGAAGCAGTAGCCTCAGAACCTTTAGTACACAGTGACTATCTCAGGTCCACAATCTCAATTCACAAAAGTATAGATCTACCTCAGTTAATCTCATATTCACTTGCCCCCTTACCTGCTAAAGAAAGATGCATTTGTAAATTATAGAGATAAGTGAAGTGGACAAGTAGGTAGGTAACTTGTAATTTTTAATAGCTGAGAAAGTATTACAGGCCTAAATAATGTGTCCATTTCTTCTATAATTCCTTTCAATAGTTGAAAAAGCTTTGCGTTGGGGGAGTGAGGAAATCTGGGTTCTAGCCTACATGCATGTGTGACCATCTGAGGCCTTAGTTTCCACTTCTATAACAGTGGGGGGACATAATTATCAAATTTCAAGGTCTATGGGGGAAAGGTAGGTAAAATAAATGAAAGAGGTCATTGATATAATAGTGGTCATGACTGTGGTGAATTAAACAGAATATGCCTCACAGATATTTTAGTAAAATATTTGGAACAAAAAAATTTGGCTTGGTGATGCTAAAGGAATGTATTTTCAATATAAGGTACAATATGGATTTTTATGTAACACTGGCAAATAATTGATTATTTTCCCCCTAAAATATAGTTCAGGCCAACTAAAATACACCTCTAAGGCAGACTGAACCTATGTGTTATTTCTGAACTCTAAATTTGACTAAAAGTTAATACTAACATGCAGGAACTTCTAAAGTATTGTGACTCTGCTGTCTTACACATCTTAATGTGAAATCTGGAATTCCCTGACAGTCCAGTCATTGGGACTATGTGCCTTTACTGCAGGGGTTATGGATTCAATTCCTCATGAGGGATCCAAGATCCCACAAGCTACACGGTACTCAAATAAATAAATATAACAAGGATGTAATTTCTAATAAAAAATCAAAATATACATGTGTTTGTATATATAAATATTTATAGTAATGTATTGCTTAAATTTCATTTGAAAAAGTTCATTTGTAGTTTCAGAAAAAAGTGGTAAAACAGAAACTACTGAGGAGATTGATTCCATGTATGAAGACATCACCACACAAGATGTGTAGGAAGAAGAAGAAGCAACCAACACTGCCCTTTACTTGTGTCAGAAACTGTGTGTAAGTATTCCGATACATACGATCATTGATAGTCACAATGATTTCAAGGGCTATTCCCTCTGTACCTTTTTTTAATAGATGAAGATACAGAAAATCAGACAGATTCAGTTACTTGGTATACGGACACACAATAATTAAGTAGAACTGAAATCTGAACTCATCTGAGAGGCTGTCATTTCAAGTTTCACCTCTGCTGTAAGAAAAAAATGTCAACTTTGGACATGTTCATTTTGGGAGTGTTCACATTTAAAATTAATCCTGTACAAAAGTTTTTCTTATTCCCTTCTAAGAAGGACTAAAGAGTCACTGTATATCCAAATAACTTCTCAAAAGTCTCTTCTCATAGACACAGAAAAACTGCCCCAAGTTACCATGACCCCTGGATGGCTACCTGAAGACAGTTCATATCCTGATTTGTTAAGTTCAGCACTATTTCAAGTAGCCTTTAGGTTCCATGGAATGTATGTCCAAGGAAGTGCTTAGTTGCTCAGTTGTGTCTGACTCTCTGGACTGTAGTTCACCAGGCTCCTCTGTCCATGGGATTTTCCAGGCAAGAATACTGGAGTAGGTTGCCATTCCCTGCTCCAGGGCATCTTCCCGACCCAGGGATCGAACCTACATCTCCTGCACTGGTTGGTGGATTCTTTACCACTGAGCCACCTAGGAAGCCCCCAGATTTAGAATATCAACCTGCAAATCTGTCATTTGATTCTTAATCATTAATGTGTAGGTGTTTAATTCCAGGTTGGCATTAAACATATGAATTAGTCAATCAATGTCTTGAGACTGAAAGACTATTTCTAGAAAATATTACACAACTGTCTTACAGCAAATAAAAATTTTCCATTTAATGGATATCTGTACCTCACCTGTTGCCATGAAGATCTCACACTTACCTTCACTGGAAGGTTTAAGATGTGACAATCTTAACAGATCTTTGTGAGACCAGCCGTTTCTTTGTTTGTATTTTGTAACTGCCAGGGCGAGGGCCATGCCACCCTTTTCATTATACCAGTCTGCTACAGCCTTCCGGAGGGCACGACCCCACATGCCACACTTCATGCTTTCCTTCAGATCTTTCTTAAACTGGATAAAAGTAAAGAGGTGTGTAGGGATGCGACAAACTTCAGGAACAGCTTTGAAGGCAGCTTGTTTGGTGCTTATGTCAGAACACTGGGAGCAAATGGCAAGGGCAAAGAGTGTGGGTTCCTGCTTTGCAGTTCTGCCTTCTTGACTAAAGGACTTTATTTCCTGTATCACTTCGCATCCTCTGCCATCTTCAATCAATCTGATTAAAGCTTCAGCATTCTCGAGGCCCAGCTTCTGTTCTTTGATATAGTAAGTCCCACCTTCAGAACCAAAACACAAGAACCGGTGTAGCCGATTCATATCAGTGACTTGCCACACATATCCACCTTCAGAATTAGCTATCTGCTTCTCATTCAGTGGTTGCATTTGGTTTACAGATTCCTCCATTTTTCTGTCTTGAGAAAGCCTACCAAAAGGCAAAATGTTATTACAAGAAAAAAATAGAATTCTGTATCACTGAAACTACCATTTAACAGAAAAACTTGTAATCACCTTTAAAAATCCAGATACATTAACAGAATTATCTTGGAATTTTCTGAAAAATACAAATGCCCAAAGTGAAAATAAAAGTCACTCAGTTGTGTCTGACTCTTTGAGACCCTATGGGCTATACAGTCCATGGAATTCTCCAGGCCGGAATACTGGAGTGGGTAGCTTATCCCTTCTCCAGGGGAGCTTCCCGACCGAGGAATCGAAGCAGGGTCTCCTGCATCGTAGGCAGATTCTTTACCAACTGAGCTATGAGGGAAGCCCCACTATCACTATTTTCCCTAGAAAAAAAACCCCAAAATATTATTACAGGTAGATAGAATGATAAGATTATAAAAAGGAAAACCATTTATTAATCTAGGCTTATTGAAATCTGCCATGAAATATTTTAATTTAAAAATATTGTTTAAGATATGGTATGATGATCAGACGTGACAGTCAAGAAGTAGCATTTCTGATGTAGTTTGCTGTTCAAGAGTCTGAGCAGGCAGCTCGGGTGGAGTCCAGAGGAGCAGCCAGGAGAGGAAAAGGGGCGGGGTGGGGCAGTAATGGTCTGTGACGCAGTGACAGCAGACAAGCTCTGCTTGTGTACCCAACATCTGTTTCTCTCTCCCCTTTTCTAACTATTATCCTCTTTCTGGTAGTAACATCCTTCAGGGGACATTCCCTAGCCCCAAGGGATGAATCTTGATTGCTCTAAGCCAGTGGTTCTCACAGTCTATGGGCATCAGAATTACTCAAAGTGCTAGTTTAAACATAAAATGATGGGTCCCACTCACCCCGTCCCTGGCTTCAAGTTTTTTTCACAATTCAGAATGTCTGGCTGAGGCCTGAGTTTTGGTACCAGTTACGAGTCCCCAAGTGATGCTCTCACTCCTCTTGCCATGTGACTGGTACAGGTATTGGGCAAGTATCACAGCTCCTGCCAGTGAGACATGATAAATCTGCTGCTAATACTTTGGAGGTCTCCTTCCCTCTTAAAAAGGGGCCTGGACTCTTAAAAAGGCATGTTCTCTAAAAGAAACAAAAGAGCTATATATAGAAAACTATAAAACACTGATGAAAGAAATCAAAGATAACACAAATAGATGGAGAAATACACCATGTTCATGAATCGGAACAATCAATACAGTGAAAATGAGTATACTACCCAAAGCAATCAATCTATAGATTCAATGCAATCCTTATCAAGCTACCAATGGTATTTTTCAGAGAACTAGAACAAATAATTTCACTATTTGTATGGAAACACAAAAAAACCTCAAATAGCCAATGCAATCTTGAGAAAGAAGAATGGAACTGGAGGAATCAACCTGCCTGACTTCAAACTATACTACAAAGCTACAGTCATCAAGATAGTATGGTACTGGCACAAAGATAGAAATAGATCAATGGAACAAAATAGAAAGTCCAGAGATGAATCCACACAACTATGGACACCTTATCTTCGACAAAGGAGGCACGAATATACAATAGAGAAAAAACAATCTCTTTAACAAGTGGTGCTGGGAAAACCGGTCAACCACCTGCAAAAGAAAGAAACTACAAAACGTTCTAACACCAAACACAAAAATTAACTCAAAATGAATTAAAGACCTAAATGTAAAACCAGAAACTATAAAACTCCTAGAGGAAAACATAGGCAAAACACTCTCTGACATAAATCACAGCAGGATCCTCTATGACCCACCTCCCAGAGTAATGGAAATAAAAGCAAAAATAAACAAATGGGACCTAATTAAACTTAAAAGCTTTTGTACAACAAAGGAAACTATAAGCAAGGAAACTATAAGTCAGCTTTCAGATGGGAGAAAATAATAGCAAATGAAGCAACTGACAAAAAATTAATCTCTAAAATATGCAAGCAGCTCATGCAGCTCAATACCAGGAAAATAAACAACCCAATCAAAAAATGGGCCAAAGAACTAAACAGACATTTCTCCAAAGACATACAGATGGCTAACACACACCAGAAGATGTTCAACATCACTCATTATCAGAGAAATGCAAATCAAAACAATGAGGTACCATCTCATGCCAGTCAGAATGGCTGCTATCAAAAAGTCTACAAACAATAAATGCTGGAGAGGGTATGGAGAAAAGGAAACCTTCTTACACTGTTGGTGGGAATGCAAACTAGTACAGCCACTATGGAGAACAGTGTGCAGATTCCTTTAAAAACTGGAAACAGAACTGCCATACAACCCAGCAATCCCACTGCTGGGCATATACACTGAGGACACCAGAATTGAAAGAGACATATGTACCCCAATGTTCATCACAGCACTGTTTACAACAGCCAGGACATGGAAGCAACCTAGATGTCCATCAGCAGA
>SJYA01002334.1:203764-284140 GCA_006410615.1 Neotragus moschatus
AAAAAAAAAAAAAAAAAAAGGAGTCCAGGCCATTTGATACTACCAAGTTACCTGGAACTTAGAAATGTACTAATATATCATAGTGTGTTAATGTTAGCTGCTCAGTCATGTCTGACTCTTTGCAACCCCATGGACTATAGCCCGCTCTGCTATTCATGGGATTTTCCAGGCAAGAATACTGGAGTGGGTGGACATTTCCTTCTCCAGGGGATCTTTCCAATCCAGGAATCAAACCCAGGTCTCCTGCATTGTAGGCAGATTCTTTACTCTCTGAGCCACTGGGAAAGCCTAATATATCTTTATTGTTTAAATTGTTTATAGGTTTTCTCTTACCTGTAGCTGAGAGCATTCTGATCAACATCCTGTATCAACAGTGCTCATTTATAGTTTGTGTCATCTGTAACGACCCACATTTTCCTCCTTCCATTATCTCTAAAGCTACTAGAACTGACTGTCTGGCAGCGATATCACTTTTTCTCCTCCTAACAGAGTAACCACAATCATCCACTGCTTTCCACTGCTGTTCTCTCTACAAGTGTTTAGTCTCAGGTCTCCTGCCTGCACCACTGCAGTGCACTGGGCTTCTCCCCATGGCCAACACCACAATGACACAGCCAACAAAAAATCCTCAACCAGCATTTACTACATACTATGTGTAAGGCATGAAGGAGATTCTGTTCCATTAAAAATAAGATTTTCAAAACTTTTCCTGCCCTCAGGGAAATCAGTCTGTATGATATGGCAGAAATTTATTTATACATCAATTTAAATTTATATACAGTTATGCACAACTTTATATACAATTGATAAAGCACTTGTAATCAAGTGCTTTAATAGAAAAGTGAATAAGTAGAGGAGGATAAACTAATGCTGTCTCAATAATCCAGGAAGGCTGAAAAACCGGTATATAAAGTTTGGGGAATGCATTCCAGGAAGGGGTATCTGTAATCTTGCTCTGTGTCTTTCAAGTTTAGAAAAGGAAGTGAGAATACTGCAAAGAAATGTTGATAAGTGCAGATGACACCACCCTTATGGCAGAAAGTGAAGAGGACTGAAAAACCTCTTGAAAAAAGTGAAAGAGGAGAGTGGAAAAAGTTGGCTTAAAGCTCAATATTCAGAAAACGAAGATCATGGCATCTGGTCCCATCACTTCATAGCAAATAGATGGGGAAACAGTGGAAACAGTGTCAGACTTTTGGCTCCAAAATCACTGCAGATGGTGACTGCAGCCATGAAATNGACAGAACTGAGCGACTGAAATGAACTGAACTGAAAGCAGTAAGATAAAGAAGCAAAAGAAAAAATTTTTTGAAGATGATAAAAGCTTGAGCATGTTTATATACTGTAGGGAAGGCTAAAGCTAGAATCCTGGTGAATATCAACAATTAAAAGCTAAGGAGAAAAGGGTCCTTTGAAGGAGAAATAGGAGAGGCCCACAGACTTTAAATCAAGAGAAAGTGGTTATCATAGATCATAACAGAGAATTTCACAGAGTGAATGGCTGGTAATGTTAAACACTTGGTAATCAAGTAAATAAGGCTGAAATTGGCAACAGGAATGCTGAAGAGAGGCAACTGCAGTCACGGGCTGTGAGAAACAGCTTGATTCCAGTGTGGTGAAGAGGGCACACAACAAGGAAGAGCCTTCACGGGTAAATGCTCTTTTATAGAAGGAAAGTTATAAAGGCAAAGGAAAAGCTAAGGTGGGAGATAGAGGAAAAATCTTTTTAGCTTTTCAGATGAGAGGACAGGAGGCTGAGGTTGGAAGTTTAATTAGGAGAGTTGAAGGCAGTGGAGGAAGGGCGTTTAGTGAGGCAATGAGATCCCTGATAGCTGCTCAGAGCATCCACGTGGAGACTGGCCTTGACAGCAAAAGAGCTATCCCCTTTCCTAAAGGTGAAGGTGATGGGTAAGGGCCCCCTCCGAGGGAGAAAGAAAAACAAGGAAATGACGGCGTTCCCAGTGGGGAAGTAAGTCTGGTGAGTAAGACTGGGTCTCAGAGCGGGGAACACACAGTGCTTGGGAGAAGGTAGGTAAGGAGTAAGTGGGAGAAAGCCTCACGTTCTGAATGTGACTTCGGGGGACAGAGATTTGGATTGTATGAAAATAGCAGTATCAGTATTTCAGTACGGCTCTGATACAAAGTAGTGAATGTCAGTGCAGGCCTCGGCCTCAGGTGGTGTCAGAGAGGGAGTGGTCATATTCTATCCGCTACTGGGGACTGATGTACAGTGACTGAGAGCAGCACCGGCTGGAACTCCTGTTGTGGTGGATGATGCTTTTTCTATGTATCCTTAACCTCTTTTCAACATGGCATTTACCTCTTCTTTTCAATCCAAAAAGACTAACTGCTTTCTCAAAGACTGATAACATTAATCGCTAATTCCAGTAGAAATTATTATTTTGATTTTTATACTGCATTTGACATTACTAGCCTCTCCTTTAGATTTTACAAAAACACACTCTCTCTGGTGTTACTTCAACCAGGCCATTCTTGCTTATGAGTTATGTTTGTTGGATGAGTGTGAAATGACATTCAATTATCAGATTATACTACTACTCCAGCTTTCCTGCACCAAGGTCTCGGTGGTGAGTTCAAGGTCCCAATATAAACCTCAAAACCCCCTCCTCTCCAAGTTTTCCCTTGTATTATATTCTTTGTGACATGTCCAGCTAACATAATGGTTCCCTTGAGAGTGGGGACCGGGTCTTACTTGTGTATCACTCCTCTAGAATATCATTTTTAAATAATTACAAATATATATTTAAGAATAACTAAGCAGGGCTTCCCTGGTAGTTCAGCCGGTAAAGAACCTGCTTGCAATGCAGGAGAACCCAATTTGATTCCTGGGTTGGGAATGGCCCCTAGTGGAGGGCATGGTAAACCACTCTAGTATTCTTGCCTGGAGAATCCCTATGGACAGAACAGCCTGGTGGGCTACAGTCCATGGGGTCACAAAGAGTTGGACATGACTGAGCAACTAAGCACAGGACAGTACCAGTAACATTAAAGTTGATTTTTCTGAACCATTTATCTAAGTATTATGCATGACTTGCTTTTCTTTCCTGTAACATTTACTTTAGAAATAAGTCTCAACGCATGCAATTAAAAACATAATTCTTTAACAAATTCTGTGATCAGAATAATAAATGTACTATAATGCAGGTAATAGAAATAGTTAAAAATAAAACATGAAAAAGTTACAAAGTAATGAGTTCTGAGTAAAAAAGTCATCTGAGGATAGTATTTCTCTGTAAATTCTTCTGATATGTTTAATATTAGGTATTCAAGTATCTTTTGTACAGCAAGCAGCAAACTGAACTTTAATTCTAGGGAAGATGCCTGAAAAAGAAATGTAATTTTTATAATTCCTATTAAAAGAAATGAAATTACTTATTCATAGCTGTACCAATGGAATCTTCCCTTGAGTCTTATATTAATGACAACTCTGACCACGTATCTTTTCCATATTTCTGAAAGAGAAACTGTTCACCTTTTTCATCTGCTTCTGTGAAAGTACTTTCCAAGATGCAACATGAAACAGTGGACATAAAACATCATTAACAGCTATGGCACCTGTCTATTTGCTTGTGTAGATATACCAGAGTCAGAATTTTTTTAATATAAAAAACAGAATGGCAGCATATTCCAAGCTACTCTGTCACTGAACCTGCAATAGAAATTAACTTTAAAATTGGCTAGGTGGAGACCAGTCCTGGGTATTCATTGGAAGGACTGATGCTGAGGCTGAAACTCCAATACTCTGGCCACCTCATGCAAAGAGTTGACTCACTGGAAAAGACCCTGATGCTGGGAGGGTTTGGGGGCAGGAGGAGAAGGGGATGACAGAGGATGAAATGGCTGGATGGCATCACCGACTCCATGGACATGAGTTTGGGTGAACTCTGGGAGTTGGTGATGGACAGGGAGGCCTGGTGTGCTTCAATTCATGGGGTCGCAAAGAGTCGGACACGACAGAGCGACTGGACTGAATTGAACTGAGGTGATAAAACATAGTGGTATAATAAAGAATATTTGGTTTTTGTGGGAGGTACACACTAATGGAGGGAGGTGCTTCCCAGGTGGTGTTAGTGATAAAGAACAAGCCTACCACCAATGCAAAAGATATGAGACATGGGTTCAGTCCCTGGAGAAACNTGACTCACTGGAAAAGACCCTGATGCTGGGAGGGTTTGGGGGCAGGAGGAGAAGGGGATGACAGAGGATGAAATGGCTGGATGGCATCACCGACTCCATGGACATGAGTTTGGGTGAACTCTGGGAGTTGGTGATGGACAGGGAGGCCTAGTGTGCTTCAATTCATGGGGTCGCAAAGAGTTGGACACGACAGAGCGACTGGACTGAATTGAACTGAGGTGATAAAACATAGTGGTATAATAAAGAATATTTGGTTTTTGTGGGAGGTACACACTAATGGAGGGAGGTGCTTCCCAGGTGGTGTTAGTGATAAAGAACAAGCCTACCACCAATGCAAAAGATATGAGACATGGGTTCAGTCCCTGGAGAATCCCATGGATCGAGGAGCCTGGAGGGCTACAGTCCACAGAGTAGAAAAGAGTCAGACAAGAATGAAGCAACTCAGCACACACGTAGACTTCTGGGTATAAGACAGGCTACAGTGATGTACTGTACAACACAGGGAATAGAGCCAATATTTTGTAACAACTGTAAATGGACTGTAACCTTTACAAGTATTAGACTATCTATCTGGTTTTTGTCCATGAGTTTCAAAAGGCTTCAAAAACCACTTGGGGTTTATATTAAAAAAAAAAAAACAAAACTCAAAAATATACATGCATCCAATGTTCACAGCAGCGTTATTTACAATTGCCAAGGTATGGAAGCAACCTAAGTGTCCATCAAAAGATGAATGAATAAATAACATGTTGTATATGTATATACAATAGAATACAACTCAGTCATAACCATAAAAAGGAATGAAATTTTGCCATTTTCAGCAACATGGGTGCACCTGGAGGGCATTATGCTACATGAAGTAAGACAAAGACAAATATTGTATGGTATCACTTATGTGGACTCTAAACAGTACAACAAACTAGTGAATGAAGAAACAGTAAACAGGTTCACAGATACGGAGAATAAACTAGTGGTTACCGGTCGTGGGGGCGCGAAGGGGAGAGGCACAACACAGGTGTAGAGGATTTTTAAAGAGAGTTTTTGTGAAATTATATGAAATCATGTGTGTGAAACTTAAAAATTGTAAAGCAGCATAGAATTTAAAGAATCTTTTATTTAAAACAATGTTAACCAAAAAAACAACCTTGCAATATCCTGATTGATGGGTGTCTTTGTTTTGCTAATGAGAGGGCTCATTCTGGGCCTTTGGATTGCTTCCAGATGGGATCACCATAAAGACCAATCCTCTGATTAGAAGGCTGAAACTCTGGACCAGATCATCCTCCCAGGAGGGGAGGATGGCAGCACACTGGGCTCAACCATGTGGTCAATGAATTCATCAATCCTGCTTAATCATAAGACTTCATACACAAACTGCGGACGCCCAACTTCAGCACAGACTCCAAGTCAGTACTGGTGGGGTGCCATGCCAGGACTGCACAGCCTTCTGACTGGCCTGGGCATGTCCTCCATTGGGCTGTCCCTGAACTGCATCCTTTTAAATAAAACAGTAATCATAAGGCTGGTGCTTTTAGGGAGTTGAGTCATCCAAGTGAACTACTGACCCTGAGAGGGTTGCGGGACACCCACCTGGGCAGTCAGAAGTGTGGGGAGACTGGGGCCCTCCCAGAAGCTGCTGCCCTTCTGAAGGAAGGGCTATCTGTTGGGGGTCCTGCCCTTTAACTTCGGAGATCTGATGGAACTGCACTCTGGAGTGGAATTGAAATGAATTCTGAGGTGAAATGAAGGTAAGACACTGAGGTGTCATCAGAGAACTGATCTCAAAACACAGACACCAAAGGCGTAAGTGACAAAAGGAAAAAAAACAAGGCTTTCGTCAAAATTTAAAACTGTGTTTCAAAAGATACCACAAAGAAAGCAAAGAGACATCCCAGAGAAAGGGAGAAAATACTTGCAAATCACACATGTGATAGAGAATTTGTGTCTATAATATAGAGAGCACACATAACTACATAATAAAATGGCAAATGCCCCAATTAAAAAACAGGCTAAGAGTCTATATAGGGGTTTCTTCAAAGAAGATATACAAATGCCCCCCCCCACACACAAAGCTAAATATCACTGGTCATCAGCAAATAAAAACTGCAATGAGGTATCATTTCATATGTAGTAGAGTGGCTATAATCAAAAGGACATTAATAAGGAGCATTGTGAGGATCCTTATTAGAAATTAGAACCTTCATACCCCGCTGGTAGAATGTACAATGTTGGATCATATGAGATATCTATATTTAACCTTTTGTGGATTTGCTAGATTCCTCTCTAAAGTGTAAGGGGTTTCTTTTTGGGGATGATGAAAATGTTCTGAAATTAGATAGTGGTAACGATTACACAACTGTGTATCTGTGTGCGACAACTCGGAATATACTAAAGCTCCTTGAATGGGATGTGTGAAGTCTATCTCAAAAATGTTATTAAAAACTTTAACTGACTAGGCAAAATTTATTTGGGAAGTTATTTTAAAAGATAAACATTCAAATGATATTTAACCCTACTTTTTTTATATGTCTTTAGAAAGCAATCTGAGATACATATAGACATATATGTGTGTGTGTGTGTGTTGTTGTTTAATTGCTAAGTCATGACCGACTCTTTTGTGATCTCACGGACTGTAGCATGCTAGGCTCCTCTGTCCATGGGATTTCCCAGGCAAGAATACTGGGATGGATTGCCATTTCCTTCTCCAGGGAACCTTCCTCACCCAGGGATTGAGCCCATGTCTCCTGCATTGGCAGGCGGATTCTTTACCACTGAACCACCTGGGAAGCCCATATTTGTGTGTGTGTGTGTGTGTATATATATATATACACATAAAAATATATATGTGTGTGTGTATGATGAGATGGTTGGATGGCATCACCGACTTGATGGACATGAATTTGAGCAAGCTCCGGGAGTTGGTGATGGGCAGGGAAGCCTGGAGAGCTGCAGTCCATGGGGCTGCAAATGAGTTGGACATGACTGAGCGACTGAACAGATATATAAACATATAAACACATACGTGTATGTTATATATATATATGTATATATAATATACATACATATATAGAACCTTAATTTCTTCCTTTCCCAACTGCTTTCATCCCCCTTCTCAAAGCTTAACCTCCAGTGTCAGTGGTTTAGAAGGCAGTTGGGGAATGAGTTAGGTCACAGCCTGGTCATCAGTTAATCCACTCCTGAACATCCAAGTGTTGTAAATCCAGATTAACAAAGATAGTTAATTCTTTCAGTCGGACTGACATACCCAGTATTCTTCAAGCACACCCCTCCAAAGAAATTTAATACAGCTAAAGTTTTATTAAACTTCTATAAATTAAAATTTAGGGAAGCAATCAAATCACAATGTTACTAAAAGCACAGCCACGCTTTGAAATTGGTTGTGGTTCTTTTTTTCCTAATTTTAAATCCAAAATCAGTGAATGCTAGTAATACACAGTATGTAATAGCATCTATTTCTGCTTGTCATTCACTGGAACTAGAACAACTATTGAAGCTGAAGCTCCAACACTTTGGCCATCTGATTCGAAGAGCTGACTCACTGGAAAAGACCCTGATGCTGGGAAAGATTGAAGGCAGGAGAAAGGGACGACAGAGGATGAGATGGTTGACATCACTGACTCAGTGGACATGAGCAAACTCCAAGAGATGGTGAAGGACAGGGAAGCCTAGTGTGCTGCAGTCCATGGGGTTGCAAAGAGTGAGACAAGAACAACTATAGCACCTTTAACAATGCTAATACATGATTTCTAAGCATGCCTACGTTTTTCTTGAAAGTACACATCTAAGTATCTTTCCAAAGTCTCTTGATCACTTGTTACTTGAAAAGGCTCCCTTTCATTCTCAAGAGGTCAAACAAGTTTGTAGCTTACTCCTTTTTAAATGAAGTAAAAACTGACTTACACCTATGAGAGCAAGATAGTTTGAAAAAAGAGACAACACTGCAAAACCTGGGGCCACACATTCAGATAACTGTCACTCAGACTGGTAATGGACATGAGTGGATCAAGTCAAGTGTGATGTAATAAAAAGCAGTGAAGAACAGTAGGAGACATAACAGCATGATATCCTGAAGGCATGCCCTTTCAGCCAACTGGTCAACATGTAGTAAAGTGAGTAAGTGAAGTCGCTCAGTCGTGTCCGGCTCTTTGCAACCCGTGGACTGTAGCCCACCAAGCTTCTCTGTCCATGGGATTCTCCAGGCAAAATACTGGAGTGGGTTGCCATTTCCTTCTCCAGGGGATCTTCCCTACCCAGGGATCAAACCCAGGTCTCCCACATTGCAGGCAGACGCTTTAATCTCTGCACCACCAGGGAAACATGTAGTAAGGGCCTTGTAATTCCAGATCCTCTCATTTTGCCCAAAGACCCAGAAATCTGGATTTTTATGTGAACTCTTAGGATTAAATGTTAACAATATAAGGAAATTTGACCCCCATCCCTTTTCTGATTACTTATAGGTTCTGTCAAGGNGGCAGACGCTTTAATCTCTGCACCACCAGGGAAACATGTAGTAAGGGCCTTGTAATTCCAGATCCTCTCATTTTGCCCAAAGACCCAGAAATCTGGATTTTTATGTGAACTCTTAGGATTAAATGTTAACAATATAAGGAAATTTGACCCCCATCCCTTTTCTGATTACTTATAGGTTCTGTCAAGGGCTAATTTTCAGTTTGGTCTCTCTACAACAGGCACCACGTTGAGTGGAGTATCAAATGTTAGTTCTGCTGTATTTACTTAGCCCTGAAGTTCTAAGTTCTATTGCAAGTTCACAGCAATACTGCAGATTAAAAAGTACCACAAATTACTGCAAACAGCTCTAGGGTCTGATGACACTCATTCTAGGTGTGGTTCATAAGGAAATAAGCCTAGACTCCTCGCCTCACAAACTTTCCCATTTAAGTATACTTAGCAGAACTCCCGGAGAAGACAGTGGCACCCACTCCAGGACTCTTGCCTGGAAAATCCCACGAACAGAGGAGCCTGGTAGGCTGCAGTCCATTGACACGACTGAGCGACTTGACTTTCACTTTTCACTTTCATGCATTGGAGAAGGAAATGGCAACCCACTCCAGTGTTCTTGCCTGGAGAATCCCAGGGACGGGGGAGCCTGGTGGGCTGTCATCTATGGGATCGCACAGACGGACAGGACCTAAGTGACTTAGCAGCAGTAGCAACAGAACTCCACCCCCTCCCCCACCAGCTTTAGGACAGAGTCTCTCAAGTATAAACTCCCAAGAAAGTTTCCAGAAAAAAACTTTTAAATCTAACACCTGACACAAACTTGGGCTTCTACTCCATAATACAACCATGTCTGTCTTAATATTAAAGCTGTCCCGTTGTTTCTCAATAAAATTTATCACGTTTACTTTATGGCTTCACACAGCCCTGTAGGACAAGGTTCCCTTATGCCAGGTCCACCAAATTGAGAAGCAAAGAATCAGAGTTCTACCAAGTAAAGCTTTTTTTCCCCCCTGAAAGTCAAGGACCCCTCCTGGAACTGAGATTCAGGGAGTGATGCATAAGTAATACCACCCTAAAGACTTTATCTTAACATCAATATTCTGCAAGGGCTTGGTGAAGGAGGGCTGTTTCGTGATTTAGTGAAGACAGCCATTTTTGGTTCAACGCATCCTTTAGTCTTAGGACCATTACAGATGTTTTCAGATTTAACACACTACATTTTTCAACCTCCTGTGCCTTGGAGGCTTCGCACAGCACTTGTCTATCACCTCCGATGGACGACAGGAAAGATTTTTCTCTCCCTCGTCATTCCCTCCAGCACAAACTCGTCCTGGGTCTTTCACAAAGATCCTTCTCCTCAAAGGCTGCAGGCCGGGCAACGCCTCTCGGCGCAGCAGCGGCGGGAGGAGNTTAGCTACTGTGTTATTAAAACTTGTACTGAAGGTAGAAATTCAACGTTGATATGTATACTGTTTGTCGTGCGTCCATGCCCAGTCGCGTCAGTTGTGTCTGACTCTTTGTGACCACATGGACTGTAGCCTGCCAGGCTCCTCTGTCCATGGAATTCTCCAGGCTGGGATACTGGAGTGGGTTGCCATGCCCTCCTTCAGGGGATCTTCCCGATCTAGGACTTGAACCCGTACCTCTTGCGTCTCCTGCATTGCAGGCAGGTTCTTTCCCCACTGAGCCACCAGGAAGCCCACTGTTTGTTGTACATAGCTATTTGAAATACCATTTATCACGCATATATTGTTTACCTACTGTATATCTCAGACATATTGGTAGGGTTTCGGTATTTTTAGTGTGAATAAAGCAGGGCTGCTGTTCTGAAGAACTGACTGACAATATATAATATAGCATATTAACTGCTGCCTTAGAGTATTTACACACAAGTCCTGGAAGAACACAGGAAAGGCGTAAACAGTAGTGATATTAAAGTATATGACTTACGGAACAGCTGCTCAGTCCTGTCCGTTCAGTTCTTTACCACTAGCGCCACCTGAGAAGCGCAGGAAAGGGGCTGGGGAAGTGACTAAAACAGTGTAACAGATTAGAGGAGTATTTGAATCCCAAACTGAAAAGATAAACTGAGGCCCAGTTGTGTGCCATGCTGTGTTGTGTGGATTGGCCTGTAATCCCCAGAGACTTGTCAGCTATTTCAATGCTGAAGTGGAACTTTTATAATTGAAAAACATTTACTACAGGTAGTGTGCAGTACACTGGAATGGAATGAAGTGAGAGACTAGAAAACTCTTAAGATGGTCAGAATCTGAAAAGGTTAGCTCGATATGAAGTAGTGATTTGGAGAGGACGTAGTCAATAATTTTGGCTTTAAGTCCACTGGACAGTTAACTGGTGGGATAAAGGGGGAAAGGTGATAATGACTTTAGTCTCTAGCTTCAGTTCAGTTCAGTCTCTCAGTCGTGTCCGACCCTTTGCGACTCTATGAATTGCAGCACACCAGGCCTCCCTGTCCATCACCAACTCCCCGAGTCCACCTAAACCCATGTCCATTCCAGTCGGTGATGCCATCCAACCATCTTATCCTCTTATCGTCCCCTTCTCCTCCTGCCCTCAATCTAGCTTAGGAGACTGGTGAAGTAAGAGAGAAGAGTAGGCTTGATGGACAAGGAAATAGGTTCAACTTTGGACATACACTGAGTTTGAAATGTGCACAGGTTTAACCATGAACTTTTACCTTCAAAACCTTAACTGTTATGACATATTAAAATTAACCTTAAAAAATGTTGTACCAGGCAAGTTTGCTTATTTTAAAGTTAGTTCATTCTACTAACAGCTGTTGCTTCACTTTCATATGTACAGAAAACTTGGAATTGAAAGTGATTTAAGTAAAGTCATGTATAAGAGACTGATAGGAACCGCACCTCCTGTACCTGCACTTGTAAAAAGTGAAAAGTGAGGCAATATGACTGGCTCAATTAGCAAGAGACCTTTGCCAAAACTCAAATGATGGAAGTTGTACATCATTATCAGCTGCTTCAAAAAGACAAAAGTTTATTTCTGTCTTTTATTTCCTCCTCATTCACATCATGGATTTAAAAAAGCTTTTGGAAGTTTATTATTTCAAAAGTGAAACATCTTACTGTTTTATAGGTGGTACTGTAGTTTTAAGTTTCTTCACTGAAGGGGAAATTATTTGTGAGTTCAGTGATTATATACTTAAAAATTCTGGTGGAATATAACATCAGAGTAAAACAAAGTTCTTGTGTTAAGAAACTGATGGAGCAGAACTATATTTTTAATTGATACAGTGCATACATGATTAGTAAATTGAGTAAAACAAACTATGATAGTCTACTAGTTAAAAATAGAAGCTGTAAATTTCTGCTTCTAGCCAGGATGGAGTATCAGGGACTGGATTTAGTACAGCAAATCAATGACTCCAGCTTTCCCTTCAATAAACTAGAAAAAGAAGGGCAGATTAAACCTATAGTAAGCAGATAAAAGGAAATAATAGAGATCAGGGTTGAAGTTAGTAAAACAGAAAAGAGAAGAATAGTGGAGAAAGTCACTAAAACCAAAAGCTCTTGTCTCAAAGATCAGTAAAATGGATAAACCTCTTAGTCAGACTAATCGGAAGAAATGAGAGGAGAAAAATGACGAATATCCTGGAATAAGAGAGATGACATCATTACAGATTCTATAGATATTAAGAGGATAAGTGAATATTCTAATAAATACTTATGCAAATAAATTTGACAACTTAGCTGATGTGTACAAATTTCTTTAGACACAAATTACCAGACTGACTCAAGAAGTAATTGATAAATAGTATAGCCTTATGTGTTTTTAAAAAATTGAAATTGTAACTTGAAATTTTCCCACAAGGAAAACTCTAGCCAAAATGTCATCACTAGTAAATTCTTGCAAATATTTAAGGAATAAGTAATACCATTTCTACACGGGCTTCTCCAAAGACATTGGAGAAGAAGTACTCCTCATCTCATTTTATGAGGGTCAGCATTAATTTTAACACCCAAACCAGACAAAGACATTGTAAGGAAAGGAAACTGCAGACCCATATCTATTGTCAACATAGACAAAAACATTCTAAGCAAAATATTAGCTAATCAAATCCAATAATATATTAAATAGACAGTATGTCATGAATGAGAAGGGTTTATCCCAGGAATTCAGGGTTGGTTTAACATTTAGGATTCAATGTAATTCACCATATTAAATAAGAAAAACCATACGATTAGATTATCTCAATAATTGTAAAAGCCATTGGACAAAAATCCAACAGCTGTTAAGAATTACAAAGTGTTAGGTTTTAGCCTACTTGCCAGCCAACAAATGAACCTGCCACTATTTTATAGATGCTGGTAGACAGCTTCAACTTTAGAGGTAAATAATAGTATTACTCACGGCACGGTAGTCAGCAGGAGATTAATATTTGCATTGGTGTCCTTATCCTTTGAGTCCATAGGAGTGAAGGTAATGCCACAGGCACGAGTTTCTGTCAGAGCTGAGGAACCCCTGACCTTTGGGAGCCTCAGCTTTAGAGTCTGCTTGCAAACTTGCTCAACCTTTGACTCTAGGGAGATGATATTATAGACAGCAGGTCAGTCTTCTCTCTGCCCCATACAGGGAGATACTATCCCTGATCTTCAAGTCTGTTTACTATTGTGACATTCTTGAAAAGACAGTTCTGAATGAACCTCGCAATTTCTCTTGGAAGACAAGCAGTAACAATAGAAACTGATTGAGAATTGTCTCCCAATAAAATCGATCCTTTCTTACTATACCAAATATGCCATTCCATCAGCTACTCTGATTAATCTGACTGGACCTGCAGGACTGGTATCAAATCTGTTTATCCCTTGAAGTGTTTATGTTAGGAAGCCAAGTGACTTTCTCAAGTTTTTGTATTGGCCTTTCTTCTTGGCTTAAGGCATTAAATCAGGCATAACAGTATGTATTAGTGATCACACAGAACCTACCTGGTTCTGCAGGGAAAAAGTCCATCATCTACAACTCTGGCCCATGTGTTGAGGCATATCTGAGGGATTCAGGGTCAGTGTGGTGTTTCCTTTACATGGAGGTCTATTTCAAACACTCATAAGGTACACGTCTGTTATTATGGGGAGGGAGAGAGGTAAGTTAATGCCTGGCATTTACACAAGAAATAAAAGAACAGTTGAGTGTGCATGTNCCATGTGTTGAGGCATATCTGAGGGATTCAGGGTCAGTGTGGTGTTTCCTTTACATGGAGGTCTATTTCAAACACTCATAAGGTACACGTCTGTTATTATGGGGAGGGAGAGAGGTAAGTTAATGCCTGGCATTTACACAAGAAATAAAAGAACAGTTGAGTGTGCATGTTGTACACTTGGAAGTGAGTGTTGATTCCAATCTTTGGGACCTCCAAAAAGGCACCTTCTTATGAGTGAAAGTGAAAGTTGCTCAGTTGTGTTCTACTCTTCTTGTGTCTCTTGCATCTCCTGCACTTGCAGGTGGATTCTTTACTGCTGAGCCATTGGGAAAGCCCCAGGTTGAAGTTTTTCAATATTGTTAAAGTATTTTATTATTTTCTGGCCTTGTTAGGGCCTAATACCATGCTTGGCATATATTTTCAACCTGTGTTTGGTTGAATCACGCATACAGAACCTATGGATACAGAGTGCTGAATGTATTTGTTAAATACCAGCAATTCATTAACTTTTTAAAGCTCAACTCCCACTCAGCATTTTACTTAATAAATATTAGAGCAGTCAGCATGGTGATACTTTGTGCTTGATATTTGAGAATGTATACCTCACTAGAGAATTTTGTGGATTATATGAAGCAGGTAGTATTCTCGTTTTAAACTTGAGGAAAGTAAGGCTCAAAGATATTTTCTAGCTAAAGGCAAAGAACTTAAAGGTATTGCTAGGATTACAACCCAGGCCTCTTGAATCATTGGTTATTTTTATTTCCGTTATAACCTGCATGATTTGAAATTGAATGTACATAAAGGGATTATTGGGCTTCCCTGGTGGCTCAGATGGTGAAGAATCTACCTGTAATGCAGGAGACCTGGGTTCAGTCTCTGACTTGGGGAGATCCCCTGGAGAAGGGAATGGAAACCCACTGCAATATTCTTGCTAGGAGAATTTAATGGACAGAAGAGCCTTTGGGCTACAGTCTATGGGGATGCAAAGAGTCGGACACGACTGAGCAACTAACACTTATACTTTTTCACAAGGGGATCATTCAGTTCAGTTCAGTCACTCAGTCGTGTCCGACTCTTTGCGACCCCATGANTTATGATCCACACAGTCAAAGGCTTTGGCATAGTCAATAAAACAGAAATAGATGTTTTTCTGGAACTCTTACTTTTTCCATGGTCCAGTGGATATTGGCAATATTAGATAGATTAGAAACATCTATCTCCTTATACATCAAGTTGAGTACTGTGTTTTCCTTTTACAAAGATGTATATGTGTCTAACATAAGGTTATTTAAACAGTGCCACCACTTGAAATTATACCTTTGCAAAAGATTTTGGGACTCTTAATTCAGTCACTTTTGTTGTTGTGTTTTTGTGTGATACGTGCAGTGTTTTAATGTTTGGTCTTTTTATGGTAGATTTACAATAGCATAACCAGTGTTAACAGTTGCATCAGTGCCCTTTCGTGCCCTTTCTTGTTACTTGTATAATTATACGTTCAGTTCCGTATGTTTTTTGTCTCCCAGCTTAATTATGTGGACATCTGGAAACCTGTTACACATGTGCGGGTTGTTTCTAGCTCTTCTCTGCTACAAATGGCATAGGGCTTCCTTGGTTGCTCAGCTGGTAGAGTCCACCTGCAATTCAGGAGACCCCGGTTTGATTCTGGGGTCAGGAAGGTCCCCTGGAGAAGGGATAGGCCACCCACTCCAATAATCTTGCCTGGAGAATCCCGTGGACAGAAGAGCCTAATGGGCTACAGTCCATGGGGTCACAAAGAGTCGGACACAATAGAGTGACTAAGTACACGCACAAATAACATAGTAACTCTCCTCGTACCTGTAACTTTAATACTTGAGTGGGTGCTTGCTAANAGAAGGGATAGGCCACCCACTCCAATAATCTTGCCTGGAGAATCCCGTGGACAGAAGAGCCTAATGGGCTACAGTCCATGGGGTCACAAAGAGTCGGACACAATAGAGTGACTAAGTACACGCACAAATAACATAGTAACTCTCCTCGTACCTGTAACTTTAATACTTGAGTGGGTGCTTGCTAATAGATATTTGCTGAACTGAGCAAATTGTGGTAGTAAACAGTATAAATGCTCAAAGTCACAGAGTTGGTTGATCGTTGGTCCAATTTTTTTTTTTTTAAACCACTCATTTTTGCAGTTGGTCTAAAGGCTTCTCCATTCTGACTGGAAAATAATCTGGAGTATTAGAAAAATGCCCAGACTTTGGAACCAGGCATGTTTTAATTAATTTTTTTTGCCATATGTTAGTTGTAGTGAGTTTAGGCAAGACACCTACTATCCCTAAGCCTCTTTCACATAATACTTGTTTTGTAGGAGTTAGAGAAAATCCATTTAAAGCACTTTACCCATTGAAGTTACTGGTAAATATGACTTTTTTTGTTTTGGTTTTTTTCTCATGATAATACTACTACCTGACATTTAGTGAACCCTAAAAGTGTGTGAAAGTGTTAGTTACTCATTCGTGTCTGACTGTGACCCCGTGGACTGTAAGCCCACCAGGCTCCTCTGTCCATGGAATTCTCCAGGCAAGAATACTGGAGTGGGTTGCCATTTCCTTCTCCATAAAGTGTTTGAAGGCACTGTATTGAATGTATGTCATTCATAATAAATTATCTTATGAGATAATAAGGAATCTCCTTTATTCCTCACAACAGTTCTATGAGTATGGGGAGTGAGAAGGTCACTGGTAGTGGAGGCAGGGTTCAGACCCTGGCAATTTGGAGGCCACATTTTAATATTACCACGATATGAACTACTAGAGCTGGATTCTCCACCTTGGTCCTCTTGCCTTGTCGGGATTAGACACTTTGGGTTTGATAGTTCATTTTGTTTTGACACTTTGGGCCAGGGAATTATTTGCTTTTGGGTGCTGTCCTGTGCATTGTAGGATGTTCAGTATCTCTGGCTTCTACCTACTAGATGCTGCCCACCCCTTCAAGTGACAATAGTGGCAGTAAAAATGTCTTCAGACATTTTGAAACGTTCCGTGAGGGAGGGGGGCATTATCTTGGTTGAGAATCATTGTGGGACTCTGATGTAGTTGGCATTAAATTAAAATTTTAATTTGTATAGTATAAAATTTTAATTTAATTTGTATAGTAATTTGTATTTTAAAATGTATAGTATTGGAATTTTGGAAAGGGATCAGGACTGAATACGTGATCTGAAAGTCACTGTTAAGTGGTAGTTATGTATTACCACTTTATGGATCAAGTGGACAATAAGGAAGAAAGAGAGCCATGGGCAGAATGTGGAAACTTAGCAGCTGAGTAAAGAGGGTGCATGAAGAGGAGCCAGAGATAGAGAGAGACTGAGAAGGGACAGTCATGGGTGGTGCTTCAGTGAAAATAAAAGGGGAAGTTTTTAATATACTCCCTTTGTAAATAATTAGAAAAGAGTAAAGAAAGGGCTAGGATTTGACTGTGAACTTGATCTGTTTTGCCATTTTAATTTGTCATGTCATATTGCCCCTAAATGTGCATTTCTTTCTGTTGGTATTTTATTTAATGGTGAAGGGGAAAATGCGTTGTTTTGTCTTCTGAAGAAATAATTTCTTATTTCAGGTTGCCGAGGCGCCCAAGTAGAAGAAATATGGAGTTTAGAGCCTGAGAATTTTGAAAAATTAAAGTAAGTATATTTTAAATTATGTTAAAAATATGTCTATACTTAAGCAAACTTAATTGTCTCCTTTATCTCCTTAAGTATCTCCATTATCTCCTTTATTTTTTTCAACTGTGTAAGGGGCTTCCCTTATAACTCAGTTGGTAAAGAATCCGCCTGCAATGCAGGAGACCTCGGTTTGATTTCTGGGTCAGGAAGATCCCCTAGGGAAGGGATAGGCTACCCACTCCAGGTTTCTTGGGCTTCCCTGTGGCTCAGCTGGTAAAGAATCCTCCTGCAGTGTGGGAAACCTGGGTTCAGTCCCTGGGTTGGGAAGAAGGGAAAGGTTACCCACTCCAGTATTTTGGCCTAGAGAATTCCATGGACTGTGTAGTCCATGGGATCTCAAAGAAACGGACATGACTGAGCAACTTTCAAAAACAAAAAAAGGTCAATATTATTCCCATTTTATAACCAAGAATCCAATGCTTATAGATAAGTAATTCACAAGGGATTCAAAACTAGGTCTGTGTAATTCCGTATCAACAAAGTACTGATTGGTCAACTTTTTTTTTTTTAGCAACATTCATTTTATAGATCAACAGTGTTAGAACGTGGAAAATATTTTAACATAAAACACATGAATAATAGATTAGTCTACAAAATTGTATTTAATAGATAATGTATTTGGCTAACCCAATATATTGATAATAATTCAGAACTTTGTTCCCCTACATTATTACATTGCCTCTTGGGGAGGTTTCAGTTCAGATTCCAAATGTTGATTCCCGGAAGTACCTTCCTCTTACCCCATCCTTCTGACTGGAGTTACTTGTCTGAGTCTCTCCCTAACCCTGAAACCTCTGTGTCCACAAGCACCAACCCTGTAGTACAGATGGAAGGCTAGAAGAGTTTTTGATGTGGGGAGCATTCTTAGAGTCCTGGAATAGGGACTCTAGGGATATGCTTTTAATATCTTTAGCAAGGAAATAGTTTAACAACCCTCCCCCCCATTTTCTCCTTCTTCACAAAAGGAACAATCATTTTGGATGGAGTAAGAGGATGATCATTTAACCTGTGTATCATTTAACCTGTCTTTGCTGAATAGGAAGGAATGTTGTGTGGAAGATAGTGGTGAAAGACTGGAGACTCCTCACGTGGTGATTTAATTGTTCAGTGGTAACAACCATTGTAGGGAAGTGTGTGAGATGCAGCATCCATCCAATAATTACATAGTTTGCAGTATATATGCCATCAGCTGATTTATCTGTAAGCATCCTCCATGAACTTTGTTCCTGTATATTGGAATTCATTCTAGGGCTAACAACTTCTAGTTTTGCTGTGTTCGTTATGTTTTTAAGTGAGGGTGATAAATGGTAGAACTGAATAATCCACAGGTTTAAGAATATGCCTTTCATTATAATTCCATTTTAATTGATGTAGTTTTACGTTTTGGTATTCTTATCTTGGGCAACATTCTAGTAACTATGAGTAGCACCACTGCTGCTGCTAAGTCGCTTCAGTCGTGTCCGACTCAGTGCGACCCCATAGACGGCAGCCCACCAGGCTCCCCTGTCCCTGGGGTTCTACAGGCAAGAACACTGGAGTGGGTTGCCATTTCTTTCTCCAGTGCATGAAAGTGAAAAGTGAAAGTGAAGTCGCTCAGTCGTGTCCAACTCTTAGCCATTCCATGGACTGCAGCCTACTGGACTCCTATGTCCACGGGATTTTCCAGGCAAGAGTACTGGAGTGGGTTGTCATTGCCTTCTCCGATGAGTAGCAATAGAAATTGTAAAAAATTTTCTTACATTTACTTCATTTGCACTGTATTTCCTAAGTAAATTACTAAAACTTAATATATTGACAACGTTTTATAGGAAGTAAAGAGTCTTCCCGCAATGTGGGAGACCTGGGTTTGATCCCTGGGTTGGGAAGATCCCCTGGAGGAGGGCATGGCAACCCACTCCAGGATTCTTGCCTGGAGAATCCCCATGGACAGAGGAACCTGGCAGGCTACAGTCTATGGGGTCACAAAGAGTTGGACATGACTGAGTGACTAAGCATAGCACGTATAGGAAGCAGGGTTTGGTGTCACTAATTTGTATTTTATTTTGTAGGCCAGTTCATGGGTTGATTTTTCTTTTCAAGTGGCAACCAGGAGAAGAACCAGCAGGCTCTGTGGTTCAGGACTCCAGACTGGACACAATCTTTTTTGCCAAGCAGGTATGGTCCCTGGACACTCTGAAGTCTCAAGAGCAATGCTTTTTATAAACAGGATTCTTTTCCACCTGTGTGTCTCTGGTGTAACAGTTCTCAAGTTTCTTGGTCTTAGGATTCCTTAACATTCTTAAAATTATTGAGATCCCCAGAGATCTTCTTTATTTGAATTTTATTTATTAATATTTATCATTTAGATATTAAACTGAGACATTTAAAGTATTTATTAATTGATTTAAAAGAGTAAATTCTATACATGATAACATTTTTAAAATAAAACTTATGTATATTTACCAAAGCAAAAGAGTAGTGAAAAGACTGCATTGCTTTACATTTTTGTAAACCTCTTAAATGTCTGGGTTAATAGCATGCAGCTGGCTTCTCCTATCAGCTCTATTCAGTCTATTGCAATATTTTTGTTTTGTCTTGTTTTCAGTTGAAATACATGAAGAAAATTTAGTCTCACACATGTATATAGTTGAGTAGGGAGGAGTATGTTCATTTCTTTTCTAGGAAATTATGGATATTCTTTGATATATCAAAACTCCAAAAATGTTCCTCTTCTAAAGATTGGTTGCAATGTGAAATCTGAACTCATATTAGTAAACTTTGTACTTTGTTTTATTAAAATCCTTAGGTTTATCTTGCTCTTCAAAAGGATCTTTTACTCATGCAGCATCTGATAACATTGTGTGTTGGTCATTTTGAAAATTTACCAACTGATTTTGATTTTGTAAATGTTAATACATATGATTATATACATTATAAGAAGTCACATTTATTAATATCATCTGTATCATCAGAAAAATTGTTAAGTATGAAACTTTTAAACTCACAGAGGTGGATCTAAGTCTTATAAAATTCTAATTTTCACTTGAAAGTTCAAATTTTATCAAGGATACCAAATATTATCAGATGTTTTCCTTGAAATGACAGACTCAATTCACACATTTCAAGAAAATATCTGCCAGATACAGTCTGAACAACTGTATTTATCTGCCATATGTCCTTTCAAGTAAAAATAATGTTCCTGGAGAAAACTTAGCTGACAGTTCAAACAGTAGCAAAGGTGCCTTTCCTGGAATTGGCTGGCATATTTTGGTTTATAGTAGAAGTGCTTTATTTGTATTTCCTGTTTCATTCAGGAAATATTAAAGAATTATACTCTGTGGTCAAAATGAAATTAAAATAATTTTTACAGCTTTATCAAAGACATTCTTCGGTAAAAGCTGTTTTTTTTTTTTTTTTGCTAGTTTTTAGAATTATACCTATGTATCAGTGAAAGAATTTAGTGCCACTGCCTAAATATGTTAATAAAATAGCAGCAATGTTACCCATGATTGCTTTTGTGCTGCAGTGCAAATATGAAAGCAGGGAAAACCAAAGACTGTCCTGGACTTATTATGGAGACAATTTTGAGCTCACAGACCCCTTGCAAATGGTCTTAGGAGTTCCCAGGGGTTCAGGTATCCTATTTTGAGAACTGCAGTTCTAATGTATACAATAAACATTTAAGCAACATTATTAGATGCCTACATATTTTAGAGTCCATTGTTTGGAAAAGAGAATGCTGAAAGAGGCTTGATTAATATATAAAATCTAAGCTAAAGATGATTGGATTTGTTGGAAAATAGCACTTCTTTCTAAGACTCAAAAGATTAAGATAAACTGTGAAACCTTTAGAAAGGGGAAACAGTAAAACTGCTAATTCTCATTACTGCCCTTTTAACCAGACGTTTCCTATTCCACTTAGTAACTTGTTTTTCTTTTTCCTCTTCTTTTATTACTTCTTTGTTTTCCTCCCAACTTTTAAGAACGAAGTATTTTTAGAGAAATCAGAATTTCTTGCTTTACTTAAAGGATTAGAAAAACATTATTTTATCATTGTGTAGTTAAAGTACTTCAGCTACAGAAATGTCATGATGAGTGAATATACACCTGTGTCTACTAACCCCTCCCAACAGTTTGACTCATTTGTTAATCATCAAATAGTTGTTGAGCACTTCCTTTGTGCTGGATTTTATTTTAGATACTAGGGGTATAATGGTGGATGAGACAGGCATGTCTCTTTGATTTGTTATTACTGTCATGATAACATTACCAGTGGAAGCCAATATTTACAATTCCTGTTGTGTGCCAGATATTGTGCTTTAGACTATATTATTTATTTAATCCTTGCAGCAGCCCTGTGAGGTTGTTACCCTCATTTCACAGATGAAGAAATTGAGGCCTAGAAAAATGTACTTGGCTGAGGTCCCACAACTAGTACATGGTGGATCCAGAATTTAAACCCAGGTCTAAAGCCCAGGTTTGTGGTTTCACATTCTGTACTACCTCCCACATTTTCTATCCATCTGTTGACACATTCTTATTATCATTTTTTTAACTGAAGTTGGACTGTTGTGCAAAATATTTTGCGCTTTTTTCACTTAAAGTTTGATTGATAACATACTGAAGGTTTATTAGATAACATACTGAAGGTTTATTAGGTACTTATATATATCTTATTTTTTATTATTAAGTTACTTGTAGTAACTGATCCTCACAACAACCCTATGTTGTTTTATAGCTTCCTCATTATTTCACAGATGTGGAAACTGAGTCTCAGAGAGATTAAGAAACTTGCCCAAGTTATGCGGCTAGTTAGTGGCAGAGCTGGGTGCAAACTGAGGCACTGCTACCTTGAAGTCCATCCCATATCACACCACCACTTCTTTTATTTTTTATTTTTTTGCAGGTGTTGGCAATCTTTCTCCTGCCCAAAGAGTTATTTACACAAGTTTCCAAAGCAATTCCCTTCATTGCTTTTACATGCCTATTACACGGTTCTCTGCAGGGAAAAGTCTGGAGTTGGTTAGCTCTGGTGATTAGAGAGTGATTCCTTCAAAGACAAGGGCAGTGGGAGCTCTTCCCCTCCTCTGCTCCATGGCTGCAGTCTGACTGCCCAGTCCTGGCCAGCGGTAGCCATGGTCCTGCTTGGTCCCAGTGATTAGAGAGTGCGAATGGGTCAGTGCAAATCCATCCCTCTACTCACTGTGAAAGGCAGCGCCATGAAGAATGAACAGAGGAGTTGCAAGAGTGGTACAGGGAAGTCTTTGCTCAGATTCAGCAATTTTTAACATTGTGCCACGTTTTCTATCTTGTTCTTTTCCTCTCTTTTAATTTTTTTATTTTAATCCCTCTCTGGTTGAAGAGGACAAACACTCATCAGCCACAAAAAATTACATTCAGAGGCGAAAATGTTTTTGGCACTTTGCTTTTTCCCTGGAAGTCACTCCATATCCATCCATGGAGATGTAGCCCACTCTTTTTCATCTGTGCATGTTTGTGATAGGCTATCGTGGCCATAAATTATATGATGTTTCTACCACTTCTTTTAAAAGCATAGATCAGTCAGTTCAGTCGCTCAGTCATGTCCGACTCTTTGACACCCCATGGACTGCAGCACGCTAGGCTTCCCTGTCCATCACCAACTCCTGGAGTTTACCCAAACTCATGTCCATTGATTCGGTGATGCCATCCAACCACCTCATCCTCTGTCATCCTTCTTAGTATAAGTGTTCTTAATTTTTTAACTCACTTCTTAAGGGTAAACATTTTGAGATTCTTCTCATGTGATGCAAATAATCCATTTATGAGTTGTAAAATTTTGTATTTATATAAGTACCATTGTGCTATAATAATTATAATATAATTATAATTATAGGGTGTGATATTCTAGATAGTACAAAAGAAGTAGGGAACAGACAGTTTCATCCTTCTAATTTTTAAGAACATTTTTGTTATTTTTAAAAGATGTATGAGACTCTATACCCATTATACAAAAATGTAAGCATAACAGTTGTATGATGTAGAAAATAAAGTCCCTTATAATCCCTACTCCAGAGATAACCACTTAAAACAATTTATATTTTTCAAGATGTTTTTCTGTGTGTGTATCTAGTTAATTATATTTCTTCCATACTAAATTGTAAACCCAGGAGTCAGGTATTTTGTTTTCATATATACTTCCTGGCACATGGTCAGCATCTACTAAATGTGGAAAGAATATTATAATTAAAGAGCACTGGAATTCACTAACACTAAAACACTAATGATGTCTGACTTATAGAGGCCTGGGTGTTTCTTTAAGGTTTAAGAAAGCCCTCTATAAAGAAAAAAAATGTTACTAGAGTATGACTTTATACTTTCTGGAGTTCTGTGATATTTTTGTAGTTCGGTATTGCATTTCTAACTTACTATAATTTATTGTTTCGTTTGTATTACATTATTACTGCCATGTTTACTAATGTTCCAGATTAGTGATTTCCTAATTATGTCATATTTTTTATTCTGTACTGTGCCAACAGTTCCTGGTCAGTAATTCAACATTAATATCAGTTCATTTAGGGTATGTATCCTGTGAGCCTGTGTTGGAACTTTCATAGTATATATTACCTAATATATAATCCTTGGTTCTAGGCTTCACGAGCTTATAGTAATGATTTCTAATCTGGACCCTGAGGAATATTTTCAGACATTTAAAAAATTTAATTAAAATTGTATCTATTTGTGATAAGGTCACATAGATTAACTGAATATATAGTTTTGTTATCTCTGTATGGAATCACATCAATTTAGAGAATGTTACCGCCTGTCTTACGCTAATCATATGCTGTAATGGGAAGTATGCAGGTGTGTGGGTCATTGATTAACAAAATATTGAGAAAAGAAATTATCTTCTGGTAATGATAATTTGTGTTTAAGGATCCAGGAATGATAATTTGTGTTTAAGGATCCAGGAATGACCTTTTTGGTAATGCTTCTCTGCAAAACATTGTTGTCTTGCTGCTGTTTCACCAATGAGAAGCTGAGGTCTGTTTGATGTATTGTTGAGGTCATGCTGTGGTGGTATTGGGTGTGTGTGTGACTCCGCCTGTTTAGTCTTTCAGGAAAGATCGGTTGTGTGTCTGCAATGTGCCAGACACTGTGACAGGTGCTTGGGAGACAAGCAACAGTCAGGATCCCTGCCCTCGAAGGTGTTTAGAGTTTAGTGGAGGAGATTGGTTAAGCAGTGAAATGAAAAACTATAGTGGAAATAAATGCTGCATGGAGTGAACCACCTTGTGAAGTTTGAAAATAATCAATTAAGAGTACACTCACTTTGGACACTGACTGCAGGGTTTTGGGTCTTCAGTCCACCTTCCCTTCTGACACTTGCAAGTTTGGGGAGTCTCCAAACCCATCCTCAGGTTCTGTAGTTTGTTAGAGTCATAGACCTTACCATGAGCTGTATAATAAACTGTTTTAGTCACATGATGACTTTATTACAGTGAGAGGACAGATTAAACTCAGCCATGTGAAGAGACACATGAGTCAGAGGCCAGGAGCATTCTCTGTACACTGCTTCCAGTTGTCTTCTCCCAGGGGAATCACAGACAGCACCAACTTCACTGGCGGTGATTGTGACAAAGTGCGCAGTATTCAGGCCATCTCAACTGATTCCTGGGATCCAGTTTTTATTGGCCCTCAGTCTCCAGCCACATGAAGGCTGAGCGGTTGATCCAGAACCCACCCCAGTCACATTGTGAGACTTGTCTGTGTGGCGCCCAGCCCCCAGGTGAACACAGACGCTTTTACCAGGCATGGCTTTTCAGGAGCTTAGAGGTCACCTCCCAGGAGCCAAGGGTCAAGGCCGGGCCTCTCTTAGGGCTAGGCTAAGTTCTTCACTACACACATGAAAATGGGACTAACCTTTCAGGGAGATCTGAGAAAGCGTCCCTGAGTAAGTGACAATTCAGCTGAAATCTAAAGGTTAAGTAGGTATTAAGTTGGGGAAGGAAGTTGAGGATTATCCCAGATTACTACAGCTATATGGTAGAAGGGAGTAGGGCTGGTAGCGTGTACTGGAAGAAGGCCAGTGCAGCTGGACTAGAGAACACGGGCAGGGTGGCAAGAAATACAAGCAGCACGTGAGTCAGGATTTAGTATGATCAACTGTAGAGAAACAACGGTTTATGAGAAAGACAGGTTTTTCTCTTTCACATCCACTGTCAAAGCCAGCAGGGTGGCAGGCTCTTTTGCTTTGTTCCATTGTACGTGCTTTCTATTCCAGAGTTACTTCTTGGTCCGAGATGATAGTTGGAATTTCAGCTGTTTCTTCTCAACTCCACATCCTCGACAGTAGGAGAGGACAGCACCCTCCTTTTTGACGGACGTTTTCTAGAATTTGCCTGTGCTGCCTGCTTTCTTCTCTTTGGCTAGGACTCAGTCATATGACTTCTTAGTGGCAGAGGAGACTCGGGAGCTGTCTTCATTCCAGGTGAATGTGGACCCAGATATATGTCAGTCCTTTGTTCTGGAAGACAGAGAAGGTGGATATTAAGAGACTGACTCTCCGCTTCCTGCCAGGGTGCCAACAGAGGCGGATCATGCTTGAGCCCTTTGTCTGTATCCTAAGAGCAGTAGAAGGTTACTGAGGTGTTTTAAGAAGGGTGATATGATTATATTTTCATTTAGAAGAGATCACTTTGGCTCCAGTGTGGGGAATATGTTTGAGGAAGGAGTGGTATAGGGTATGAGATGACATAGCAGTTAATAGACTTCTGTAGAAGTCCATGCCAGAGTAGGTAACACTCCTAGTAGGGATGGATGTGAACAGATTTGAGTATCACTCAAGAGATAAAGGTTAAAGTGTCTCCCTGCAATGCGGGAGACCTGGGTTCGATCCCTGGGTCAGGAAGATTCCCCTGGAGAAGGAAATGGCAACCCACTCCAGTATTCTTGCCTGGAGAACCCCATGGACGGAGGAACCTGGTGGGCTACAGTCCACGGGGTCGCAGAGTCGGACACGACTGAGCGACTTCGCTTTCACCTTTTAAGAGATAAAGTAACTAGCACCTTTAATGTGTAACCATTGGAAGTGACTAAGGAAGAGAGCATATCAGTCAATGATGATGCCTGTGCTTTGCTTTTCTCCTTTTTAAAAAATTGACCTGCAGTACACGAAATGGAATTACTGTTACCGCTGATTGATGACATACATTCCTGCCCTTCTTTATCATTTGGTTACTTTATAACTAGTGAGCACCTTAGAACTCACCCTAGTAAACCTGCCCAAGTAAACCTACCACCTGTCATTCCCTGTGTCCCCCCACATGACTTTCATCCTCCGTCCCTTCATCTGAGTAACCTGCATGTTGAATTCTGTATCTCATTTCCTTGCTTTCTACTTTCTGTAGTTTCTCTAATCTGAAACGGCTGTGTATGTATAAAATTTTAACTTTATAAAAAGTATCATGTTCTATGTATTTATTAATAGTTACGGGGGACTTCTTTTTTAGATTAATTTTATATTAAGGTTTATCCAACTTCTTTTGCATGGTGTACAATAGTGATTGCATGAACATGCATGAAGAGTAAGCAATTGTTTGCTGTTGTTTAGTCACTAAGTCCTGTCCGACTCTTTTGTGACCCCATGGACTGTGCAGCCCACCAGGTTCCTCTGTCCATGGGATTTCCCAGGGAAGAATACTGGAGGGGGTTTCCATTTCCTCCTCCAGGGGATCTTCCTGATCCAGGGATGGAACCCGTGGCTCCTGCATTGGCAGAGAGACTCTTTACCACTGAGCCACCTGGGAAGCTTAAATAATTGTTTTCTCTTCATAAATTAGTGTTTTAGTTTTCATTTGCATCACTCTGAACTGTGCAGCTCTACATATTTTTGTACATCTATTGTATATGTGTGAATTTCTCCTGATGTGTACCAGAAGTACCATACTACTTCATCTGATAGGTAAACGTATAACTTAAGGAGGAAATATCAAAGTGCTTTCTGAAGTAGAGGCTCCAGTTTATACTTGTACTAGCAATATCTGAGTTACTGTGTAGCCATGTACTCCAATATGTGGTTATTGTTAGACCTCTTTGATTTTTGCCAGCTAGCTCATTCTAAAATGGTACTTCTTCGTGGTCTGAGTTTACATCTCCTTGGTCACTAATCTTGTTGAAAGGATCTTGATGCCTAGTGGCATATGTGTTTCTTCTGTGAAAGTGTTAAGTTACTTTTCTGTAGGATTAATGTACTTTTCTTTTTTATTTATAGGCATTGTTTATATATTCATGATACTGCTTCTCCAAATTGGTACTTTATTGTTTTACTTTTTATGGGTGTTTTTGATAAACGGAAATTTGTATTTTAGAGCCTGTGCTTTTTATATCTTGTTTAATAAATTATTATCTATCTGAAGTTATAAAAGATATTTACCTATGCATTTAAGTTTTAATTTTTGATGTCTATGTCCATAATTCATCAGGAATTGGATTTTGGTATATCATGTGAGGTAGGGTTTCAATTTTACCCTTTTCCCACCTGGATCACCCTTTTTTTGAACATCCATATTTCCTTATTTATCTGACATGCCACCCCTGTTGTATATGTGTTCCATATGTGTGTGTGTGTTTCGTGAGTTGTACTGATCACTTTGTCTGTCTCTGTGCCGATACCACCCTGACTTAATTCTTTTCACTTTATAAGTTCTTATATCTAATAGGTCATGTCTCCCCTACCTGCTCTTTTTTGGAAATATCCTTCCTATTCTTGACCCTGTGCTCTTCATATAAATTTCAGTCACCTTATCAAACTGTAAGAAAACTTCTATTGGAATTTTGACTCAAATAACATTGACTATATATATATAAACTTGGGGAGAATTTTTATCTTCATGATATTAAGTCACAAACATAATATGTTTCTCTATTTAGACCTGCTTTTATTTACTTTTAGATGTGCTTTTAAGCTTTTATTATCTTTAATATGTTGCATAAAAGACCTTGATAAAGGTCTTTTACAGTTTTTGTTAGAGTTATTTTAATTCCTTGATATCTCTGTTATAAATCATCTTTACTTCAATTGCATTTTCTAGATGTTTGCTGCTAGTATAAAATAATTAATTTTTATGTCTTAATATTTAGCCATCTTCCTCAACTCTGTTATCTTTGTTATTTGTTGGTTTGAGAGAAGTGTTTCTATCTAAATTACTGTATCAAATAATACCAGTTTTATTTCCTTATTTTGAATCCCTGTGTGTCTAGTTTATTTTTCCCATCTTACTGCCTGGTTTAAACCTCCAATGAAATCATTGTGATTTTAGAGGGAATGCTTTTACCGTTTCCCATTTCAGATTTCTTTTTCCCCTAATATTCTTTTTCGGGTAAGGACATTCTTTTAATAATTTAGTAAGTGTCCTTATTATGGAAGGACTCAGTTTTTTCAAATGCTTTTCTGCATCTGTTAACATGATCGTTTTTATTTTCCCTCTTAATAGGTTAATATGATTAGTTACGTTTATGAATTTTTCTAATATTAAATCATTCTTTCATATCTAAGATAAGCCCAGTTGGTCATGATATATTCTCTTTTTATGCACTGTTGAATTTAATTCAATGTTTATTTAGATTTTTTTTTTTTAACATCCATATTTTTGAGTGAAATGGGCCTTAATTTTCCTCTCTTGTAATGACTTTGGCTAGTTTTAGTATTAGGGCTATGCTTATTTCATGAATTGGGTTGAAATTTCTTCTTTTTTGTAATTGTCCTGAAGAATTTGTATAAAATTTAAATAGTCTGTTTCTTCAAATTTTGATAGAATTGGCTTATAGAATCATCTGTGCCTGGTATTTTCCTTGTGAATGTATTTTTAACTACTGTAGCCATGTGCTAGTTAAAAGATTTATTTGGGCTACTTATTTTTTCTTGACTTAGTTCTGGTAAGGTTTTTTTCTTTTAATTTCTCCATTTTAGTTTAAGTTTACAAAATTGTTTTGTATGATTGTTATTTGTATCCCCTTATTTTGTTTTAATCTTATTTTTAGTTGTATACCTGACACCTTGAGTTCTGACTTGCACATTTGGGTGATCCTGGCTTTTTTTGCTCCATTAACCTATTGCCCTTTATTATTTCATACTAGCATTAAGATGGGGCTTCTCTGGTGTCTTAGTGGTATAAAATGTGCCTGCCAATGCTGGAGACATATGTTTGATCTCTGGGTCAGGAAGATTGCCTGGAGAAGAAAATGGCAACCCACTCCAGTATTTTGCCTGGGAAATCCCATGGACAGAGGAGGTTGGCAGGCTACAGTCCATGGAGTTGTGAAAGAGTCAGACATGGCTTAGTGATTAAACAACCACGAGTATTAGCGTTGGAGAAGGAAATGGCAACCCACTCCAGTATTCATTTTTTTTTTACTCCTCAAAAAGCTTTTATTTTTCCTTTCAAAGTTTCATTTTAACCATTAAATTAACTCAACACCAAAATTATAACATCTTAAAAATAAAAAATTGACAGTCAAGTGTAACTTCATATACTAAAACCTGTGAAAGTAAGTAATCATTTAGAAAAACTACTAGACTAAAGGCTACTAGTAAATTTCTTCTAGTATCTCACTTAAATATATATATATATATATATATATATTTATATATAAAATACAGCAACTGCTTAACTATGAACCAGGCACTGTGCTTAATACTTCACTCTCATTAAAAACTCAAAGGAATTCTATCAATTTTGTACTGAGTTGGCCAAAAAGTTCATAATGTCTTACGGAAAAATCCAAACACCCTCTTTGGCCAACTCAGTATTTTCTATAATTTGCATGTGAATCAACTTGCCCAGGATCAAACAACTAGGAAACTGGAACCCAACCAGAAACCATCTCATTGCAGAGTCTACCAAAACTTCTGCTTCAAACAATCCTCCTGCTTCAAAACCTTGTCACTCAAGTAATTCCAATATATCAGAGACATCCATCTTCTCTTTCTCAAACCTTTTGCTTTACCAGTATAAGAAAATAAAAATGCTTCTTATCAAAAAAAGAATGATTACTAACAACACACTGAGCACTTATGCTGTACCAGGGGTTGTTCTAAAACTTCTACATATTAACTAATTTAATTCTCAAAAGATAGGGACCATTATTATTATTCCCATTCTACAGGTGGGACACTGAAGCCAAAATAAGGTGACAAAACAAAAGTCACACTGGTAATAAGTATTAGACCCAAAATTTACATTGAATCCCAATGTCTGCTCTTAGCCACTAAACTCCTTTTTCATTGAGACATTATCATGTTATCTTTGAAAACATAGATGTGTATAAGAGACAGCTTCCATGGAGTGCCACAACANTGTACTAAGTTGGCCAAAAAGTTCATAACATCTTACGGAAAAATCCAAACACACTCTTTGGCCAACTCAGTATTTTCTATAATTTGCATGTGAATCAACTTGCCCAGGATCAAACAACTAGGAAACTGGAACCCAACCAGAAACCATCTCATTGCAGAGTCTACCAAAACTTCTGCTTCAAACAATCCTCCTGCTTCAAAACCTTGTCACTCAAGTAATTCCAATATATCAGAGACATCCATCTTCTCTTTCTCAAACCTTTTGCTTTACCAGTATAAGAAAATAAAAATGCTTCTTATCAAAAAAAGAATGATTACTAACAACACACTGAGCACTTATGCTGTACCAGGGGTTGTTCTAAAACTTCTACATATTAACTAATTTAATTCTCAAAAGATAGGGACCATTATTATTATTCCCATTCTACAGGTGGGACACTGAAGCCAAAATAAGGTGACAAAACAAAAGTCACACTGGCTGTATGCGAGACAGCAAAAGAGACACAGATGCATAGAATGGACCCCTGGACCCTGAGGGGGAGGGAAAGGGTGGGAAGACCTGGGAGAATGGCACTGAAACATGCATACTATCATGCAAGAAACAAGTCGCCAGTCCATATTCAACGCAGGATACAGGATGCTCCGGACCGGTGCACAGGGATGATCCAGAGAGTTGACATGGGGTGGGGGGCGGGGTTCAAGCCTGGGAACTCATGCACACCCAGACGAAGTTCAAGGGAGGCTGTGATGCTCACTGCCCTTGAAGGAGTCCACGTGGAATGAAGAAGTAACTGTGGGAAGTCTATTAGTAACCACCATGTCTTGGGTCCTCTGGATGACCAATGCAGGAAATACGGGTACAATCCCTGTGTAGAAGATTCCACACGACCAGGGGCAACGAAGCTCTTGTACAACTCTTGAACTTTGCGTGATCCAGAGCCCAAGTTCTGGATTTGAGGCAGAATTCATTCATTGCTCTGACTCCAGTGATGAAATTATTCTGAGTATACTTTGGCCCATACTCCCTCTTTTTAAGAACTGCTTTGACTCTTACTTGGAGAGGTTCTTGCTTAATAATTGGAGCTTTCAGTTCTGCACCCATATTTTCTGCTGCTTCATCAAATGAAGGTTTTCCATTTTCTGAGTTTGTGATCCCTGTCCTTTCTGAAAACTTGTGGAATACAACTTTACTTGATTCAGTGTACAGCATGGAACATTGTTTGAAAAGCTTCCAAATGTCACTAAACTCTGCCATTCGACAATATGATTTCTTCAAGAGGAGTATCGAAGAGTAAGGAATCTATAGTATATAAAAGGCTGGAACAAACTTCCTTGACCACTGTGATCCACACTCGCCAATCGATGGGGACCCAGGAACCCACGAAATGAGCATTCCCAGCTGCAATGGTGAACCCTGAGAGCACAACTGGGACCCCACACCTCAGACGAGCCGCCATGTTCACCCCGCCCCTGACGCGCTCCCACTCCAGTATTCTTGCATGGAGAACTTGTGGACAGAGGAGCCTGGTGGGCTGCTGTCTGTGGGGTTGCACAGAGTTGGACACGACTGAAGCGATGCAGCAGCAGCATTAGGGTAGCAACCCAGTGGATCTTGTTTGTTTTTAGCCATTTCCAGTCCTTCCTGTAAATTGTATTAAACCGAACCTTTCTGAATCACTGTTTTTACTGCTATTTCCTATTTAAAATATCTTACTGCTAGGGTAAGCTCCTAATTGCTTATCAATACTGATTTAGTAGATGACTAATGACCCCATACTCTTGTCTACAAGCATACTAATACAGGCAGACCAATTTATTTACTGTATCAAAGATCTCATCTTAATTTGTTCCTTTTTGTACCCTTTTCTCTTCCTAGAATGAATTCCCTTCGCTATTCTCTAGATTCTACTGTGCTTTCAGTGCTGTCTTAAAACTGGTGGTGGGGAAAACTGGCTCTTGCTCTGGTGGGCAGGGCCTTGCTCTCAGTAAGCTTTAATCCAAGTAGATTCCCTCCCTGGTAGTTTTGACCTGAGGCGACCCAGCCCTCTCGTCTGCAGGCTCTATGGTCCAGGTTTATGGCGACCTCCACGAGGGTTTATGCCAAAGGGGACCTTCCCAGACTGCTGCTGCCAGTACCCCCATTCCTGGGGTGAGCCCCTGCCAACCGACACCTCCACAGGAGACCCTTCAACACTAGCAGGTAGTTTTGGTTCAGTATCCCGTGGAGTCACTGCTCCTTTCCTCTGAGTCTTGGTGCACACAAGGTTTTGTTTGTGCCCTCCAAGACTGGAGTCTGTTTCCCCTAGCCTGTGAAAATCTTGTAGTCATATCCTGCCAGCCTTCAAGGTCAGATTCTCTGTGGATTCCCAGTTCCTTTGTCAGATTCCTAGGCTCGGAAGCCTGACATGGATTCAGAACCTTCACAACAATGGGAGAACTTCTTTGGTATTATTTTATGGGTCACCCACTTTTTGGGAATGGGATTGATTTTATCATGATTGTGCCCCTCCTGCTGTCTTTCTGCAGCTTCTTCTTTGTCTTTGGACATGGGGTGTCTCTTTGGTAGATCCCAGTGTCCTCCTGTCTATGGCTGCTCAACAGCTACTTGTGATTTTGGTGCTCTTGTAGGAGGAGATGAGTATGTGTTCTTCTGCATCACCATCTGGAACTGGAAGTCCTGTCTCTGCTTTTTAATACACTGTCTAGGTTCATTATAGCTTTTCTTCCAAGGAATAAGTGTCATTTAATTTCATGGCTGCAGTTACCATCAGTAATTTTGGAGCCCAAGAAAATAAAGTCTGTTAATAAATATTAAAACATTATTAATTTATCCTATAGCTATGACTCAGTGAAGATTGACTATAATTTATAATGCAGTACTTCAAGCAGTTTTAGATGTATTTCTCTAGGCATCTGCCATGTTCTTTTCTGTACACCAGAATAAGAAGTTGTTCTCTGGCCTCTGTGTTGTGAAGTCAGGTAGCTGCAGGATCAGGTTGGCAGCATGAATGTGTGCATTGGATTTTGGGTAAGAGGTAGAGAGTGGAAGAGCTCAGATGAATTAGAGACTATATGGCCTCTTCAAGGAATTCAGACCAAATTCCTAAGGTTCTGGGACAACCCTTCTTGTGACCTCCTGGTCTAGCCTTCCTTCTGTTGTTAAACTCTATTGCTTTATTTAAGTGTGTTACAAGTCAGAATGCTTTTAGTAGAACACTCAGGACTAGTTAAAGATTTAAGCAGTTGGGGACTGTATACATAATTTATACTGCAGAAATTATTTTCTGAAACAAGTTTAAGTTCTTCCAAAAGGATATATATAAGATGATTTTTACATGTTTCATGAGGACAAGGACCGCATCTCTTACGTTCACTGTGTGTTCAGCATTTATCACAATGTCTGGCCCCCAGTGGGTGTTTAAATAAATATTTGAACAGCTGAATGGCTGTGCACTTTTTAGTGTCTGAAAAAGAAGTTTTTGCTACTTCTGTGCAGTATTCACCTCCCCCCCCATATCTGCTGTTTTATTTTCTGTGGTTTCCGTCAGCTCTAGCTGAAAATATTAAATGTAAAATTTCAGAAGTAAACTCTGAGGTGTTTTTTTTTTTATTATTTTTTATTTTTTTCCATCTCAGGTGTACATGATTTCCCAATCTTGAACCGCCCCCCCTCCGCCACCTTCCACCCCATATCAACTCTCTGGATCATCGCCATGCACCAGTCCTAAGCATCCTGTATCGTGTATTGAATGTAGACTGACGATTTGTTTCTTACATGATAGTATACATGTTTCAATGCCATTCTCCCAAATCTTCCCACCCTCTCCCTCTCCCTCAAAGTCCAAAAGTCCGTTCTATACATCTGTGTAAACCGTGAGTTTTAAACTGTGTGCTGTTCTGAGTAGTGTAATGAAATCTTATACTGTCCTCCATCCCACATAGGGTGTGATGCATCCCTTTGCCCCTCGTGGATGCTACCAGCCCTTTAGCACAGGAAAGAACATTTTGTCTTTCCGGGTTGGTACTGTGTATGTTTGTGGCATCCCCTGGGGGATCTTGGAAGATCTTCCCCAAGAGTAAGACTCATGTGCTGTTTATAGCCTTACCACTTGGTGGCACTAAACTCATTTAAAAACCTGAAGAGGTATATTTATACCCATGCACACACATAATGACTGTTCTTCAGACAAACACAAAACAGGCTGGTAATAAATCATGGACACTGTTAAGTCCTTTTTAACTCCAGAAGAGGAGTATCAGTAACCACATGATTTTCTTTCTCTCTCTCTTTTTAACCCAACTTTATTGAAATATAACTGATATACAGAAAAACTGCATATTTAATGTATGCAGTTGGATGATTTTGCATAGAGTTCTTTACTAATCCTTTAAAAAAATTTCTGAAGTGATTACAGATTTGAAGTTCTTAGATCATAGGAGTGTTTGTTAGTATTTTCTGCCATAGCCTCAGTGTCTAGTGTAGCATTAGGTATAGAGTATGTCTTTAATGTGTCATCATTTTGAAAGAATGTGTGAATGAGCATAAATTTTAACCTCTGTCAGCTTCACTCCTACCAACCCATCCTCAGATAATTTTGGCCCAAGATAAAAGAGCCCTAAGTGTTGTTTTAGTTAATGACCTTTATGATATCTCCTTTAATCATTACAAATTTTCATCCAAATTTACTAGAGAACTGTGATTCAGATCAGAATACATATTAAAAGAAGTCAGCGGCAGTGTTAATTGGATTCTAGATCTATTGTTACTTTTTACTGTAAGGGGAATTCCAAGAGTGTGGTGTTACTACTGTTTGAGAGTTGGGAGTGAGAGAGTGTTCTCTTGGAAATGGAGAAATGGAAAAAGCAGGCTTATCAAGGAATTTCTTAAACATACTGCACTCAAAAGTGTAAGAACTCATGGATATTTATAAGATTTCAAGTCTCTGACCACAAAAAAGTGTAGGAGTGTAAGAGTTAATGAAGGAAGATGATTAAAGGATTTTATTTTGAAATCAGGCAAAATAGAAATAATTTACCAAATTGTCAGATCATAAATGAATTAACGTTTTTGGAAAATGTTTTTTAATTACAGTGTTGTAATGAAATACAGCAGTAGGAATAAATTGTATTTTAAAAAATAATATCAAGTTTAACTTTACAATGAATCTAGCTGACATTTGCAATGATGGTCTGAGGCTCTTTCCAGCTCTGTAATGTCAACCCTGAGTAGGTGCTGTAGGGAGTGTGGCAGAAGCTCTTGTCCATAAGTAGGTTATAATCTCGTTGGAGAAACCACAAGTGTGTATGGAGCCAGCCTCCAGTGTTGACTACTGCTGCTAAGTTGCTTCAGTCGTGTCCGACTCTGTGTGCGACCTCAGAGGTGGTAGCCCACCAGGCTCCCCCGTCCTTGCGATTCTCCAGGCAAGAACACTGGAATGGGTTGCCATTTCCTTCTCCAATGCATGAGAGTGAAAAATGAAAGTGAAGTTGCTCAGTCGTGTCCGACTTCACGATCCCATAGACTGCAGCCCATCAGGCTCCTCCGTCCATGAGATTTCCCAAGCAAGAGTACTCGAGTGGGGTGCCATTGATTTCTCACACCAGATCACCTGCCTCTTAGCTCTGTGCCCTCTGGGCAAGTTACTTAACCTCTTTGTTCCTTAGCTTCCACAAATGTAAAATGAGGATAATAATATTACTCCTTCTTCTTAAGCTGTTGATTGACAGGATTAAAAGAAGCCTAGAAAAGTACTTGGCACATAAGTGCTATCTAAATGTTTTCTCTCTCAGTAGAATGCAAGGTCCTCACAATTTGTTCAATAAACAGTTAATAGCTAGAGGTTAGGGCTGTAAAGATTGCATTGAAAAATATGTGGACAGTATACTGCTGTATATTCTGTCGTTTTTAGGAATTCAAATGAGGGAAGAAACTAATATAGATTGTTGCATAATTTCTCTAACAATTACACAGGTAAGTTAGAGTTTGCACTGGATTCTGAAATTTGGATTGAATATTTGAAGGTAGAAACAAGCTTATTAGGAAGTGAATAGGAGGGAAGCATAGGCTGTGTTGGTTTTATCAGGTATATTTTAGACCAGGAAAGATTGGTTTCGTTACTCTAACTAGATTAGTCTTCACTGACACTATGAGTTCATTTAATGTATTTGATTCAGCTCCAGAATTGCATAAAATTCCTGCAAATAGATTAAAAATGGAAATTAATCATGTTTATTATGTTTATGCTAATACTATATTAAGTAAAATTTGGAAGATTTTTTTTTCATATTTTAGGGGTCAGTGTCACCAGTTGAAAGCTGGGTTTTTTTTTAAAACACATTGATAATATTTTTCCTTTTATATTTTATAGGTAATTAATAATGCTTGTGCTACTCAAGCCATAGTAAGTGTTTTATTGAACTGTACTCATCAAGATGTCCATTTAGGAGAGACATTATCAGAGTTTAAAGAATTTTCACAAAGTTTTGATGCAGCTGTGAGTACAATCTTATTATTCCTAAGATATCCTGTTTGTGATGGTTCTTATTTTAATAGGCTACTTTTAAAACTTATTTCAGATGAAAGGTTTGGCGCTGAGTAATTCAGATGTCATCCGACAAGTGCACAACAGTTTTGCCAGGTAAAGAGACTTTATATTAAAAAAATATAGTATTTGCTGATTTATCTTTGCCAATTTGTTTCTCACTGTTTTTCTGTTCCCTGTAGACAGCAAATGTTTGAATTTGACGCTAAGACAGCAGCAAAAGAAGAAGATGCTTTTCACTTTGTCAGTTATGTTCCTGTTAATGGGAGACTGTATGAACTAGATGGATTAAGAGAAGGACCGATTGACTTAGGTAATGTGGTTCCTATTCCTGGCATTTCAATTTTGGTGAAGAAAAAAGGATTGGATGTTCACCTTTGTTTCAGTCCCAGTGCTGTGTAGGTTTTGAAACGGGAGGTGATGTCCTGAAGCTCTTCAGTCCTTTATGAAACTAAGTAACAGGCAGTGAGGACATGTTGACTGCTGTAGTTTCATTGGGACCTTTAATTTTTTCCTATGAGAAAAGTGTTTTTAGTCCCTAGATTACATAATTTATTTTTGATTTTTCAGTTAACTTTTAAAAACTACTTCTTTCAGTGAACTTAACTTGCCATTGATAAGAAATATGATCCCATCCCTGTCATCTGTGTTAAAATATTTTCCCTTGGATTTAGATCTTTCAGAATCTCTGTAATTCAGTGTTCAACAGTCTATAGAAATGTTTTTCTTCAAAGCTTCTATTTAAATAGGGCAGTACCATGCTGTCCTTTGTGCCAAAGGGTGGATTTGTCCAGATCCCACCCCAACTCCAGCCTTGAGCTCATGATAAATGGTTATTGAGTGAGGCTGAGGTGGTTCTGATCTAGTACTGAACTAACAGACCCACAAGTTTAACTCCATATTTTACCTCATTAAGTTTTCTTTTTCTCTTTTTAAAGTTCGGCTTAAGTTCAGTGAAACCTGTTTTTATGAAATCTAATGTTATTTGCTGTTCTCAAAACTTGATACTTCCAGATTAAAAAAAAAAATTGCAGTTTTATTTTACATAGTCTATTCTTACTGTCCACACCCATGCCTGGAACCAATAGTTGATCTAATGCAGATTTACATGTTTAAAAATATTTATTTTTCTATGTTTCTTAAAGAAAATTAATAGAATGTTCTTTTAATTATGTAGAAGTTGATTTTCTCTGGTTGGGGGTTGATCTGATCTCTCCGTTTTTTCTCTTGGCATCTGTCTGGTCAGCCATTCTCTATTCATTGGATCCATCAGCTATAAAGAACATAAACTATAAAACAGAACGGCCAGTTTTGCTACACAGCTGGTGGCTATGCTAAAATTAGGTAAAAAGGGAGGATTAAAACAACTGGGTAAAATCAGTTTTGCATTGTGTGTGGATTTTAGTTTCTTTTTTTTCCTTTCTATAGTTGTGATGGTGGGAAGTCAGATAAGGATTGAATCCTTATTTTGTCACTAACATGTGAGGGGGCTTTTCTTAGCCCTCAGTTTCATCATCTGTAAAATGAAAGGCAGTCATCCTTATCTCACAGAGACAAGAGTTTTAATGAAATAATTCCCTAATTCATTACTTTCTCAAACATTTGTCTAGCACTGCTAAGTGACACAATGTGACAATGCAAATTATGATAACTTATCATTTCCCTCTAATCATTCCTGAGAAAGTAAGGGTTGAAGCTTAACATAGTTATGCTAAAAAGTGTTTTACTATAATGAATTTGCCAAAATATTAATAAAAAGATACTTTGAATAAACTTTTAAAATAATATTGATGTCAAATCTGATGTAAATGCTTTTGCATTTCTTCCTAGGTGCATGCAATCAAGATGACTGGATCAGCGCAGTGAGGCCAGTCATAGAAAAAAGGATACAAAAGTAAATGCTCATCTTATCTCTTTGGGATAACAAATGTCTTCATTTTTAAACATTTCTTTAAGCCTTTTTTTTATTGTCGTTTTAGCAGTACTTACCGAACTTTTTCTTTGGATTGGATTAATATGTTCAGGAAATCATACAGAAAAATCTCTAAATTCTACATAATAATGTTATTTTGCCTTTATAGGAGCTAAACATGCACATCTCTGTTTAGGCAGATACTTTATACAGTTACTTTGTGACGTTTATTGCTTCAGGACTGTCTGTCTTTTTTATGAAATTAATCTTTTTGTTGAGATAATTATAGATTCACATTAAGTTATACAAATAATTCAGAGAGATCCTGTGTACCCTCTACCCTTCGAGAGGAACATCTTGTAAAACTGTGGTACAGTGTCACAGCCAGATACTGATGCTGATATAGTCAAGATGCAGGATAATTCCATCACTGCAGTGGTTCTTCATGATGCCCTTTTATGGCTACAGCCACTACACCCCTGCTCTGCCGCCCCCCATCCTTAATCCCTAGTTCTATAATTTTTGTCATTTTAGGAGTGTTACATAAATGAAATCATAAAATATGTGACCTTTTTGAATTGACTTTTTTCACCCAGTGTAATTCTTTGGAGATTCATCCAGGATATTTAGTATTATCAATAGTACCTTCTTTTCTATAGATGAGTAGTAGTCCATGGTATGGATAGTCTATTTTTTTTTTTTTTCCCATTCACCTATTAAAGGACATCTGGATTATTTTCTGGTTTTTGCTATTTTGAATAAAGCTGCAGTAAACATTTGTGTACATATTTTTATGTGAACATAAGGTTTTGTTTCTCTGAGATAATACCTAGTTGTATGGTAAATGCATGTTTAATTTTTTTTTTAAAGAAACTGACAAACTCTTCCAGAGTGGCTGTACTATTTTAATTTACATTTCCACCTGTGGTGTAGTATAAGTGATCCAGTTTCTGCACAAGCTAGGGAGGATTTGGTTTTGTCAAAATTTTTTATCTTAGCCATTGTAATAGGTGGGTAGTGATATTTCATTATGGTTTTAATCTGTGTTTCCTTGATGACTAATGTTGAAGATCATGCCTTTTATTTATTTTGTAATTGAATTTTTTGTTTTCTGACTGTTGAGCCTTGAGGTTCTTTATATACTCTTGATATCACCAGTCCTTCCTCAGACACTTGAGTGAAAACAGACTCTCCTGGTCCCATCGACTCATCCTTCTACTGTGGTCTTTCACAGAGCAAAAGCTCTACATTCCAGCCAAGGCCAGTTTGTCAGTTTTTCCCACTATGAATTTGTATTTTGTTGTCCAACCTAAGAAATCTTTGCCTAGACCTAGGTGCCAAAGATTTTCCTCTTTTTCTCCTTAAGGGTTTATAGGATAATATTTTACATACAAGTCTGTGACGTATTTTGAGTTAATTTTTGTGTGATGTGAAGTTAGGTCAAGGTTCATTTTTTTGCTTCATATTTTCAATTGGTTTAGCACATTTGTTAAAAAAGTCTATCCTTTACTGAACTGCTCCTACACCCTTGTAAAAAAAAAAAATCCAGTTGGGCACATTTGTGTGGGTCTGTTTCTGGGTTCAGTTCTGTTCCACTGATCTGTTTTTTTCTTCTCTGCAAGTACCTCACAGTCTTGATTGCTGTAGCTTTATTATAAGTCTTGAAATGGAATAGACTGATGCCTCCAGCTTTATTCTTTTTCTTTAAAGTTGTTTTAGCTGTTATAGTTATTTTGCCCTCCATGTAAATTATAGTGTAATTTTGTATCTACAAAAGTTCTTATTGCGCTGTTGATAGGAATTGTGTCAAACATCAATTTTAGGAGAATTGGTATTTCTTTTTAACTCAGCTGATTCTTCCAATCCATGAGCATGATAGGACTTTCCATTTACTTGGATCTTCTTTAATTTCTTTCATCAGCATTTTATGGTTTTTGGCATACTAATTCCATACATATTTTTTCAGATTTATACCCCAAGTAGATCATGTTCTTTTGACTGATAACAAATGATACTATATTTTAATTTTTAATTTCCATGTGATCATTGTTAGTGTATAGAAATAAAGTTTAATTTTTTTTTCTTTCTTTGTCTTGTATCCTTCAACCTTGCTGAATTCACTCACCAGCTTTAGAAGCTTTTTGTGAATTCCTTGGCATTTCCTATATAGATAATCAGGTCATTTGCAAATCAAGACAGTTTTGAATTTGCCTGTTTCTAATTTTGGTTTTATCAGTTTTTAAAGCTTTATATATTTTTGCAGGTCTGTTTGGAGCATGAACACTTATGATCACTATTTCATTTTGGTGGATTGACATTTTTACCATTACACAATGCTGTCCCGCTCTAGTAATTTTCTTTGCTCTGAAGTTTACTTTATCTCTGGTTCATAGTCTTTTCTTTCAGCATTTGAGAAATATTATGCCACTCCCTCCTGGTCTCCATGATTTCTGCTGATAAATTCAGTTATTCATTGTGTTTTCACCCTGTAGATATGGTTAACTATATTTGTTAACTTTATTCCTAGGTATTTTATTCTTTTTGAAGTAATTGTACATGGAATTGTTTTCTTGGTTTGTCTTTATGATAGTTCATTATTAGTGTATAGAAATGCAATAGTTTTTATTAGCTACTAAAACTACTAATAGCTCTAATAATTTTCGATAGAGTTTTTAGGGCATTTTGTATTTAGCTTCATGTCATCAGCAAATAGTGAGTTTTGCGTCTTTCTTTCCAATTTGGATGCCTTTTATTTATTTTTATTGTGTGGTTGCTATGGCTAGGACTTCTAATACTGTGTTAAATAAAAGTGGTGAGAATAGGCATCCGTGTCTTGTTCCTGATCTTAGAGGAAAAGCTTTTTAGCTTTTCACCATTGAGTATGATGTTAACAGTAGGCGTGGCCCTTACTGTGTTGAGATATGTTCTGTCTGTATCTTTGTTAAAGAGTTTTTAATCATGAGTGGATATTGAATTTTGTCAAATAGTTTTTCTGCCTCTATTGAGATGATCAAGTGATTTCTCCCCTTTGTTTTGTTGATGCAGTTACCACACTGACTGATTTGTGTATGTTGAACCATCTCTACATCCCTAGAATAAATCCCACTTGATCATGATGTATGATCTTTTTAATGTATTGTTGAATTCAGTTTACTAATATTTTATTGAGAGTTTTTGCATGTGTGTTCACCAGGGATATTGGCTTGTAATTTTCTTTATCTGAAGTGTCTCTGATTTTTGTATCAGAGTAATGCCATACTCAGAATGAGTTGGAAGTATTCCCTCCTCTTAATTTTTTTTTAGAATAATTTGAGAAATATAAGTATTAATATTAGCTGTTCTTTAAATGTTGGGTAAAATTCCCCTGTTCCCCTGTGAAGTCATCTGGTCTTGGATTTTGTATGTTGGGATCTTTTTTTTTTTTTTGGATTACTGATTCAACTATTGTTATTGTTTGTTGTGTAGTCTTTAAGTCGTGTCTGACTCTGTTGCAATCCCATGTAGCCTGCCAGGATCTTCTGTCCATGGGATTTTTTCAGGCAAGAAAATTAGAGTGGGTTGTCATTTCCTTCTCAGGGGATTTCCCAACCCAGGTATCAAACCCACGTCTCCTGTGTTGGCAGGCATATTCTTTACCTGAGCCACCAGGGAAACCCTACTCATACAATTATATAACTAGTAATCAGTCTATTCAGATTTTTTATTTCTTCCTGATTCAGTCTTAGAAGGTTGTTTCTAGGAATTTATCCATTTGTTGGCATATCATTTTTCATAGTATTCTCTTATGATTGTATTTTTGTAATATTGGTTGTAATGTCTCCTCTTTACGAAAGCTTTCTTAAAATGTCAGTTTTTATGGTTAGCTGATTGGTAGATTTGTGTTTACTCAAGAGAATAAGGGAGTAATCAAAATAAATTATCTTAATTATAACAGTGTTACATTTCTTTATTACATTATAAACTCATTTTTTCTTAGGTACAGTGAAGGTGAAATTCGATTTAACTTAATGGCTATTGTGTCTGACAGAAAAATGATATATGAACAGAAGATAGCAGAGTTACAAAGACAACTTGCTGAGGTTTGTAGCCATGTGTTTTATGTACAAAGTTCTGGCTATCCTCTCAGGGAAACTATTTCTTTTCTTCTTTCCTTCCTTTTTCTAAAATATAGACTTAATCAAGTATCCTGAGTGGTGGTTAAGATAATACACCCTGGAGTCAGGCTTCCTAGATTCAGCTTCTGCCTTTGCCACTTAGTGAAAGTATGATTTTGAATGTATTTCTTTGTGCCTCAGTTTCTTCATGTAAATAATAGTCTTTACCTTAAATGTTGTTGTGAAGAATAACTGAGATATATATATACACACACACACACACACACACCACTTCAAAAAAGTGACGGATAAATAGTATGTACTAAATAAGTGTTCACAATTAACTATTTACTATAATTTTATTATATAATTAAGCAAGTTAGTATATATTTGTTACAGAATTAATTGAGCACATTAGAGTCACATGTAATCTTTATTATTCCTTATGATGATTATCTTTCTAGTAAATATGATTGGCAAAGAGAATTAGTAATAGACAAAGACTTCTGTTTACATTTCTTTGATCACATTTTCCTGAGTATGTTTAAGCACATTTGTAACAATTCAGTACATTATACAATGGATGGTTTTTAGTTAAAAATTCATACATATTGTAGAACACAGAAATTTAGGGAAATACTACTTCTTCCTTATACTTACTTATAAGCCCTAAATAAGTATTTCTTTCATCCTTTAATATTACAGTTATTAAGCTGTATTCCATCACCAATATTAAGATCAATATTGCGAAATGGGGGGGGCAGTCCTAAGATGGCGGAGGAATAGGACGGGAAGACCACTTTCTCCCCCACAAATTCTTCAAAAGAACATTTAAATGCTGAGTAAATTCCACAAAACAACTTCTGAATGTGGCAGAAGACGTCAGGAACCCAGAAAAATAGCCCATTGTCTTTGAAAGAACATGTTTTATCAGCGGTGCTATATAGAAGAAGTCTTGAGACTACTGTAAAAATAAGAGTGAAAACCAGAAGCAGGAGGCTTAACTCCAAACCCTGAGAACACCAGAGAACTCCTGACTCTTGGGAATATTAATTGACAGGAGCTCATCAAACGCCTCTAATACCTTCACTGAAACCAAGCACCACCCAAGGGCCAACAAGTTCCAGAGCAAGACATACCATGCAAATTCTCCAGCAACACAGGAACACAGCCCTGAGCTCCAATATATAGGCTGCCCAAAGTTACTCCAAAACCATTGACATCTCATAACTCATTACTGGACACTTCATTGCACTNGACAGCAAAAGAGACATAGATGTATAGAACAGTCTTTTGAACTCTGTGGGAGAGGGAGAGGGTGGGATGTTTTGGGAGAATGGCATTGAAAAATGTATAATATCATATATGAAATGAATCGCCAGTCCAGATTCAGTGCGTGATACAGGATGCTTGGGGTTGGTGCACTGAGATGATCCAGAGAGAGGGTACAGGAAGGGAGGAGAAGGGGGGTTCAGGATGGGGAACACGTGTATACCTGTGGCTGATTCATGTTGATGTATGGCAAAACCAATATAATATTGTAAAGTAATTAACCTCCAATTAAAATAAATAAATTTATATTTCAAAAAAATAAAATTACAACTCAAAAAAAATTGCTAAATGACTGTACTATGTTTATCATCTAAAAATATTTTAGACTTAAACTTCAGTTATTAGGGTGTGCTATTCTTTTTCTTTTCCCCAAGGAGGAACCCATGGATACAGATCAGGGCAGTAATATGTTAAGTGCTATTCAGTCAGAGGTTGCCAAAAATCAGATGCTTATTGAAGAGGAAGTACAGAAATTAAAAAGATACAAGGTAGGTGTTTCTCTTTTGTTCTTTAGTGTTGTAACATAGAGTATTGTATTTTGATGTGAACGTATATTGCTGCTTGATTGCTCTTCTCCCCATCACTTACATGTTTTCAGAATGTGTTGATTTGCTTGGCACTGTACAGAGGTAACTAGTAAGTTTTCTTTCCTTTTTATTTTTTTTCAGGTATTATTATGAACAGATATTTAACACATCTTTTGCTAATGTTCACTGCAGTTATTTTTAATGCTCAAATTACCCTGTCTTTGACTATTAGGAGCCACATCAGACTGTCTCCCAAGTTCTTTGGATGTGACTATATTCATGTCTGATAGCTTCCTTGCTTCCTAGCATGACAAGATGTTTCGGACTCTATCTTGTACATTTCCTGCTTCAAACTTGAAATTGGCCATTTTTTCCAGAAGTCCTGAGTACTTTTGGTGAGAAATGGTGTTTAGAAACCATTAGCAACCATTGGTTCCTCAGGGTGCTTAGTGATATTGATTCTTCATTATCTCTAGGACTTGTCAGAGCTAAGAAATATGTTTTTACTTGTTTCTTGTTTTATCTTTGAAGAGAAAATACAATTTGAATTCATGTTAATACTCAAGCTAAGGATTAAAGGGCTTTATATTTGAAGTTAGGCATTTGTTGTCTTTTCAGTTGAAAATTTTGTTTTTTGTCAGCATTAACATAATTACTTGCTTTGTGTTATCTGTATATGTATATATATTTATGAAAAGGTTCAGAATAGCAATGCCAATAGTGTTAACAACTGAGAAGTGTTCTCGTAATTTTTTTCCTTAGGATATTTCATTTTGAATGTGCAGTCAAACTAGCATATTTTAAAATTCACTTGAAAAAATTTTGGTGTCGTTCTCTTACCAGTTTAGTACATACCTGGATTCATGTTTTAAATTTTCTTTCCAATTTTTTTAGGGTTTTAAAATTTTTAAATTATGTCAACCATTATATAACTCAGGGTCAAATACTAAGCAAGCCTATCTTCAGTTATGTCATTTTTCTTCATTTGCAGTCTGTCTGATAAACTTTTTTCAGAGATGGAGAAGAGTGAAGGAAACTTAATTTTGTAGGATGTTGGAAACAGTACTTAGGTGATCTGTCATGTTTGTCACAGTAGAAAAAGCAGTTTTTCATCTGAAGCTCAGTTGAGGGCAGGGATTGTTCTTCTTTCTGTTGTTTACCATAGTCTGAAAATGCTGCTTTGTAAAGTACTTAACAGCCAACAGTGTGATTGTTAAAATACATGGACCCTGGGCAAGTAGGATTTCTTTAGGTGGAGGTGGTAGGAGCTGGCTCCAGAGTGTTCCAGACAGGGAAAAAAGGGCCAAATTCATGGAGACAGGAAAGTAAGGGATGAAAGCTTGAATGTTATCTTCTCTTTTCAGTTCAGTTCAGTTCAGTTCAGTCGCTCAGTTGTGCCCGACTCTTTGCAACCCTATGAATCACAGCACACCAGGCCTCCCTGTCCATCACCAACTCCCGGAGTTCACTCAAACTCACATCCATTGAGTCGGTGATGCCATCCAGCCATCTCATCCTCTGTTGTCCCCTTCTCCTCCTGCCTTCTCTTTTATATGGTATTAAAAAACTGCCTACTATTTATATATTCTGGTGTAGTGTTGTTACATAATTAACTAATTTTTCATATTTGCCTTAAGTATAACACTGAGTTTTAGAATGTTTGCTTTGAGAATGCTTTGTTCAAAAATTGGGCTAAAGAATTTAGCCAAAAAGAATTCTCAGATCAAATATAAAATGAACATACTAAAATTTTATTTACTTCATTAATTGAGCAAACCTATAAGATGTCACAACCAGTTCAAAGGAGAAGTCAAAGAAGCTCAAATTTATATGAACTGTAGGAATGTTGAAATGAATTTGCAAAAGATGTAAACTTTTTTTTTTTCTCTATGGAAAGGGAAGTAAATTGAACCTCTACCAGACAGTGACAGGCTGCAGTCACATAACTTGGGAACGTGTAGGCAATGCATAGTTTTCCACCAGAGCACTGATTTTTTTCCCTACAGCTATTCCCTTTTTGGTAAAAAATAATCAAAGAAAGATTGTTCTTAATCACACAATAAAACTAGTTTTACTAAGTGTGGCCTTATTGTTTGTTTAGGTATAGTAGCAAGAGTGTTAATTTATCTTGTAGGCCTTCTTAGTTTGCTTTCATGAGTTATGTTTTCATAGATTATCTCAGATTAGACTTTTAAAAGCCTCTGTTGTTTGCTAAGCCAAGAGCAGGATGCTGTACCCCAGAGAACTCTCTCCACATATTTTATTGTAGTTAATCTTTATTCTCAGTGGCAATGGAAATCTCATTATTTCTAATGCTTTTTTTATGATAATGGAGGATTTTCTTTCATTTCTATTTTGAGCTGAATCCAAAAATTAAAATATCAGAAGGTTAGTGAAAATAGTGTGGTTTGGTATGTGTTTTATTTTCAGATTGAAAATATCAGAAGGAAGCACAATTATCTGCCATTCATTATGGAATTGTTAAAGACTTTAGCAGAACACCAGCAGTTAATACCACTAGTAGAAAAGGTAAGTCTTTTACTGGTGAGTACTTAAATTAGATTTAGAGTCTCCAAAAAATGTTACTTCACTTGAGTAGAGGTAGAATTTGTTGAAGCTTTGCTTTTACTTACTTGTTTTTCAGCTTGAGAAATGCTGGGTCAGTGTCATATTGCAGAATAAAAATAATGAATTGCTTTGTTTATTTAGCTTTCCAGAATCCTTAATATTATGAATTCAGATTGTGCTATATTAGAATGAAATTTAAAACATCTTTCTTTCTGTAGCTGAAAACAAATTAATTTTAATTATTGAAGTAACAGATGTTTCTCATTTAATTTAGCAAAAATTTGAACTAACATAGAATTTAGAACTAAAACGATCATTGAAAGGGTGAAAAAGCATAACCTCACCTGAGAAATAGGTTTCCTTATTCCCAACCTGTTACCCTTTGCACTAAGGGAGAACTACTACAGGTTAGTGACAAATTCTGATTACTAGGATTTTTTCTTCCATATAAGGCACCATAAGAAAAATTTTGAATAAATGAACTGTAGTTGTTTTTTAAGTTTATACAATGTTTCTGAAAGTGACCACTGTATACTCTTTTATTTATTTATTTTTAATTTTTTGGGAGGATGATTGCTTTACAATGTTGTATTGGTTTCTGTGACACAGCATAGATCTCTTTACAACATTTGGTACCTGGCCCCTCCCCAGGCAGTCTGGTTTAAGGAAGGAATCTGTAATAAGTTCTCCCCAGGGATTCTAATGAAGCTGGTCTGTTTACAACATTTTGAGAAGACACTACTAGGGAAGTAAAATTTTGGACCATTAACTTAAAGATACATTATAGATGTTTTTCCTTATTAGAAGCACAGATACATTTCAACCCAACTATTTCATACCATCATGAAATCTGAATAATTCAAGATGTGTGTTCAGGTTTTTGTGTATACTTTATTATATAGGTCCTGAACATGCTATATACTGTGCTTAGTTGCTCTGCTGCTGCTGCTGCTGCTGCTGCTGCTGCTAAGTTGCCTCAGTCGTGTCCGACTCTGTGGGACCCCATAGACGGCAGCCCACCAGGCTCGCCTGTCCCAGGGATTCTCCAGGCAAGAACACTGGAGTGGGTTGCCATTTCCAGTGCATGAAAGTGAAAAGTGAAAATGAAGTTGCTCAGTCGTGTCCGACTCTTAGCGACCCCATGGACTGTAGCCCACCAGGCTCTTCGATCCATGGGATTTTCCAGGCAAGAGTACTGGAGTGGGGTGCCATCGCCTTCTCCGGCTTAGTTGCTTGGGTGTGTCCAATTCTTTGAGACCTCATGGACTGTAGCCCTCCAGACTCTGTCCATGGGGATTCTCTAGGCTAGAATATTGGAGTGGGTTGCCATACCCTCTGCCAGGGTATCTTCCGAGCCCAGAGGTCAAAGCCAAGTCTCCCATATTGCAGGTGGATTCTTTACTGTATGAGCCACCAGGGAAGCCCAAGGATACTGCAGTGGGTAGCCAGTTCCTTACCAGGGGAACTTCCTGACCCAGGAATTGAACCGCGGTCTCCTGCGTTGCAGGCGGATTCTTTACCAGCTGAGCTACCAGGAAAGCTTGAATTATCAAGGAATTCTGAAGCACCTGAACATATGCTTCAGCTTTTAGCATTAAAAGTAAAATTGTTGCAGGAACACTGCTAAATCTTCACTTTACCCATATAGGTTTTTTTCTATTCATGTATTTCAAGGTAGTAAAAATCATAAAAGTCCAAGATGTGAAACTAATTTTTAAAGGGTTAGAAACAATTAGGGTCCTGTAATCCTCAAGACTGCCTGATTAACTGAGTATCTAGATATTAATATTCTTTATATAAAACACTGTGAAATATTTCTCTGCTGAAAATACTAGAATATAGACTGCTGTGGCAAATTGTATGATATATCAGGTATTAAATATAGATACATATTATCAGGGACCAGACAAATACTTTAGAGAAATTTTAAATGTATGTATTTTCCTTTAAAATTGGTCCGTGAGTAAACTTTTTTGTAAAACTTAAGAATAGGACCATTTTTATTTTACTTTAATGACAGTATATTTCCATAATTTTTTTAAAGCAGAGTTAAAACAGCTTTTCAGCTTTTGCATTAGAACCATAATTCCTTAGTTCACATTATTTTGGACACAGGGTGGCAGTATATGAATGCCTGATGTTAGTGGAATACCAACCCAGTCTGTTCTTCATTTGTATTTGTTTTACTGAAAGAGTAGTTACTGACTTTCTTGGCCCTTGACGACTAATACTGCACGGGCAATATTGAGATACATTTATTTCTGTATATATGCACCATCTGTTATGTGCACAGATTCTGAAGGGAATTCAGATTCATTATTTGATTAAAGTTTTTGAAATGTTTTGATTATCCGACACTTATCTAACTGAAACTGTATTTGAGGCAGTCTGTTAAAATCAACAGATGTACACATAATTAAGACACATCTCTGTCTTAAGCAACCTAGTTGGGGAGAGGGTAAGAATACATAATTATAGTACTGTGCTGTATAGTATAAAGTGCCAGAATAAAGTCATGCTAGAGATTCTGGGGGAAGCACAGTGTGTAGCTCCGAAATTTATGCCATTTAAAATTTCACAACCTCAAATTTTTAAATCTGTTGTTAGAATTAGATGCTTAATTTCTACCAATGAATCAGCTTCTTTAGTACAAATATATTTTTGTTCATCTTATTTTGAAAAATCATATCGTATTGAAATATCAGTTTCTGCTGATAACTGCAAATGTTAAGAACAACAGATCAAGATTAAATTTTATAGTTATACCCAATATAAAGATTTCAGTAGTGAAAATTACTTAATAAATAAGTAACACTTCTAAGACAAAATTACATTTTGAGTTCAGAAATGGATTGTTACATTGAAACCCACCACTCTTCCCCGCAATGCCAAGTGAAAGAAAAATTAGAGACAAAGTGTGAAAGGGGTGAAAGGAACCGAACAGGAAGGTGTGGCTACTCTTGGTGGTGTTACTAAGAGATAAAGCTATTTAGGATCAGATTTCTGAGAACAGCAGCATTTACTTACTGCCTGTGATGGCTTGGAAATATCTGAGCCGTGAAAATCTGTTCATTTTACAAAATAATAAAGAATGCAGACTTTGATTCTCCCAAGGGTCTATGCCTTTAATGAATTAGGTTAGGATCTTGCCTTATAAGTGTTCTTGTTCTGTGAAGCTTCTGTTCTTATCTGATGAGTTCATTGAGTGTATGTTAAATAAAAACTGCTCAGGAGATAATATAAAAATGTATAGTTATAAAATTTCTTGTGCCATACATCAAATCTGTTCCTTAAACTATGAAATAACATCAGCAGATTAACATTTCACTTGTGAAACTTTTACTTATTCAGATATAATTCTTTAAAAATTTTAACCCAATTTTTATATGTGTTTCTGAATCATTTTCTATCTCAGGTTTTTAGCAACCACCAATGCCTACCATAATTTAAAATCATAGATTTTGTTACTGTGGGGGATTCAGAGCAACCTCACAGTATTGAATTTTGTCTAAATTTTACAAAGACATTATAATTCAATTGGTAATAAATAACTGATGTACAGAATTTACTTTTTCTAGCCCTTAATAGAAACAAGGTAGAACATAGTTAAATTATTTACAATAGTATCTATGTTAATACCTATGATTACAGAATTATCTGACTTGAGTCAGCAATTTTTAATATCTCAATAGCACACTAAATAGAAGGAGCATATTTCTGAACTGTGAACATTTTTTTCAATGCTATTGTTGAAATACAGTATTTTTTATTTTTCAGTAAAGGCCAGAATACAAACTTTTGGTTTAAGTCTCAGAAATGTTAATTATAAGCTGTTGCTTTTAGGCAAGTTATTTATTTTACTATAGAATCTTTTCCTCGTGTGTAATTTGGGAATCATATTTAGTTCACATTCTTGGAGATTAAATGAGATCTTATTGGTCAAGGTATATAATTACTTTTAACTTATTTTATTTAACTTACCTTTAGTTTTATCTGAATTATATATTTTAATATATGAATGGATACTCTACATGTCTTTACTTATTTAATTATGTTGTAAAATTTGTTATTAACCAGTTAATTCATTCTTATTAATGCTAGTAAGGTACCTGTGTATTCAGACATCATTAAAAAAAGAAGTACACATTTTTATTTCCCAGTTACATCAAAAATGGAATTGTGTTTTTATTATTTGGAAACAGAAAACTTCTTTCAGAAATCATATGCATCAAATTACAAATTCTTTTTAATAAAAATGTTTACATATACAATTTAAAAAACCATATGGTACATACAACATATTTATTCTTAATATATTGTAAGGCATAGCACTCAGTTTTATTATACAGTTATATAATAATTTTATTACCAATGCAGTATAAAAAAAGATTATAGTTCTAATCCAGGAAGGTTTTTTTCCTTAATTGTATAATATCAAAGGTTTAATTGGAGAAGGCAGTGGCACCCCACTCCAGTACTGTTGCCTGGAAAATCCCATGGACAGAGGAGCCTGGCAGGCTGCAGGGGTCGCTAAGAGTGGGACACGACTGAGCGACTTCACTTTCACTTTGCACTTTACTGCATTGGAGAAGGCAATGGCACCCCACTCCAGTACTCTTGCCTGGAGAATCCCAGGGACAGGAGAGCCTGGTGGGCTGCCATCTATGGGGTCGCACAGAGTCGGACACGACTGAAGCGACGCAGCAGCAGCAAGGGGGTTTGATTTACTTTTTCCTTTCTGATTCAAGTACCATAGTGGAAAGAGCATTATATTCTAGTCTTGTAAAATCTTGCTTCTTAAAGTGTCACCTGAGGGCCAGCAGAATTGGTATCATCTGAGAGTTTGTTAGAAATTTAGATCTTCGGGGATTTTACTGAGTCAGTCTACTTTTTGACACGGTTCCCAGGTTATTTGTTTGATAACACTTGTTAGCTCTGGCCTCCTCATCTGCTAAAAAGTGAAACAGAATTACTGTGTTCAAGCTTTATACTTGATATGAGCTTCAAGTGAACAACTCTTGAAAATGTTTTTTGAGTCATATTAGTGAGGTTTATCACCATTCCAGGTATGTGATCCTTTAGTTAAACTCATTTAAACTGTTATGTTAAACTCATTTATTCAAATATGCAGAAATCAATATAGGATTTTTCTTGTACTCAGTTTGTATGAGAAATGGATACATACGTAAATATATTGTTGTGAAATAGTTATGAATGAATATGATGTTATGGAATGAGTAATTTTTTATCTTAAAATTATTACCATTATAATAATACATTTTCAACTTAAGGTAAGAAATAACTGCAAACCAAATATGATCCTTTTTTATTAAGGACAAAGAATCACTAATTGTCCAGGAGGAGTTTGTTGTGAGTCTCAAGTTATAAAAGATAATACTTTAGACATCTTATAAACAGTGTATCTCAAGCCTTTTAGCTTAAGAGTGTCCTCTTAGACATATTTTAATATGAACTGAAACATACTTTTAAGATGTTATTGCATGCTATCTTTGATTTCTAGGCAAAAGAAAAGCAGAATGCAAAGAAAGTACAGGAAACCAAATGAAGAAGATGCTTTGGGATGTGCATACATTTCTGCCTCTTCACTTATCTTCATGGAAACCATTAAGTATAAAGAACCTTGAGCAACTTTCTCACTGACTCAGTGCACGTTTGGCAATAGTACCAGTCTGTCTTGTCTTTAATGCATGGATTCATAAACTCTCCCTACCTGCATCATATGCATGTGGTGCATACTAAATAAAAGCAGTGTTCAGAGCACTTGCCCAAATTCCATTATTTGACATTGGATCTGAGCACTCCTGTTGGTTCTTTGGATAGATAACTGCCATAATGAACCTAGAAAATGGACAGATGCTATTCCTTACCTGTAATTGTTATAATTAATCTTTCATTCAATCTTCCAACTCAGTTAAATACTTAAAATTTATAAATGTCAGATCTTGATTAAACTGAATCTCTCTTCTCATCATTAATGAACAGAATCAATATTTCTATCCTATAGTATCTTAAGTATTTTGAAGATTTAAAAATGATTTTATCTTCTATACCAATTATTTAAAAAAGCTTGATTTTTAAGCAGATCATTGAAAAGAACAAAAGTATAATTTTTAGTGATTTTCATTGCTACCGGTAGAAAAAGTAATAAACATCCCAATTTTATTTTAGCAAAAATTTTTCAGTGTTTGGAATTATTTATGTATTGTACAGTTGTTTCAGGAAGGTGTATTATGTGTCAAAGCAAAATTTTAGGTTAAGAGCAAATTGTGAAATCTTCAAGATTTGGGGTGTTACTCAGTTTGGCAACATTTTTTAAAGCTGTTAAGCTGTATCCTTATAAACAAATCAAAGATTGATCAATTTTGGCTGTTTGCTTTTTTATGAAAAAGGTGATGGTGGTGATGGAAGATCCTTGTTTGCCAGTTTGAACAAAATTAGTACAGCCTAGTAGTTTATATGAGCCATCTATAGTTTGCCCACAATGGAATCTGCTATTGCTTTGGAGAGTTGCTTTGTTCTTTATTTTATGAAATGATACTGTATTCTTGCTCTTAATCTTCTTTTTTTGAGTTAAACTTTAAAGGACATTTTATAAAACTTCTATTTATAAAGGAAGTAATCTTTTTTCTTTACTAGGTACATTTGTAAAATTGATCCGTGACTCTTTAGTATTTTATTATGGAAAAATTTAAATATAAGTAGAGAGACTGTATGCATCCTCTAATTTGAGACATGAATTTTTTAAGATTTTCTTTTGTTGTTGCTGCAAAAAGCTAATTATTGTTTCCATTTGGTCCAAGGTTTGGAAGAGGGCCCCAGGGTGGTTAAAAACTGCCTAGTGGCAGCAGAGAGGGGCTCTAGGCAGAAGTCCTGACACCAGTGGAGCTCCTCAAAGGCCACTGGGCTCCAGAGTCTCCTAACTGTGTTCAAGGGTGAGCCTCTCAAAGAGATACTCATCCAGTCCAGCCTGAGGACCTCCAGCCTGGGAAGGTTAGCCAGGTGGTGGCTTATCTTCTGGGTGTTTCACCCACTCGTCTAGGAAGCGGCTCTCCAGGAAGTCACAGAGGTGGGGGTCCACCCGGGCAGAACCCAAGGCAAGCAGACCCAAAAGGGCCTGGTTTACAGCATCCTGGGTTTTGCACCATTCATCTTGGGGTGGCTTCTGCACCTCATGAAAGAGGGTGTGGCCACCCTAATTGTTGTGCACACTAGTTACTGGGGCCCTGGTGCTTCATCTTGGCCAATTCACAGAAAAAGTGGCCCACACCCTCCAGAACCACATTGTCGCGGTAGGAGTAGAAGCCCAGAGAGGGAAGTGTAAGAGACCTGGAGGTGCATGTTGACAGGTGGTTAACCAATGGCTCTCCATCAGTGAAATCAGATGAATCTGGGAGCTCATGACTATTCCGGTAACAAGGAGTTCACTTCAAAAAATAGAGTTGGCTGGTTCTGGAGACTGAGTGGCTGATACTGAGGGTTGAATAAAAGCTTGGAGGGTGGTTGAAAGCTGGAGTTTGGGGGCGTCTCTAGGTCTGTTCTGTCCAAACACTGTTGAAATAAGAGACACATCCACAAGTAGCCAAGCACAGTGCTTAAGGATTGTTTTTATGCTTACTATATTGTGGTATTTTAAAAATAATGTGAGAAAACCTAGTGGGAAATTGAGTAATAAAATTAATAAAATATTTTTCATACATAATTTCAATTAAAGGTCATAAAGAAAATTTGTAGTTTTTCGTTTGTTCATGAGTAAATACATTTTGCTTTGGATACAGTAGTGATTATGGAGTGTTTTCAAAACCATGATACAGTTTAGGTTCATCTTGATCTATACATTTATCTCAACTTTATATATTTTGTAAAACAATGCAAAGGGTATTGTAGTAAGTAGTATCCAGTATTGTTGTCGTTTAGTTGCTAAGTTGTCCCTGACTCTTTGTGACCTCATGGACTGGCCTGCCTGGCCAATTCCCTCTGTCCAGGGAATTCTCGAGGCAAGAGTACTGGAGTGGATTGCGATTTCCTTCTCCAGGGGATCTTCCTGACCCAGATTGAACCCACAGTCTTGCATTGGCAGGCAGATTCTTTACCACTTAGCCACCAAATCTGTATTTATAAGGTCACTTGAGTTTTGACAGAGATAGCAAAGTAGTCCAACAGAGAAAAGGAAACTCTTTTCAACAAATGGAGCCAGAAGAGCTGAATATTCCCATGAAAAAGATGAACCATGATCTCCTACCTCACAAAAATGAATTTGAGGTGAATCCCAGACCTACATGGAATAGCCAAGATACAAAGCTTTTTATAACAACACAGGTGACTATCTTAGGTCACAGAAAGCAGTGACCATAAAAGATCTAAAATTAGTGTTCATGAAAATTAAAAACTTGTCATGGAAAGATTCTTTTAACAAAAGTAACTAGTATCAAATGACATTAAAAAAAAATGTGTCAGAGAGTGAATTAAGTAAAAAAATATATTAATGCATTTATGTGGAATCTAGAAAAATGGTATGTTTCTGTCGCTCAGTCACGTATGACTCTTTGTGACCCCATGTGACACCACGTCAGGCTTTGCTATCCATCACCAACTTCCAGAGCTTGCTCAAACTCGGGCCCATAAAGTTGGTGATGCCATCCAACTATCTCATCTTTTGTTGTCCCCTTCTCCTCCTGCCTTTAGTCTTTCCCAGTATCAGAGTTTTTTTCCAGTGAGTCAGTTCTTCACATCAGGTGGCCAAAATATTGGAGTTTCAGTTTCAGCATCAGTCCTTCCAATGAATATTCAGGACTGATTTCCTTTAGGATGGACTGGTTGGATCTCCTTGCAGTCCAAGGGACTCTCAAGAGTCTTCTCCAATACCACAGTTCAAAAGCATTGAGTCAGTGCTCAGCCTTTGCATCCATACATGACTACTGGAAAAACCCTAGCTTTGACTAGCTGGACCTTTGTTGGTAATGTCTCTGCTTTTTAATATGCTTTCTAGGTTTGTCACAGGTTTTCTTCCAAGGAGCAAGCGTCTTTGATTTCACGGCTATAGTCACCATGTACAGTGATTTTGGAGCCCAAGAAAATGAAGTCTGTCACTATTTTTGTTGCTTCCCTATCTATTTGCCATGAAGTAATGGGACCAGATGCCATGATCTTAGTTTTCTGAATGTTGAGTTTTAAGCCAGCTTTCTCACTCTTCTCTTTCACTTTCATCAAGAAGCTCTTTAGTTCTTTACTTTCTGCCATAAGGGTGGTGTCGTCTGCATATCTGAGGTTATTTTATTTCTCCCAGCATCTTGATTCCAGCTTTTGCTTCATTCAGCCCAACATTTTGCATGATGTACTCTTCGTAGAAGTTAAATAAGCAGGGTGACAATATACAGCCTTGACGTACTCCTTTTACCAATCTGTTGTTCCATGTCCAGTTGTAACTGTTGCTTCTTGACCTGCATACAGATTTTTCAGGAGGCAGGTAGGGTGGCCATCTCTTTAAGAATTTTCCACAGTTTGTTGTGATTCACACAGTTAAAGGCTTTGCCATAGTCAAATAAAGCAGAAATAGATGTTTTTCTGGAACTCTCTTGCTTTTTTGATGACCCAGCAGATGCTGGCAATTTGATCTCTGGTTCTTCTGCCTTTTCTGAATCTAGTTTGAACATCTGAAATTTCATGGTTCATGTACTGTTGAAGCCTGGCTTGGAGAATTTTGAGCATTACTAGCGTGTGAAATGAGTGCAGTTGTGCGGTAGTTTGAACATTCTTTGGTATTGCCTTTCCTTGGGATTGGAATGAGAACTGACATTTTTCCAGTCCTGTGGCCATTGCTGGGTTTTCCAAATTTGCTGGCATATTGAGTGCCACACTTTCACAGCATCATCTTTTAGGATTTGAAATAGCCGAACTGAAATTTCATCACCTTCACTAGCTTTGTTCATAGTGATGCTTCCTAAGGCCCACTTGACTTTGCATTCCAGGATGTTTAAGTGATCACACCACCATGGTTATCTGGGTCATGAAGACTTTTTTGTATAGTTCTTCTGTTGCTTTCTTGCCACCTCTTCTTAATATCTTCTGCTTCTGTTAGATCTGTGCTATTTCTGTCCTTTATTGTGCCCATCTTTGCATGGTATAGATGAACCTATTTGAAGAGCAGGAATAGAGACCCAGGTGTAGAGAACAGATGTGTGGACACGGACTGGAGGAGAATGGGGCGTGGGATGAATTGGGAGACTGTGTGATACATCCACACTACCATGTGTGAAATAGAGAGCTAGTGGGAAGCTGCTGTATAGCACAGGGAGCTCAGCTCAGTGCTCTGTGATGACCTAGAGGAGTGGGGTGAAAAGTCCAAGAGGGAAGGGATATATGTATACTTAGAGCTGATTCATGATGTTACACAGCAGAAACTAACATTGTAAAGCAACTATACACCAGTTTAAAAAAAAAAAGCTGTATAAAGCCACTGAATTAATAGTAGAAGGGTATTTTCTTATTAGCCTAGTTCTGATAAAATTCCTTGATAGGCCTGTTCATACCTTAAGAATGGTTTATCGGCTCCTTTGATGAATGTGAATGCATTGTAACCCTGCATGATAATTTCTGGCAGTGAATAAAGAAGTATGTTACCCTTTTCTGTGTCCTAAATCATGAAGCTAGTGGAGAAAATGGAGGAATAAGGAGCAATTGCAACCCACTCCAGTGTGCTTGCCTGGAAAATCCTGGGGATGGAGGAGCCTGGTGGGCTGCTATCTATGGGGTTGCACAGAGTCGGACACGACTGAAGTGACTTAGCAGCAATAATATATAAACATTGGTTATGTGGAAATTTTTTTAAAGTTTTTAAAAAGAAAGTCTTATTTGCTCATTTCACTTTTGCCCTTTCTTTTCTAAAATCTAGTTTAGTGATTGAGTAGATAAAGGCACTTCCAGTCGGTTTTATTCCTTTTAATATAGCCAGTTGTAAGGGATATACTTCTACTGTTTTAAACAAAGAAAGCTTGCCAACAGCTGCAGTACTGGCTAGTCTCATTTCATATGTTTAGTTCCCAAGATAGCTGCCCTTTTTCTAGCAGAGGGCAGTCAGCTTGACTGTGTCACTGGAATAGACAAATATTTGTTCTGAGATCATGTGCTGTGGGGACTTGCTCCCCTATTTAGATCATGATGAATACTCCTGTGTGTCTTGTGGTATTACATGTAGATTAATACCATTTAGTTACTAATCCTAGTTGCCTCAAACATTTTAAGATACATTAAGAAATTGCTCTTTTCCTGTAAGATGATACTGTTGCTTATGTTTGAGGGGTGGGGAAATGGCTTTTAAAAGTTTTCCCCTTAAAAAGATAAGCGAAATAAAATTATTCTTGATTCTACCACCAGAGATGACTACATTAACATTTTAGAACCCTGAATATTGATTGGAAGGACTGATGCTAAAGCTGAGGCTTCAATAATTTGGCCGCCTGATGAGAAGAGCTGACTCATTAGAGAAGATTTCAATGTTGGGAAAGATTAAAGGCAAAGGAGAAGGGGCAGCAGAGGGTGAGAGGGCTGGATAGCATCACTGATTCAATGGACATGAGTTTGAGCAAATTCCTGGAGATAGTGGAGAACAGGGAAGCCAGGAATGCTATAGCCCAGGGGATCGCAAAGAGTTGGACACGACTTAGTGCCTGAACAACAACAAAAGTGACTCTTCCCTAAATGTTTTTATGTGTTAGTCATGTTTACATGCCCTTTCCACATTCTGAAATAGATTTACGTAGTATACATTATTTTTAAAGTTAATAATACTTTTTTGAATCATTGATAACTTCCTTGCAGGAAATAAATGTCTCTAGCTAGTTTAAGAGGAATGGGAATTAATATTGGGAATTTTGAAGCTACTTAGTTCCTTACAAAGTCATCAGAAGGTATGGAGGCGTGGGCTCAAGTTTGGGTCCCCAGAAATGACTTGTAAAATTGCTGGCCAACAGGGCAACTGCTACTGCTGCAGTGTCATGGGGTTCTTCACTGGGTTCCTGACATCAGAACAGGTTACAGTGGCTGTTTTCTGGGAGAGAGAACATGCTGCACAGTCTGCAGGCAACGAGCGACCATACATGGGAAAGCAGAAAGCCACCACCTGTCCATGCCACGGAGATGGCTTCCACCTTACCTGTCTCCTCCAGATCTTAGGTTTTCTACAAAGAGAGTCTGGGAAATTAAGTGTTTAGCCCTTCAGTCTGCAGAATAGGAAGGCATCCCAAGGATGGATGAGGAGATTAATGTGGGTGCTGGGTGCAAATCCATTTCATCACACTGTTACATTCTCCGCCAAAATAACTCCTTTTTACATGAGTGGAACACGTTTAGAGAAATGAGAAAATACAGAGAAGGAAAAATGTATAAAAATCCAATTTAATCCCATTACCCAGAGATTAATAGTGTTCTGATCCAGATTTCTCCTGGACTTCCCTGGTGGCTTAGACAGTAAAGCGTCTGCCTAGAGTGCAGGAGACATGGGTTCGATCCCTGGGTCAGGAATGTCCTCTGGAGAAGGAAATGGCAACCCACTCCAGTACACTTGCCTGGAAAATCCCATGGACGGAGGAGCCTAGTAGGCTACAGTCCATGGGGTCGCAGAGTCGGACATGACTGAGCTACTTCACTTCGCTTATTGCATGGTTACTGGCAGTAAATCCAGTGATTGACCAACTAAAGATTCATCACTCTTAGCCTACCTAGGACTTTTGATTTTGACTTGATATGTTAACATCTTGACATATCTTTCTAGATACATTAGTATCTTTGGTAATTTATTCTTATGGTCATTTATTCAGTATACCTGAGTTGTTCTAGATGCTGAAGATATACTGGCGAAAGATATAAGGCCCCACTATCATGGTAAGACGAGGAATAGACAAGCCTGTATAATACCATCTTTCAAGTAGTAGTGAGAACTATAAAAAGAAACCAGGACAAAAGGATGGAGGGAGTTGAGGCTTAATAGGATGGCCATGGAAATATCCCTTTAAAGAGATGATACTTAAGCAGAGACCTGAATGAAGAGAATTGTCTTTCTGAAGTACTGACTCAGCAATATGAAAGTGAATTGCATATGAGCAGAACTAATGTGATAATTCACAATATTAATTTGCAGTAATGTTTGATGACAGTTGATTTGGGGTGTCAAGGTGAAAATAATAGGTTGAGTAAAAGTTACATTGAGAAAAGGCTAGGACCACTGGCCTGTGCTTTTTAAGCTATCCAGATATTTTACATAATAAACTCCTTTAACTCTTTCCTATAACAGTAATAATATAGTACTGACTAAACTGTAAATCTAGTGGTAAAACCCTCATGAAAATATATTTTAAAAAATAATTTTAGATATGATTAATGATAATTTAGATAATACAATTAAAATGAAATTACTAGAAAAATATGAGAGAATATTTTATTATTTGGGGGTCAGGTAAAACTTGTAAGCAAGAAATAAAACATCAAAAAACATAAAGAATCCAGAAATGAAATCCTTGATTCTATGAAAACTTCTGTACAATAACATACCCCATAAAACTCTAAAAAGACAGCAAGCCAATAAAATCTTACCATAAAAAATGTAATATATATATTAGAAGTATAATATCGAATATACAGAGAGCTGTTGCCAAAAAAAGAAAAAGGTAACCTAGGAGAAAAATTGGCAAGTGATATGAACAAACAATTCACAGAAGAAATTAAAATGGCTAGTGATATTTTAAAAGATAGCAAATCCCACTAGTGATTAAGAAAATGAAAGTTAAAATAATAAAGGGATGCCTTTTTCCTGATTACGAAGGCAGTTAAAGTGATTGCCAATGTCTCTTTCCCAGTGTGGACGTAAGACGGGCTCCTGAAATAGTGATAGAAGCTATTTTGAAAAGCAGTTTGGCAATTCTCATGTTTAAGAAAATTCATCATCATATTTGTGAGTGTGTGTGCATGTGTGTGTGCTCAGTCATGTCTGACCCTTTGTGGCCCCATGAATATAGTCCACCAGGCTTGTCTGTTCATGGGATTTCTCAGGCAAGAATCCCAGAGTGGGTTGCCATTTCCTACTCCAGGGGATCATCCCAACCCAGAGATTGAACCTGAGTCTCTTGCATTTTCTGTATTGGCAGATGGATTCTTTACCATTGAGCCACCTCTAATTGCAAGTAATTGGAGACATCCTAAACACATAGCAATAGGGAAGAATAAATGAGTACATACAGTATGTTGGAATACTGTGCAGTCACTGAAAAGAAGGAGGTAAATTTTTATGTATTAACATGGAAGGATGTTTGTGATATATTTTTGAAGACAGAGCAAGTTGCATTATAGTGATATAGTAAGAATTCATTTTCTGAAGAAAAATCTTAGATGGGTATATAAAAAAAAATAAAGTATCATACCAAACTCTTCAAAGTTTTCAGTCTAGGAACTTAGAACTTTAAGAGTGAAGTGGGAAATTTTTTCCATTTTAAATTTATAGGTTTCTGAGATAATTGAGTTTTTCCTACCAGAATATATTACTTTTATATTCCAAACAATAAGTAAATTATCAGTAAATTAGCTAATTATTGTCATAACAAAAGTATTGGCAGAATTTTTTTCAATAAAATGCTCCTAAGTACAGTTAAACATGAACAAAACAAATGTATCTATATGCATATATATATATACACACACACACATATACAAGTAACACATATATTTGAAATAGATATATTTATTGTGCAATCTAAGGCATACCTCAAATGCCTTTGAGCAATAATAATACAGTGGATTATGGAGTTCTCCCCTCTAGTGACCATTTCTCTCGCATTTTAAATATTCTTTGATTTTACTTTCTTCCGCCTAGTTATTTTTTCCTTTGAAGCAAACCATCTGTATATAGCTTAGCTACTCACAGACCAGCAGCATCAGGCATCACCTGGGAACTTGTAAGGAATGCAGAATCTCCTTGCCCTAGACCAAGGAAGTCAGAACCTGCATTTAACAAGATGCCCAGTAGTTGCCTATGCACATGAAAGTTTAACAAACACAGCCTCACTTGTTACTTTTATGTTTATGGAAATGTTTTTATAATCAGTGAGCGTTGGGCTTTATTTGTTGCACTTAAGTTTTAGGATTTCTACAGTTTCTGTGGCAAAATACAAAAGTGCAGTTGACTAGAAAATTTATTAGAAAGAAAATGCAAAACCATCCACAATTTGCCAGGCATTGTCCTAGATTCAAAGTAAATCCTGTTATACCCATTTTTCAGACTAGGATGCTAAAGCACTAAGATAATTCCTTGCTCAAGTTGACACAGCTAGTAAAGAGTAGTCCTAGGATTCAAACTCAAGGTGAGACTGCTCAATTCATACTTCTTTCCTTCTCTCCATTCCTCCTCCTCCTGTCTCTTCTTTTTTCTTCCCTTTCTCTCTTTCCTTCTCTATCTCCCTCTTTCTTTCTGCCTTTTTTTCCTATCTCACTCTTCCTCCTAACCACCTTTTCCTTCTCCTCTCCCTTCTACTCTCTTTTTTCCTCCCCACCTCCCATTCTTAGAAGTGATGTTGCTGTTGTTCAGTCACTGAATTTTGCCCAACTCTTTGCAACCCCATGGACTTCAGCACACCAGGCTTCCCTGTCCTTCAGCATCTCCAGGAGTTTGCTCAAACATATGTCCATTGAGTCAGTGATGCCATCCAACCATCTCATCCTCTGTCACCCCCTCATCCTGCCTTCAGTCTTTCCCAGCATCAGTGTCTTTTCCAGTGAGTCAGCTCTTTGCATCAGGTGGCCAAAAGTATTGGAGCTTCAGCATCAGTCCTTACAATGAATATCGAGGGTTGGTTTTCTATAGGATTGACTGCTTTGATTTCCTTACTGTCCAAGGGACTGTTCTATAGCACCACAATTCAAAAGAGGTGAAGTTGCATTATCATAAAGCACAGAGTGGAAGTACTCCCATGAGAAAATTATGTCTGGATTTATTAGATGCTTTGCAGGAGATGCTGATGACCTTTGCTGGGTTATTAAAGAATGTACATAAGTGGTAACCATGAGCTCTGGGGCCTGGTTATTGTAATGATTCTGATTAGAGACTAACAAACTCTCCAGGTTGGGCTGTGTCTCCTAGTGAGATTACCAAAGTCCAAATTCTGCCCTTTAGGCTTATGATGAAGGTGATAAGGACATTGGATAGTTGAGACAACTTAATAAAACTTGCAGGAGGCTAATGTACACCTGAAAGACAATTTATTAATTTACTTTACAATTAAAACTGCCAAGAGAGCCAAATATTCCTGATTGCCTATCAATCAATACATTCTCTCTCGGGTTACTGAGAAAATAGAATTAAGACCAGGAGGTTGGTTAACTGTGGTGATGTGGTTTAGTTGCTAAGTTGTATCCAACTATTGTGATGACTGCCCCCTGCCCCTGAGCTTTAGCCCACCAGGCTCCTCTGTCCATGGGATTTCCCAGGCAAAAGTGCTGGAGTAGGTTGCCATTTTCTTATCCTGAAGATCTTCCTGATCCATTAGAAGTAATCCAAAAGGAAATTACTTGTTTTTTAGAGGTACTGGCTGTTGTAGCCTATGACATATTTTGCCATACTTAATGGCAACCAAGTCTGCCTGGTTCACTACACACCTCCTTGGTCAAAGAGTTCCTATATCTTTTTCCTACACATTGGTAGGACTCAAAGTTTTAAACTCCACAATTATCACTGGCTGATATTTTCCTACTACTCGTATCACACGTTTTCAAATATATTGTAATTTAGGTTTATTTATTTCGATGTTATCCTAATCTGGTTTCTTCTAATGACACGTGGAGGGAGCCTTTAAATTTTTTAAAATTTAATTTTTTAAACTATCTCCAAATAAGGGGACTATTTCCTATAACCTATGTAACATCTGGGTTCAGCCCCTGGGTTGGGAAGATCCTCTGAAGAAGAAAATGGCAACCCACTCCAGTATTATCTGGGAAATTCTATGGATCAAGGAGCCTGTCCATGTGGTTGCAAAAAGTCAGACACAGCTGAGCACACAAACACATTTAACACCTATGGACAAGGAATCAGTGTTTCTGTTGTAACATGGCCGGCATGACTTTTCTTAATGTCACCTTCCTGGACATGAGTTTGAGTGAACTCTGGGATTTGGTGATGGACAGGGAGGCCTGGCATGCTGTGATTCATGGGGTCACAAACAGTCGGACACAACTGAGCAACTGAGACAATTTATATCTAATTTATATATTTGGAATGCCATGTACACTTCTGTGGAGAGTTTTTCTCTTAGAGCACACAAGGTGGTTAATTGGAAGTTGTTAATACTGTGAACATTTGGTGACACAGTTTTTCAGATTTTTTGGCAAACTATTTGGATGAACATTTGCAATCACAACACTGATGTGTCCATGTAAATCACTTTATATCTTTCTGTGAATCACTTGGTCACTGTAGCCTCTACTGTCATCCTAAGAAGTGAGCATAGTTGCTAACTTGCTTAAAGCTGGTAAACACAGCTTCACAGTTAAAACATTGACCTTTCTGCATAAAATTTTCTTTCCAGATTGTAACTTCCTGGTGCAAAATATTACGAGTTACTGTGCTTGGACTTGAGAGGCCTAGGATTCTAGTCTTCCCCCACTACTAACTATTGTGTGACTGTCATCTATATTTTGTTTTCTGCTCAAACGTACTTTGTCCTTTGTTATACATTTCAAGTAGCCCTTATGGGGCAAACAGATGGCTTTCACATCCGTTTATACAACTAACCCTTAAAACAAATACTGCTTTATTAAAGCTTCATTGTTTCAGACACACACTTCTGGCCCTCACTTGCTCTCATTGTTGAGTCTAAAGAAATCAAGCCTATGAGGATAAGCTGTATAAACTATGCATTCTGACGCAGCATCTCCAATCTGACCCCCAGTTGTTTGTATATACCATCTTTATAGCTTCTTTCCAAATGTATTCACCAAAATGAAAATCAGCTGCTTTCTGGATGTGTCTTTAAATAAATGGAAACAATTCGGGGGCTTTGGGGTAGAACTACCATTTAAAAAAATTTGAGGGACTTGGCTGGTGACTAATAGGCTGCACTCCCAGTGCAGGGGGCCCAGGTTCAGTCCCTGGTTAGGGAACTAGATCCCACATGCCACAGCTAAGAGTTTGCTTTCCACAACTAAAAAGATCCCACGTGCTGCAACTCAGACCTGGTGCAGCCAAACAAATACTTAAAGAATTGAATTCTATACATTGGCATCAGTAAATGTCAAAACAGAAGCCCTGATTTTATAGATGCCACATGATAGTATTCTAATAGAAGCAAGATTGAGAATGGGCTCTGCCCTCTGCTTGCCCGTTCACTGTCTCATTCAATCTGAGGGTCACTGCTTTGTTGGGAAAACATGGATGAAGAGACATACTCTTGCTGTTGTAGTCTTGGGCTGGATTTTAATCTTGAGAGATTATAATAGACACTGGTGCTAACTTCCCCAGAGAGCAGGGACAACATGATGATAAGTAACTATTACCCATCCATTAGACAAAACAGTCTAAATGAAATCTAGTTACTGCCGCACATGCAGTAATAATATTTATGTAGTTCAAACAAATGTTTATGAGAATCAACTTCCACTTCAGATACCGACTTACTATTATATGTTGTGGTCATGGTGTAAATACTCCTGTCGACATTTTTCTTTTTTCAGATTCAGTAACAGCTTCTTGGGGGGGCAAGAAATAGGAGAAAAAAGAATAGAGGTGTTAGCTGGTTTTCAGTTTAGGTTCTAGATAAATAATATGTAACAATGGTGACTTCCAAGTTCTGTCAGCATTTAGGGGCTAGAGAAGTGCTCCCCAAGAACTGGGGAATTAAGGAAATAAGATTGCATTCTGCAAGTTAAATTGTAAGGTCAACACCATAACAGAATATTGAAGTAGACAGTCCGCAGAATGAGGCAGGCTGTTTCTAGGCCATTTGTTTCTAGGCTGTGGCATAAACCAGAGGTCGCAAACTTGGGTCTGCATACCTGGGTCTGCATACCCAGGCAGGTCATATAAAAGAGTGAAGCTGATCAGGTTTAACATAGTGAACACAAATTGATAGTCTTCACTTTTCACAAAAATATGTGCTTCCTTCTACTGTTCTTTGACATATATACCCCTCTTTGTTCAATTTCCTTTTCTCTTTCATCTGTGAGATAGAACAGCACATATTTTATTTTTCTCTCAAGTTTGAGAAGGAGAAAGAAGAACACAAACATTAATGGCAGGTGACCTGTGACTGGAGTGGCAGAAGTCTTAGTGAGCAGGAGAGCTCACACCTTACCTGAGGGGCACAGCCATTCCTCAGACATAGCTGATTGTTTCAGGTGAAAACCAGGGCTGTTATTGCAGATCTTCTGTTTTTGAAACAAGCCCCCAAACCAGGATTTACTAGAATTTCTCAATTTGGCAGTGTTGATTTCAGTTTCCTTTAAAACACCATGCACCAAACAAAAACCATCTGTGGGCTGAATTTGACCCAGTCTCCACTTTAAAACCTCAGCTATAACGTAATTGAATGTAGTAATATTTTATGAACATAGCTCACCCAAAAGGAGTTAGTCAAAAAAGAATGGCCAGCTGTAGACTTGCAGTTGTAATAGAGTCATAGTATATATTGAAGTACGTCTGGAGGACGAATCTTACCTATTAAATGCCTGGGTGTCTCTGATCTCAACACTTAGATATCTCTAATGTTAAACCCATCTTGCATTTCTTGGATAAAACCTAATTTGTTCCTGCTATAGTAGGTGTTTTTATATATTACTGGATTCTGTTTGCTAATATTTTGCTTGGGATTTTTGTCTCTATATCTGTGAGTAATATTGGTCTTATTTTATCTTTCTCTTACTACTTTGCTTTGATTTTGATAATAAGGTTTTGCTGCTGCCACGTAATGAGTCGGATCATTCCAAAATGTGGAGTCTTACTGGATCTTTTTTTGAGGTTTCTTTTAGTGCTTGCTTGAATTGCTGTGTGTGTTCCTTATCTCATTGTTCTTGAAAAGTTATTTGTAGGAATATTTTGAGGCCTGGGCTGCAGTTTCCTCCAGAAAAGGTTTACATTGCTTATACCAGGTACCCAGGGCTTCCCTGGTGGCTCAGGTGGTAAAGACACTACCTTCAATGTCGATTCAATCCCTGGATCGGGAAGATCCTCTGGAGAATGGAATGTAAGCCCACTCCAGTATTCTTGCCTGAGGAACACCATGAACAGAGGAGCTGGTGGGCTACAGATGGGGTTGCAAAGACTTGGACACGACTAACACACGCACGTATACTAGATACCCAAGGCTCAGCAAATTTGGAATAACCTTAATCTATGTTGAAAACCAGAGGTTTCTTGAGCTTCCTGAATGGTGCAGACCTGGGTTATTGGACTGCACAAAGGCTGATTTAAGTACGTGTCATACTTTGGAGTCCAATTTTTTTTTTTTTGTGGGAAGAATTTACAATTGAATCCTTACTGTACAGAAGACAGGGCTTTGATTTCTCTTCCTGTTGACCTGGGTGGCCATAACAATTAGTTTAAATTTTCAGAGTTTGACATATGTGTAAAGAGCAAAGGCATCTTTCATGGGTTCTTGTCTCTCTTTTCTTTGGCCTGGTAATTTCTTATTACCTTGTTGGTACTTTGATAATTTCATCCATTGTTTTTTGTTTAAAGTTGTTCTAAGCAGGAGATTTAGTCCACTACCAGAATAGCATTACTGGACAATGAAGTTCCTTCTCTGTTCATTTCTACATGTAAAGATTGTCAAGGTTTACTAGTAGAGTTCTTTTTGTTTTAATTTAAATGTAATTGACATACAACATTATATCAGTTGCAACTATCCAATAAAGTGATTTGACATATACTTTATGAGATGATTGCCATGATAAGACTAGTTATCATCTGTCACCATATAAAGTTACTTTGATATTATTGACTATATTACCTATATTACATCCCTGTGACTTTATTATTTTAGAGCTGGACATTTGTGCCTCTTAATCCCTTTTACCTGTTTCATTGACCCTCAGGCCCCTACCCTATGGTGACCACCAGTTTGTTCACTGTCTCTATGAATCTGTTTCTGTTTTGTCTTGCTTTTTAGATTCTAACTAGTAGTTCTTATTTTTAAAACTTGAGAATAATTTCAATGACAATATATGTAGTTTTTATCTCTGCAGTAGTGGCATACTTTGTATCTCCATTTTCTTTGATCACTAGTGGAGTTCATCTTTTGTGTATTTTCATGGCCATTTGTATTTCTTAGCTAGTGAAGTACCTACCTGTATTTAGTCCATTTTTTTCTATTGATGTGCTAATACTTTAAAAATTAATATTAGAAATTTTAGTAGCTTTTTAGATATTAAGAAATGTTCATTTTATAAGAAATGCTAAAATCTTATTTCTAGAGCTTCTAAACCATCAGGTTACTCCATCAATAAGTGAAAGTCACTCAGTCGTGTCCAGGCAACCCCATGGACTATACACTCCATGGAATTCTCCATGAGAGAATACTAGAGTGGGTAGCCTTTCCCTTCTCCAGAGAATCTTCCCAACCCAGGGATCGAACCCAGGTCTCCTGCATTGCAGGCATATTCTTTACCTACTGAGCTATCAGGAAAGCAATAAAGAGGAGGAATATTGGTATGGGTGGCTTAAGGCTAATGATATTTGTCTCATTATAGTGCTGGAGACAGTGTCCTCTAAATATTTACTCACCATACTAAGCATCAGGTACTTAATGAGGTTCTGGGCATATAATAGTAAAAACAAGTTATGACCTTCGTCTTCATTAAGTTTGCTCTTTAGTGAGGTTGACAAACCTGAAAAAGTCATATGTATAGTTACACGCACACACACACACATATATAGATACACACACACAGACACACATTTGTTATTGTTCAGTCACTCAGTCATGTCCGACTCCTTTGGACCCCTTGGGCTGTAGCACATTAGGCCTCCCTTTCCTTCACCATTTCCTGGAGCTTGCTCAAACTCATGTTCATTGAGTCAGTGATGCTATCCAACCATCTCATCCTCTGTCTCCCCCTTCTCCTCCTGCCCTCAGTCTTTCCCTGTATCAGAGTCTTTTCTAATGAGTCAGCTCTTTACATCAGGTGGCCAAAGTATTGGAGCTTCAGTTTCACTATCAGTCCTTCCAGTGAACATTCAGGACTGATTTCCTTTAGGATGGACTGGTTGGATCTCCTTGCAGTCCAAGGGACTCTTAAGAGTATTTTCCAACACCACAGTTCAAAAGCGTTGATTCATCAGTGCTCAGCCTTCTTTATGGTCCAACTCTCACATCATGTGACTACTGGAAAAACCATAGCTTTGACTAGATGGGTATTTGTTGGTAACATAATGTCTCTGCTTTTTAATATGCTGTCTAGGATTGTCATAGCTTTCCTTCCAAGGAGCAAGGGTCTTTTACTTTCATGGTTGCAGTCATCATCTGCAGTGATTTTGGAGTCCAAGAAAATAAAGTCTGTCACTGTTTCCATTGTTTTCCCATCTATGTGCCATGAAGTGATGGGACCAAATGCCATGATCTTCATTTTTTGAATGTTGATTTTTTAACCCAGCCTTTTCAGTCTTCTCTTTCACTTTCATCAAGAGGCTCTTTAGTTCCTCTTCACTTTCTGCCATAAAGGTGGTGTCTTCTGCATATCTGAGGTTATTGATATTTCTCCCAGCAATCATATGTATATATAAAATCAATATATTTCTCCTGGTGATTATATATATATAATTATGAACCAATGTAAGTGCTATGTGAGTAAAGATCTCTGTGAGATTAAAATAGATTATAGGAGACCTGACCTGGAGGCTTTCCTGATGGCTCATTGGGTAAAGAATACACCTACAATGCAGGAGACACAGGAGTCATAAGGCTTCTATCCCTGGGTTGGGAAGATCCCCTGAAGGAGGAAATGGCAACACATTCCAGTATTCTTGCCTGGATAATCCCATGGACAGAGGAGCCTGGTGGGCCACGGTCCATGGGATCACAAAGAATCAGACAACTAAGTGACAGCACATACACATGATTTGACCTCTCTGGGGGGAAATTTGAAATGAAATCTGAAGGAGAAGAGGGAGTTTAGTAGACAAACTGGGGGTTGTGTGTGGAGGGAAGTGTCCCAGACAGAAGGAAGGATGAAGACTGTAGATAGAATAGAGCTAAGGAGGTTTAGAAATGCTAAAGTATGCCTGGGGTGTACAGAGTGAACGAATGTGTTGAGTCTGGAGAACTAGCTGTAGTGATTGTGCAGATTTTTGTGAGTTACACCAAGGAGTCTGGTCCTCAAACTAACATGAATAGAAACCATTCAAGGGCTGAAGCAGGAGAATGATGTGGTCATCACGGTGGGTTCTTCAACTGGAGATGACTCTGGTCTACTTAAGTCTCAATCTGTGTCTTCTTGGTGATACCTCCCTGCCACAGATGAGTTATGACTTAAGTGTCTTCTGACTCATGGCTTTCAGCTTCCCTGTTCTTCCTACACTTATCACATTCTGCCCCCACACAAGGGTGGGCCCTCCTCAGAAACAGGTTACTCTATTTCTTGTGAAGTCTGGGAGCATACTTCCTGTCAGCCACAGGAGCCTGTGATGACATCCAGGGAGAATTCAGGCTCTGCATGAGCCATTGGGCAAATGATGGATGCAGTTGGCTGCTACCCTTGCACTCTGCCACTGCCCAGCTTCCACTCACACATGCTCACTTCATCAGCATCTACATCCACTTCCCTTCCACAAACGTAATAAAGGGTAGCAAGGCTCTTCATTTTGTTAGGATGAGATTAGAAAAAAGATTCTACGACTTTTAAGAACAATAATGTTGCTTCTCCTCTCAGTTCAGTTCACTCGCTTAGTCGGGTCTGACTCTTTGCAACCCCATGGACTGCAGCACACCAGACTTCCCTGCCCATCACCAACTCCTGGGGCTTACTCAAACTCCTGTCCATTGAGTCAGTGATGCCATCCAACCATCTCATCCTCTGTTGGCCCCTTTTCTTCCCACCTTCAATCTTTCCCAGCATCAGGGTCTTTTCTAGTGAGTCAATTCTTTGCATCAGGTGGCCAAATTATTGGAGTTTAAGCTTCAGCATCAGTCCTTCCAATGAATATTCAGGACTAATTTCCTTTATGATAGACTGATTGGATCTCCTTGCAGTCCAAGGGACTCTCAAGAGTCTTCTCCAACACCACAGTTCAAAAGCATCCATTCTTCAGCTCTCAGCTTTCTTTATAGTCCAACTCTCACATTCATAAACGACTACTGGAAAAACTATAGCTTTGACTAGATGGACCTTTGTTGGCAAAGTAATGTCTCTGCTTTTTAATATGCTGTCTAGGTTGATCATAGCTTTCCTTCCAAGGAGCAAGTGTCTTTTAATTTCATGGCTGCAGTCACCATCTGCAGTTATTATGGAACCTCAAAAAATAAAGTCTGTCACTGTTTCCATTGTTTCCCCATTTATTTGCCATGAAGTGATGTGACCAGATGCCGTGATCTTACTTTTCTGAATGTTGAGTTTTAAGCCAATTTTTCCACTCTTCTCTTTCACTTTCATCAAGAGGCTCTTTAGTTCTACTTCAAAGACTTTCTGCCATAAGGGTGGTGTCATCTGCATATCCGAGGTTACTGATATTTCTCCCGGCAATCTTGATTCCAGCTTGTGCTTCATCCAGCCCATCATTTTGTGTGATGTACTCTGCATATAAGTTAAATAAATGGGGTGACAATATACAGCCTTGATGTACTCCTTTCCCTATTTGGAACCAGTCTGTTGTTCCATGTCCAGTTCTAACTGTTGCTTCCTGATCTGCATACATATTTCTCAAGAGGTAGGTCAGGTGGTCTTGTGTTCCCATCTCTTTAATAATTTTCCACAGTTTGTTGTGATCCACACAAAGGTTTTGGCATAGTCAATAAAGCAGAAATAGATGTTTTTCTGGAACTCTCTTGTTTTTTCAATCATCCAACCAATGTTGGCAATTTGATCTCTGGTTCCTCTGCCTTTCTTGAACATCTGGAAGTTCACGGTTCACATACTGTTGAAGCCTGGCTTGGAGAATTTTGAGCATTACTTTGCTAGCATGTGAGATGAGTTCAATTGTGCGGTAGTTTGCACATTCTTTGTCATTGCCTTTCTTTGGGATTAGAATGAAAACTGACCTTTTCCAGTCCTGTGGCCACTGCTGAGTTTTCCAAATTTTCTGGCATATTGAGTGCAGCACTTTCACAGCATCATCTTTTAGGATTTGAAATAGCTCAACTGGAATTCCATCACCTCCACTAGCTTTGTTTGTAGTGATGTTTCCTAAGGCCCCCTTGACTTCACATTCCAGGATGTTTGGCTCTAGGTGAGTGGTCACACCATTGTGGTTATCTGGGTCATGAAGATCTTTCTGTATAATTCTGTGTATTCATGCCACTTCTTCTTAATGTCTTCTGCTTCTGTTAGGTCCCTACCATTTCTGTCCTTTATTGTGCCCATCTTTGCATGAAATGTTCCCTTGGTATCTCTAATTTTCTTGAAGAGATCTCTGGTCTTTCCCATTCTATTGTTTTCCTCTATTTCTTTGCACTGATCACTGAGGAAGGCTTTGTTATCTCTCTTCACTGTTCTCTTCTCACACTGTTCTATTTTCTTTGTTAGGCTCCTCTATTCCTACAGGTTCAACACAGAGATCTAGAGGACTTCCAAGGGTTCCTCTCCCATGTGCTGTCCAACTACTGCTGAACTTCTCTTTCTAGACAGTCTTCTGTAATCTCAAAACCATTGTGGCTGAAAATATATTCACATCTTCCTTCCTGACTTATCTGTTCCCTTACTGGTAACTAGACACCCAAAATGAAAAGTCATAGTCATCTTTGAGTTCCTTTTACCTTCTCGTCCTACTCATTGTGGCGGTCTTGAGGAGATATTTCACCCCTGTAATGGCTCATCATCACTAGCTTGCATTTCCTATGCCACCATCCTGACACTGGCAGGGCTGCCTTTAAAGCTTTAAGATTCCTTCCTTCCCTGAACCATACTCATATGTAAAGCTATGCCAAGAACTTCTCTGGCAGTCCAGTGGTTAAGATTTTGCCTTCCAGTGCAGGGGGTGTGGGTTCAGTCCCTAGTGGGAAGCTCATATCCCACATGCCTTGTGGTCAAAGAGTGCAAATATAAAACAGAAGCAATATTATGACAAATTCAATAAAAGACTTTTTGTATGGCCCACATTAAAGAAAAACCCTTAAAAAAATAAAATAAAGCTATATTCAACTGTAACATAGGAAGCTTAACTTGCACATTGAAATTTTAGAAATAATTTACTAGAATTTATGAAAGCAAAATTCTGTATGTATTCACTGACAGTGAACTTTTTGTTTTCTTGCTGTCTCATCTTTATTGTTGCCTTAAGTTAGTGGATAGAGTTCAGCCTTACCCAGACTAATACAGATAATTTGCTTTTTAATTCTATAACTGCATATATTTCCCTTTGATTTATTCTCTTCTTTAAATTAATTTTCCCCAATCAAAACTCTTTTCTTCTCAGGAAAATGGAAATGCTCTCTCACTTACCAAATGCATAAACTAACCAGATGGCTAAGGCTTCGCCCTTCCACTGCAGGGCTCGCGGGTTTGATGCCTGGTTGGGGAACTAAGATCCTACATGCCACACAGTGGGGCCAAAAAGAAAAAAAAAAAAAAAAAAAGTGCGTGGTTTATAGGTTGCTCATGTTATATTTCTGGGCTGCTTTCCAGAAGTTCACCAAGACTCAGAACCAAAGGTGTCCCAGATATTTATTGGAATGCAAATGAAGCTGAGTGCCAACTTTCTCTAAACTTGAACTCTGGCTTGGGCTTTCACTTTCTTCCCACCTGTTTTAAGTAAGTTCTGCTTACCAGTTTCTTCTCTTTCCACATGCTGTTGAATTTTAGGCTAAGTGTCTGCTGCTTCCACATTTATAAAAATATTGAATTGCTCCCTCAGGAAAGTCTTGTTTGAACCTAGCAGATTTAGGTCAAGTGAGTGAGATTAATTTCCATTTTACTAAGTAGCCCAGAGCCCATCATTGGGTGCCCCTTTTCACTTTCCTTTTAATCTTTTTTATTTTTTAAATCAAAAGTAAGTGGAGAGTATTTTTTCTTCTGTCCTATAGCACACTTTTCTCCTCTTTTCTCTCTGTATCTTTTTAACGCTGAAAACTCTTTGCCAACAGCTACAGAGCTGCCCGATTCTCAAACCAAACACTCACCCCAGGACTGGGTGAGAATCTGTGAGACTGGAACAAGTCTGGGGTAGAAAGACTTCCAGAACCCATCTGTTTTAGGGAGAATGAGAGTTCCTTCTTTGCTGGAGAGAAGAAAATGGATTTGAGTGAGAATGGGGAGTATTTCTGTCACAAACCAGCTGCTAAGTGTTGACTAAAGTCTTCAGGTAATTAGCCACATTGTTTATAGCATATACATGGTATAGATGTATTCTTCCCATTTCTGAGGAATTCAGTAGGTTTTTGAAAATAATCTCATCTTCTTTATTTTTAAAATTTTTAAGTCCATGTTTGCCTTTTGAGATGGGAGAATAACCATTTTTTCAACACACTTTACCACTGAAGAAAGCAGGGAAAGGCATATTTACATCAATTTCCCAAGGTTATACAGAGACATGTAGAGCAGAGTCCCTTCTATATATTTCTTAAGTATTTTTGGATTTTTGGCTATTTCAGTGGAATCAGTAACTTCCACTTGCTCTGTTGTTCAGTTGCTAAGTCATTCCCAACTCTTTGCAACTCCCTGCATTGCAACACGCCTGGCTTCCCTGTCTTTCACCATCTCCCAGAGTTTGCTCAGACTCATGTCCATCAAGTTGGTGTTGCCATCCAACCAACTTGTCCTCTGTTGTCCCCTTCTTTCTTGTCCTCAATCTTTCTCAGCGTCAGGGTCTTTTCTGATAAGTCAGCTCTTTGCATCAGGTTGCCAAAGTATTGGAGCTTCAGCTTCAGCATCAGTCCTTCCAGTAAATATTCAGGTTTGATTTCCTTTAGGATTGACTCATTTGCTAGCATTTATACTTGCTACTGCAGAAAATAAAATGGCTAACACTTCCCCTCTCAACTCATCAGAATCAAAGGAAACTTTAATATGTTTTGTGTAACACCATTGTGGTCATTTAAAAAAATTAAATTGCAGGCGTAAATTATAACATCATTGCAAAAAGTAAAGTGTAGCTTCTCCCATATTACAAATGTTAGTAATGCAATTGTCCGCTCCTGAGAAGAACTAAGTAACATGGAAGGCAGTACTTTTGTCAGTCAGTAAACCTGTATTTATTGAATACAAACTACATTACTGGCCCAAGCCAGGGACCCAGTCTGACAAACCTGTGGCGTGTAGCATGCACACCTGCTAGTGCACACAGCCCAGGAAGATGGGGCATTCTTGGCTGTAAATTCCTTGTTGAATTTCAACATCCTTTCTGACAGTGTTCCAGCAACCCCTGCTGGGGAAGTGGCTAGGGAGGTAACTGATTTTCCTTCTCTATCTGAAGTAATCACTATTAATCACTGAATTAATCACTATATGAAAATAAAACTGAATGGTGTAGTACTGAGATCATAGACTTTGAAGAGAGATAAAGCTGGGTTCGGAGATTATAGACTTTGAAGAGAGAGACAGCTGGGTTGGAGTCATGACTTTCTGATTGTTGTGTATCCGTAAGCAAGTCAGTTCATCTCCCTTAGCCTCAGTTTCCCCATCAGCAAAACAGATAAAAATAACCTCCCAGAACAGGCACTGTGAGCACTAGTGGTAATGGCATGTAGAAAGTGCTCAGTGAATGTATGAAATGGAAACTTACTCTTTCAGAAACATTTGAATGACAAAATGGGTTGATTAGTTTTCATCTGTGTTTGGCATCGTATAGGTATCGTTACTTTGCCAACAAAGGTCCATCTAGTCAAAGCTATGATTTTTCCACTAGTCATGTATGGGTGTGAGAGTTGGACTACAAAGAAAGCTGAGTGCCAAAGAATTGATGCTTTTGAACTGTGATGATGGAGAAGACTCTTGAGAGTCCCTGGGACTGCAAGGAGATCCAACCAGTCCAACCTAAAGGAAATTAGTCCTGAATATTCATTGGAAGGACTGATGTTGTAAATGAAACTCCAATCCATTGGCCACCTGATGAGAAGAACTGACTCATTTGAAAAGACCCTGATGCTGGGAAAAATTGAAGGCGAGAGGAGGGGATGGCAGAGAATGGGATGGTTGGATGGCATCACTGCCTCAATGTACATGAGTTTGAGTAGGCTCTGGGAGTTGGCGATGGACAGGGAAGCCTGGCCTGCTACAGTCCAGGGTTTGCAAAGAGTTGGACACAACTGAGTGACTGAGCTGACTAAGGTATAGCCCTTGTGGCTCACCTGATAAAGAATCCACCTACAATGTGGGAGACGTGGGTTTCATCCCTGGGTGGGAAGATCCTCTGGAGAAGGGAATGGCTACCCACTCCAGTATTCTTGCCTGGGAAATCCCATGGACAGAAGAGCCTGACGGGCTACAGTCCATGGGGTCGCAAAGAGTTGCACTTGACTGAGAGACTAACACTGAATTTAACTGAAAGGTATAGCCAAACAAAGTCTTCTAGCTGTTTTCTGATAGGAAGTTAGAAGTTTTCATTATAAGAGCTTTGTAGGAGGAACTTCTATTTATTGAGGAACTCTATTCTAGTCACTATTTAGAAATTTTTTATGAAAGCAAAAAGTGAAAGTGAAGTCACTGAGTTGGACCCCACTCAGTGACTTCACTTTCACTTTTCGCTTTCATGCATTGGAGAAAGAAATGGCAGCCCACTCCAGTGTTCTTGCCTGGAGAATCCCAGGGACAGTGGAGCCTGGTGGGCTGCTGTCTATGGGGTCGCACAGAGTCTGACACGACTGAAGCAACTTAGCAGTAGCAGCAGCAGCAGATGGTAAAGCGTCTGCCTACAATGTGGGAGACCCAGGTTCAATCCCTGGGTCAGGAAGATCCTCTGAAGAAGGAAATGGTAACCCACTCCTGTATTCTTGCCTGGGAAATCCCTTGGACAGAGGAGCCAGGAAGGCTACAGTCCATGAGTCGCAAAGAGTCGGACACAACTGAGCGACATCACTTTCACTTTCACTTTTCATTCCTTCCAACAGTGTATTTGAGGTCACTGTTATAATTTTCATTTTACATGTGAGGACATGAAGCTAAATTTGGTTAAGGGGATTGTCCTAAATCATAAGGCTAAAAAGTGATCTAGCTCCAAAACTTCTATCATTTTAAGTACTTGTGTAAGATCAATGAATTGTTTATATCTAAGACATGAGTTTCTGAAACTCCATAATCATATGCCTGAGCATTCAGGCAGTGAGGTATTGACTGCCTATGTCCACTGAAAGCTTTTGTCCCAACAAAGAGGCTTTCAAATTTGACGAAGGATCCTAATGGTCAGGCAAACCTTGATGAAATAAACTGAAAAATAAAATATCTAGGCCAGCACCAACTATTTTAGTTTTCTTACAGTTTTTCAAGAAGTGTAAGTAAATTTGGAATCATTAATACTTTGGGAAAATAATGATGTTAAGGTGCTTCCTTGGAATGGGGAAAATTTTCTAACTATAGAATCACTACTATAGATATAAATAAAGAGATTTCTCCTGATTACAAAAGTAATATTTGCCTATTAGAAAATGTTTAGAAATAAAATATAAAAAGTGCTTTTCCATTGCCCCAGCTCCTAAAGACTACTGTAATTATTTTGGTTATTCTGTATATTTAAGAATTAAGAAATTTTTGAAAAAGTTAACTGGATAATTTTTAAGATTAGAAAACTAAAGGTTGAGAAAGCTTATATGCCTTACCTAAGGATTTGAGGTGGTTGTTTAGTCACCAAGTTGTGTCCTACTCTTTGCTATCCCATGGACTGTAGCCCACCAGGCTCCTCTGCCCATCAGATTTTCCAGACAAGAATACTAGAGTGGGTTGCCATTTCCTTTTCCAGGGTATCTTCCCAACCCAAGGACTGAACCTGCATCTTCTGCATTCACAGGCGGGTTCTTTACCACTGAGCCACCAGGGAAGCCCTACCTACAGATACTGGTAACTAAAAACAAGTATTCATTTTGATCGAAAGTAAATAATCATGTGCTAATTTACATGACTTCATTGCAAAGATTGGAATGCAGTTTATTACTATTAATGTATTGACCTGTTTTGATACTCAGATGAAGTATGGAACTTATAGCAATCACTCCCAAGTCTTTGCTTTTTTCAGTTAACGGAAGCAGATAACATTTAGGGCCTTCCAAGAGCACTCACCAATGAGAAATTCCAAGTGAAATATGAAGTAACAGAAACAATAACATTAGGGGCTATTTTAATGGCCCATGTGGTTGTTCCCTACTGCTACCCTCAATGTTCAAAAATGCACTTTTGTTCTAGAATGAAAATAAGAAGCAGTGTGTTAGATGAAATAGGATCTTTTTGCACCTTGACTCAGAGAAACAAACTGCTCTAAGAAACTCTTCTGGGAACTACACAATTCTTTTCTCATAAATTTTGCAAAATAATTTATTTCTTAAAAGTTTGGTAACCTCAGGTTTTAAAAAAGGCCTTATTGAATCTAGGGTGAGTCAGAACACTTTTTATCTTGATGGAGCCAGTTACTTTTATTTGTTCAAAAGCAATCTTTGTTCTAGTTAATTTGTCTTCTGTTTCTTTTCTATTTTTGTTTTGTGGAAATAAAACATGCTAATCACTTTCATGCATTGAAAAGGAAATGGAAACCCACTCCCGTGTTCTTGCCTGGAGAATCCCAGGGACAGGGGAGCCTGGTGGGCTGCCGTCTCTGGGGTCGCACAGAGTCGGACACAACTGAAGCGACTTAGCAGCAGCAAAGAGAGGCATGTTCAGTTCCTGGGTCAGGAGGATCTCCTGAGTAGGAAACAACAACCCATTCCAGTATTCTTGCCTGGAAAATTACATGGACAGAGGAGCCTGGTGAGCTACAGTCCGTGGGTCACAAAGTGCTGGACACGACCGAGCACGTACACATGCACACAATTAGCAGGTGGAGNAGAGAGGCATGTTCAGTTCCTGGGTCAGGAGGATCTCCTGAGTAGGAAACAACAACCCATTCCAGTATTCTTGCCTGGAAAATTACATGGACAGAGGAGCCTGGTGAGCTACAGTCCGTGGGTCACAAAGTGCTGGACACGACCGAGCACGTACACATGCACACAATTAGCAGGTGGAGTAGGACTTTGTTCATGAAAACGAATTCAAATCTGATTTTATTTACACATTGGGGGATGCCAAGTCACTCGCTTTCTCTCTAGGTCTCAGTTTCTTAATTTTAAAAAAGTTTTATTATTGATACACACTTACTTGCTTTACAACATTGTGTTGCTTTCTGCTGCACAACTAAGTGAATCAACTCTGTATACCTATATCTCCTCCCTCTTGAACCTCCCTCCCACCCA
>SJYA01002334.1:284352-374352 GCA_006410615.1 Neotragus moschatus
GAGTTATGGTGAAGATTTTAATCTCTGTTTAAATGATAAATGTAAGCTCTTAACAAGTGTTTTGTCCTGTTTCCCTTCTGAATGAATATAATAGCATCAGTTTTGTTGTGTTGTATGTCTTGGCCATGGGAAGCAAGGCTAAACTAACATTTTGCCTTTGTTTCCATTCATTTCCATACAGAGGACTATCCTATCGCTATATGTACACAATAATGATTACTTGAGACTGAAAGTAGCCACACATGAAGAGTAATGGCTTAAAAAGGACAGCAACTGCAGAGGAAGGTAGGCCTGAGCAGTATTTCCATGGAATCAGAAACAGATTCTTTCTAGTTTGTTGTTCTGTCAAACATGGCTCCACCTCCCAAGGTCACCTTTTTGGGAGCTCTACAATAGGAAGGGGGACCCCTTTCACCAAGACTGAGGTCTTGTCTAACACTCGGAAATGAATTGTCCAAGGAGATACATGTGCTGACGAAGCAAGAGACTTTATCGGGAAGGGGCTCCTGGGCAGAGAGCAGAAGCATGAGGGAACCCAGGACAACTGCTCTGCCACGTGGCTCACAGTCTCAGGTTTTATAGTAATTGGGTTAGTTTCCAAGTTGTCTCTGTCCACCTATGGTCCTTCCTGGTGGCACATAATTCATTCAGACTAGAGGGATTCCAGTGAAGATTCTGAAAGATTGGTAGGACATAAGGACTGGAGTCTCCGTTCTCCATGTGACCTTTCCGGAATTCTGGATGGTGGTAGCTTGTTAGTTTCACACTCCTTACCAGGACCTCCTGTTTAAGATAACTCATGCAAGCAGTTACTATTGGGCGTGGCCAGCATGGGCGGTGTCAGTCAGTGGTTTCCCTAACAGTTCCACCTGGATGTTGGAGCCCAACTCATAACAACCATGATGCCGGAAGGAGGAAAGGAGTGTTAGAAGATAGTTCTCCCTCCCTTTAAGTAAAGTCCTTCCCGGGAAATACCACACAATGTTTATTCTGATTGTTCCAATTAATCTACTTAATAAAAAGAGGTCAATATATAGTGGCAGGTAGGTAGGACTCCCCTCCAGGAAGTAATCCAAGGGACCCAGGCTAGTGAGGTGGCCCTGCCACCATCAACACGAGGGTTAAAAGGCTGCCACAGATGTTGCCTGTGGCTATTCCTTAGCCAACAAGGAGAAAGGTAGTTGTAGTGAGACCAGGGCAATCATCCTGGGAGGCTGACACGTCACTCCAGTCTTACTGTGATGGTCAAACAGTGTGATGTCTGAGGCTGGCTGTCTGTGGCTGCAATTTAACTTGGTGAGAAGTTTGTATTACCCACAGGAAAAAGAGAATAGTTACTGGGGTATGGTCAGCAGTCTTCATCCCATGTGTCAGTGGCCAGAACTTAGTCATCAGTCCCTTCCACGTGCGTTGGAGGCTGGGGAGTGTAGTCTTTGGGTTGGGTGGCAAAATATATCTGAAGAACGGGGGTACTTTCATTATAAAAGGAAGGCAGAATGAATAGGGAGAGGAAATTGACAATCTCTGTCACAGTATGTGATTAAACTGCTGGATTATAACTTTCATTACTAGAATCTCAAAAAGTTAAGGGTTGGGTTTTTCAAACAGTGAATCAGTATTCTCAGGTATTTAGATTGAAGGTAAAATGACTCATGTGATACAATAAAACCTGTGAGTCTTTAAGATACACACAGTTTATCTATGATCACTGAAAATAAGTTGATTTCCATGTTGATTTTTATACAAACTAAAACTCTTCTAAGTTCATTGACTTTTAAATTGCCATGTCCATAATTACCTGTCCTTTCTTGTGTGACTTTACCTTGCTAGTGAACTTGGTATTCGTTATTTCCTCCTCAGAAAACATCCTACCCCTTTTGTTTCTGAATCATTGACTTTCTCTTTGCTCTTCTGAAGCTTCTGAGATTGCTCCTTTTAAAGGCCACCTATTTTTTAAATGTTTGTGCTCCCTAAACCTCTGTCTGGAGAGCTCACTTCATTCCCTGTGTTCTCTGTACAGTCTCACGCTCATGGCTGTGCTGCTGCCTTCAGAGCATAGCTCCAGTGTTGGCTTCTTCAGCGCAGGCTTCTCCTCTGAAAACCTCATCTGGACGTTAAATACCTAAGAGACAATTGCCGGTCTTTTAAAATGTTTTTTTTTTTTTTAATTAAAGAATGCAAAATATAATATGCCAGAAAAGTGCACAAATCATAAATGTGTAGAGTACCACATTTTCTTTATCCACTCATCTGTTGATGGACCTTTAGGTTGCTTCCATGTCCTAGCTTTTGTAAATAGTGCTGCAAGAAGATATGGTACATATACACAATGAAATATTACTCAGCCATAAAAGGAATGAAATTGGGTCATTTGTAGAGCTGTGGAGGGACCTAGACTCTATTGTACAATGTGAAGTAAGTCAGACAGAAAAAATATCATATATTAATGCATATGTGTGAAGTCTATAAAAATGATACTGGTGAACCTATTTGTAGGGCAGGAACAGAGATGCAGGTGTAGAAAATGGATATGTGGACCCGGTGAAGGGAGGGATGAATTGGGAGATTAGGGGTGACATATACGCTAGTCCGTGTAAAACAGAGAGCTAGTGGGAACCTGCAGTATAGCAAAGAGACCTCAGCTTGATGTTCGGTGATGATGACCTAGATGGGTGGAATGGGAGGGGTGGGTCCAAGGGGAGGGAATACACATATACATATAGGGTATATACATATAGCTGATTCAATTCATTGTTCAGCTTAAACTATACAATGTTGTAAAGCAGTTATGAAAAGTGAAATTGTTAGTTGCTCAGTTGTGTTCAACTCTTTGTGACCCCATGGACTGTAGCCCATCAGGCTCCTATGTCCAAGGGATTTCCCAGGCAAGAACACTGGAATGGGTAACTATTCCCTTCTCCAGGGGATGTTCCTGTCTCAGGGATTGAACCTGAGTCTNCGCTAGTCCGTGTAAAACAGAGAGCTAGTGGGAACCTGCAGTATAGCAAAGAGACCTCAGCTTGATGTTCGGTGATGATGACCTAGATGGGTGGAATGGGAGGGGTGGGTCCAAGGGGAGGGAATACACATATACATATAGGGTATATACATATAGCTGATTCAATTCATTGTTCAGCTTAAACTATACAATGTTGTAAAGCAGTTATGAAAAGTGAAATTGTTAGTTGCTCAGTTGTGTTCAACTCTTTGTGACCCCATGGACTGTAGCCCATCAGGCTCCTATGTCCAAGGGATTTCCCAGGCAAGAACACTGGAATGGGTAACTATTCCCTTCTCCAGGGGATGTTCCTGTCTCAGGGATTGAACCTGAGTCTTCTGCATTGCAGGCAGATCTTTACTGACTGAACCACCAAGTCTAAAACAATTATACTCCAATAAAAAAGAAAACAGAAATAGATGAAAAATAAACATGCAGCTTAGTGAACAGTTGAAACATAGACACCTCTGGAAACATACCCTTCAAAAGATAGAAATTTTTCACCCCTGCTGAAGGCTCCTGGATATTCCTTACTAACTATGACCCTTCCTCTCTCCTGGATGTGTTATTGTGGTGTTTGTGATGAAGTCTTTTTTGCTTGTTCAATATAGTCTTACAAACTATGTATGTACCTCTAAAAAATAAAATTCAATGTTGCCATTTTAACTCTTGTAAATACAGTAATACTGTATTTATTCTTTTGAAGCATGTTATTAAATTTAGCACATATAAATTTAGAATTGTTAATCCTCAGAGTATTAAATCTTTTGTCATAAAGAAGAAAACCTCTTTATTTTCAGTAATGTATTTATTTTGCTTTTGATATAATCACTACAATATTATTGTACTTAATATTTGAATTTTTCCCACTTTTGAATTTTCAATCCTCTGTACAATTATGTTTTGGATGTCATACATAGCAAAAGTTAAATCTAGGGTCTCAATATTTGACTTCTACTTGGAGCATTTAGTACATTTAATATAATTGCTGATATGAGGAATTTTAAATCTGCCACTTTAGTTTCATTTTCTATTTTGTCTCATCCAATTGATATTTCTTTAAAAATGTCTTTTTTTCTTGCCTTCTTTTGATTTAAGTTAGGTTTTTTATTTGTTAAATCATTCTATTTTTTCCCCCCCTGTTGGTTTTTGAAGTTATAAATTCCCTCGTTTATTTGCTTGGTAAACACCTTCTGATCATTCAAAGTACAGCTTAAGTGTATCTTTGGAGAACATCTCTCTTGAATCCTGGCCCTTCCCCACCATGAACTAAACAGAGATAATTGTAGTTCCATTGTTCCACACTGTACATAAGTCACATGTATAGTACTTATCAGCCTTCCCTGGTGGCTCAAATGGTAAAGAATCTGCCTGCAAAGCAGGAGGCCTGGTTTTGATCCCTGTGTCAGGAAGATCTCCTGGAGAAGCAAATGGCAACCCACTCTGGTATTCTTGCCTGGAAAATCCCATGGACAGAGGAGGCTGGCTGGACAGTGATGGACAAATCCCATGAAAATCCCATGGACAAAGAGCTGAACATGACTGAGTGACTAACATAGTATAGCACTTATCACCCTGCAAGTCAGCTGTCACTTATATGTCTTTCTCTCCTAATAGGCAGTGATATATTTAATGACAGAGAAAACACTTAATATATCCTTGTCAGTCTTTTAACATAGTCCTTTTGGGACCAGATATTATATAAGTGGAAATCATGCCTCTATCCAAGTAGCTCAATGGTAAAGACTTTGTCTGCCAATATAGGAGACACAGGTTCAATCCCGGGTCAGGAAGATCCCCTGGAGGAAGAAACAGCACCCACTCCACTTTTCTTGCCTGGGAAATCCTATGGGCAGAGGAGCCTGGGGGGCTAAAGTCCATGGAGTCGCAAAGAGTCTGACATGACTGAACAACTGAACACACACGCATGCACACACACACACACACACACACACATCCTATAAATAAATGTCAGTTGAGACCAGCAACTCAACTTATATCAGAGTACTTATAATCAAAAGTACTTATATTAAACCTTGAAGTACTTAAATCAAAACTTTAGTCCTAAGTAAAATGTACTTTTTTTGCGTGTGTGTATATATATGCATACATGTATATTTGGGCTTCCCTTGTGGCTCAGCTGGTAAAATATCTTCCTGCAAAGCAGGAGACCTGAGTTCAATCCCTGGGGGGGAGGGAGGGAAGATCCCCTGGAGAAGGGAAAGCCTACCCACTCCAGTATTCTAGCCTAGAGAATTCCATGGAAAAGTCCATGGGGTCTCAAAGAGCTGGACACGACTGCGCAACTTTCACACACACACACATATATATAAATATATTGCAAATCTCTGAAATTTTAAATGTTTGGCCATAGAGCAAAAATGAGCTCTTTCCTTTTAATGATCTTTTCCCATCAAATTAGATGTCATAATTTATTATAGTGCTATATTTGCCAAATATCTAAGTGAGTGGTTCTCAGATTTTAGTTTGCACAGGAATTACTGGGGAGAGTTTGTTTAAAAGGGTATGCTCCTGGGATCATCTCCAATCTCCTTTCTTCTCTTCTTTACTTATCCAAATTATGCTGATCCTCAAGGTCTTGTTCACAGGCAGGTTCTCTGTAAATCCCATTTCTCATGAAATCCTTTCTTCCTACCCACCCCCTCCCTCAACTCTTCAAGTCCCTTTCCCACCTGGATTCTTAGCCTGAGCTGACAAGTGCTGCTGCTTCTGCTTATTCCCAGAGGAGCATGCCAGATGAGGTTCCAGTTCACATTTTATCCTCAGGGCCTAATCTATATTCTTCCTGTTCTCAGGTCTCCAAAGCTGACTGTCTTTCTCTCTTTCTCCTACTGTTCCTTGAAGGTAAATGTAGTGTTGTCAAGAGTAACTGAACCTGGAAAAAGAAAAATGGGTTTCAAATCTCAGCCCTCCTGCAGCTACCTCTGTGTCTCTGTCCAGCCACATTCATCCCACTGGGTTTCATTTTCCTTCTTCCATCATATGTTGGAGGAATATTATGAAATTATTAAATATATGGTAGCACATTAAAGGTACACAGAAGGTTCTAAGTAAATGTACCTTCAGTTTAAATAATATTTGACTTCCTGATTAAAGCAGGAGGGTGGAGCCTACGTCTTACTCATATTTATGACCCCTCAGGTTTTGCAGTGTTGGTAAAAGTGAATTAAATGTAATGAATCCAACTGACTATAAGTAATTGGAAAGCAGTTGGAACCCTGTATACAAATCTTAGAGGCTGTTAAGCCACAAACTTAGTTTACTGCTGTTTCTCCAGAAACACGAGATAACAAGAAACATTTTGAAATGAAAGTTTAATTATGGTACTTGCATTACAGAAGTCTTGAAAATAATGTTTTATCTCAAGTTGACATTTTCTTTATAATTTTTAGAAAAAAGAACTTTATTTTTCTGTTAACTTGATAGCCTTTTTTCCCCCCACTAATACCAAATAATCTACCTTGATGTTTTTTACCTCCATTTATTATTTGCTTAATGTAATATGAACAAGCCTTAAGATATTTAAGTCCCTGGGGTTGAGCGAAACACATATAACATCACAGGCCTTGTTCAGATTTCTGCTGACTTAAGAACATGTCTTCAACCTTTGGCTTAACTTTGCTACCCGTAGGGAGATGCAGTTTCAAGATAACAAACAAATTGAGGATAATCTGTTGTATAATCTGTGACAATAAGACTCACCATTATTTTAATAAATTATTCAATTAGATTCAGAAGAGTAAGAAACTGCTATCATCAGAATTGAATTATTCAACTACTCAAGTACCAATTAACTAGTCTGAGAGTGATCCATGTCTTTGACTTAATTATATATGTCCTTAGAATTATTCTCTAATTATTTAAGGGTTGTGAATTTATCTGTTCTTGGCCAACCAGACATGCTCCTTCAGAATAGGGATTGTATTTTCCAATTCAGTGTCATGGAAAAAAGAAAAAGTAAAACTTACATACTTGAGTGTCTATTCTTGACTCTGCCACTGACCAGCAGTGTGGAATCAGACAACTGCCTTGGAACTTGGATCCCCCACCTGTACAACAAATGTGTTAAAGAATGATCTCTAAATTTATTTATTTTTACTTTTCCCCTACTTTTTTTTTTTTTGCCTTTTAAAAAAATTTTTATTTTTTAGTTTGTTTTGCTTTACAATACTGTATTCGTTTTGCTATACATTGACATGAATCAGCCACGAGTGTATATGAGCTCCCAATCCTGACCCCGCCCCCCCACCCCACCCCATCTCTCTGGATCATCCCTGTGCATCAGTCCCAAGCATNATGCTTTGGAACTGTGGTGTTGGAGAAGACTTGAGTCCCTTGGACTGCAAGGAGATCCAACCAGCCCATTCTGAAGGAGATCAGCCCTGGAATTTCTTTGGAGGGAATGATGCTAAAGCTGATACTCCAGTACTTCGATCACCTCATGCGAAGAGTTCAGTCCCTCAGTTGTGTCCAATGCTTTGTGACCCCATGGACTGTAGCACGCCAGACTTCCATGTCCTTCACCATCTCCTGGAGTTTGCTCAAACTCATGTCCATTGAGTCAGTGATGCCATCCAACTATCTTGTCCTCTGTTGTCCCCTTCTCCTCCTGCCTTCAACCTTTCCCAGTATCAGGATCTTTTCTAATGAGTTGGCTCTTCACATCAGGTGGCCAAAGTATTGGAGATTCAGCTTCAGCATCAGTCCTTCCAATGAATATTCAGGGTTCATTTCCTTTAGGATTGACTGGTTGGATCTCCTTGCAGTCCAAGGGACTCAAGTCTTCTCCAACACCACAGTTCCAAAGCATTGATTGTTTGGCACTTAACCTTCTTTATGGTCCAACTCTCACATCCATACATGACTACTGGAAACACTATAGCTTTGACATAGCTAGATGGACCTTTGCTGGCAAAGTAATGTCTCTGCTTTTTAATATGTTGTCTAGGTTTGTCATAGCTTTTCTTCCAAGAAGCAAACTTCTTTTAATTTCATGGCTGCAGTCACCATCTGCAGTGATTTTGGACCCCAAGAAAATAAAGTCTGTCACTGTTTCCATTGTTTCCCCATCTATTTGCCACGAAGTGTTGGGACTGGATGCCGTGATCTTATTTTTTTTGAATGCTGAGTTTTATGCTAGCTTTTCCACTCTCGTCTTTCACCTTCATCATCTCTTTATTTCCTCTTCACATTCTATTAAGGTAGTGTCATCTGTATATCTGAGGTTATTGACATTTCTCTTGGCAGTCATGATTCCAGCTTGTGCTTCATCCAGCCCAGCATAGTACATAATGTACTCTGCATATAAGTTAAATAAGCAGAGTGACAATATACAGCCTTGACATCCCTCATGCTTGAGTGCTAAGTCACTCAAGTTGTGTCCAATTCCTTGTGAACCTATGTTCTGAAGAACAGAGGTTCTGAGGAACCTGCCTGGTCTCTCTCTCCAAGGGATTCTCCAGGCAAGAATACTGGAGTGGATTGTCATGCCCTCCTCCAGGGCATCTACCCGACCCAAGGATCAAACCCACGTCTTATGTCTCCTGCATTGGCAGGCGGGTTCTTTACACTAGTGCCACCTGGGAAGCCTGATATCCCTTACTTATAACAGGAAATGTACCTTTGACCACCTTCATCCAATTCCCTTTCCTTATCTCCCACCCCTCTTGACCAAAAATTTGATCACTTTTTCTATGAGTTTGTTTTGTTTCTTTCTGAAGTAAAATTGACCTATAACTAACTATATTAGCTCCTGGTACACAACATAGGGATTTTATGCTGCTGCTGCTGCTGCTAAGTTGTTCAGTCATGTCTGACTCTGTGTGACATCATAGATGGCAGCCCATTAGGCTCCTCTGTCCCTGGGATTCTCCAGGCAAGAATACTGGAGTGGGTTGCCATTTCCTTCTCCAATGCATGAAAGTGAAAAGTGAAAGTGAAGTCGCTCAGTCGTGCTCAACTCTTAGCGACCCCATGGACTGCAGCCTACCAGGCTCCTCCGTCCATGGGATTTTCCAGGCAAGAGTACTGGAGTGGGGTGCCATTGCCTTCTATTTCTACTCATTTCAACTATTCACCACAACAAGCCTAGTTACCATCTGTCACAAAGATATTACCTAATTATTGACTATATTCCCCACACTTACATTTCATACCAGTGACTCATTCATTCTGGAGCTGGAAGTTTGGGTCCTTTTAATCTCCTTCTAAGGGATGATTCTGAGTGTAAGGATGGTAACTGATGGAAAGAATTGTAAGTCTTTGCATTAGGTGTCTTTTTGAGTGATAAAACTCTGACTTGCACTAGTCAAGTAAATTAGAATTTATTGATTTATTTAAGTAGGGAGTCCAAAAGGCAGGCTGGACCCCCCTGACTGCAACCAGGGACTCAACTTATATCACTTTTTGACTTTGCTTTTCTCAATGTTGACTTCATTCTGTTCATAAGATCTTGGTACACAAAGTAAAGCTGCCTACGGGAAGCTCAGAGATGTTTCAAGGCCATGTACTTTTTCTCCCTCAGGATGTATATATAAATTCTAAGGAAGAATCTTGCTAGCCTTATCTGGGCCATAAATTCTCTCTGGCCCAAGGAGATAGAGTACTCTTTGTTTATTTATTCAAGTATAATTGATTAACAATGCTGTGTTAGTTTCTGGTATAGAGCAACATGATTAAGTTATAAGTATATTACATATATTCTTTGTCATAATCTTTTCCATTATGGTTTATCACAGGATATTGAGTATTGTTCCCTGTGCTATACAGTAGGAACTTGTTGTTTATCCATCCTATATATAATAGTTTACACCTGCTAATTCCAAGCTCCCAGTCCATCCCTCTTCCACCCACCCTCCCACTTGGCAACCACACTCACTATGTCTGTGAGTCTGTTTCATAGATAAATTCATTTGTGTCATATTTTAGATTCCACATATGATATCATTTGGTATCTGTCTTTCCCTGACTTACTTCACTTAGTGTGATAATCTCTAGTTCCATCTGTGTTCCTGCAAGTGGAATTATTTTGTTCTTTTTGAATGGTTGAGTACTATTCCATAGTAATATATACGTACCACATCTTTATCCATTCATCTGTCGATGGACATTTGGTGATTTCCATGTATTGGCTATTGTGAGCAATTCTAACATAGGGGTGCATTATCTTTTTGAATTATAGTTTTGTCTGGGGAGATGGAATACTCTTAATACCCAGTCTAGGTCACTGCTCAGGTTTGGAGACAAGGTGGTATCATACTGACAGCCCACTGGGACGGGACCACAAGCTATAAGAATGGGAAGAATTCCCAAAGGAAGGAATGCTGGAAAGTAAAACTATATATGTACTTGAAACTTTTCTTGAGATTAAAAAAAAAAAAAATTTTCACATTTAACACTGCACCTGAAGTTTTGAAACTGAAATTCGATGTGAATTATAGACAGAGTTTTTCAGATTATCTAGAAATGCAATGTCCTAAAATTAGAACAGATGAAATAATCAGAACTGAATAAAAGTTGAGTCAGCTAGAGTGCTTTTTTTCATCTACTCATGTTTTTCCTATAAACTCATTACTCAAAGAGCTATGCATTAGTAAACATAAATTATGAAATGTAAAATGGCCAGTACTTTGGAGGAAGATTTAAATAATTGTGAATTAGTTCTCTCTTAATGGCAGAATCAAAGATTCATTTCTCTTTCCACACTTGACTACATCTAATATAACCTGTTAGATATTGGACATGAAGAAATTATTAAACCTTACTGACGTTAGTCGTTAGATTGGGTTCCCTGGAACATACTCGGATGGATGGTTACATGCAAAAGGTTTGTAAGAGAGGGAGGCAGGAAGGCAGGATTAGGCAGAGGGAGAAGCTGACCCACTACGTGACTGCCACTGAAATCTAGCCTATTCTACTGGAATTCTGAGGGGCCTTCAAATGTCTCCCAGATGGAGAGAAGGGGACCAGGCCTTTGCACACCTATGATGGCCAGTCATCGGATGCAGGCTGATGGGGTGGAGAAGCTGAACAGAAACTTGGTCAAAGCAGCTTCCTCAGATATGGGCAATTCCTGGAAGGGCTGCTGTGAAGCATGCACAGACCACACTGCCCGGAGGTGACAGGAGCCAGGGGTTTGGTCTCGCGTGAGCCAGCATCAAGTGACACTGCACAGCCTCCATGACTGAATGACATTTAATAGCTCCACACAAGGGTCAGATATATTTTCATTTTGGACTCCAGGTGGAAATAGTCTCTTTGGCCAGAAACCCTTTAAAATGTTCTTCATAATCGACAACAAATGAGAACAAAGTGGTCAGGCAGAAGAATGCTAATTGTGTCTAGAAAGAAGAAACAAGATCATTTCAGTGAGAGGAACAGCGGGTGTTACACGGTCACTTTCAGGGTTAAGAAGCAAAGACACACCTGTGTAGGGCCTCAAAGAAAGATTAAAATATGGTAGACAAAGTCTTGACAGAGCAGCTAGGTGCAAACAAAAGATCTCGAAGACCAGAACAGGTTCCCTCATCCAGACTGCTTCATGGCGTTCGCTTGTATCTTATCTTGGTGAGTGACAGCTGGACAATGTTATGGTGTAATCTTTTCAGTACAATTGTATCTCCTTATATCTTCCTATATTCTGTTTAGTTCAGTTCAGTCGCTCAGTCGTGTCCAACTTCTTGCGACCCCATGAGTCACAGCACACCAGGCCTCCCTGTCCATCACCAATTCCCAAAGTTCACTCAAACTCAGTGTCCATCGAGTTGGTGATGCCATCCAGCATCTCATCCTCTGTCGTCCCCTTCTCCTCCTGCCCCCAACCCCTCCCAGCATCAGAGTCTTTTCCAATGAGTTAACTCTTCGCATGAGGTGGCCAAAGTACTGGAGTTTCAGCTTTAGCATCATTCCTTCCAAAGAAATCCCAGGGCTGATCTCCTTCAGAATGGACTGGTTGGATCTCCTTGTAGTCCAAGGGACTCTCAAGGGTCTTCTCCAATACCACAGTTCAAAAGCATCAGTTCTTTGGCTATCAGCTTCCTTCACAGTCCAACTCTCACATCCATACATGACCACAGGAAAAACCATAGCCTTGACTAGATGGACCTTAGTCAGCAAAGTAATGTCTCTGCTTTTGAACATGCTATCTAGGTTGGTCATAACTTTCCTTCCAAGGAGTAAACTCCTATTGGGCTGGCCCAAAAATTTTGGGGGGTTTATCATGACATCTTATGGGAAAAACCTGACCTTTTTGCCAACCCATTATAATAGGGTCAGAAAGGAGGGTGTTTTATGTTCGATCTCAAGTTTCTGTCTAGCAACCTTTCCTCAGATCCTGTTCCCCTTCCATCTTCAGCTCCACTCACATTCAAATATGAACAAAGAATATGGGATCACCCCACATCCAAGGTAATGCTCCAACACCAGTGGAAAATAAATGAATGTAGTGAAAGGAACAAATGAGAAACACAGACACGTTCTAGTGAGTCTCTGTATATGGAGCGCAGGCCCAGTGCAGTGCTCAGGAGGCCGCAGTGCAGCACTCTGTTAGCCTCCCACCCTCTTAGCAGGCAGCTGGTTACCAGCAGACTGCTAATGCTGCTCAGCTATTGGGAAGCACTGCAATGGGCCCTCCCCCAAGGGAGCAACTCTCAGTGAGTGGCCATTAGTGGTCCTGCTTGGCCATTGGTTGATGCTGCAATGGGCCCATCCCTCAAGCAAGCAACCGTCAATAAGTGACCATTAGAAGTCCCATTCAGCCAAGGTCGGTGGAGCAATGGTTCAGGCAGAGAGTGAGGTAAGAGGTGAGTCCCAGCCTTCTTCCCAGGGCCCTCCAACTCATCCAGCCTCCGTCCAGTGGGTGATCTGGGGGCCCAGCGGACAGATGGGAGGTTGTGTCCTGCAGGGACACAGCTTTCGGTGGCCAACCACTGCCCGGCCCAGGCCTTGAGGTGGCGGCGACCCTTGCTCTCCCCTCTATGATCTAAGGCAGTGGCCATCTGCCCGGGACGCTGTCTGCAGGACTTGCCCCTGCCATATGAGGAGCCTGAGAAGCCAGCTGGGTCCTGGGCACCCAGCTCCCTCAGTGATGACAACTGGACAGGGTCTGGGGACCTGGCCCTGAGGGAGCTGCTAGCTGAGCTCTGCCTCCTCTCAGCCAGGACCACAGTCTCAGAGGGGAGAGTCATGCCTCCTCACCTGGGCCTGTTTTGCCAGAACAGAGAGTAACACTTGTTAGATAGAGATTTACAGGAACACATTCCCTGACCAGCCCTGACCTCCAGAACAAAGACTCTGACACCAAGATGTTTACAGCTCCCCTCACGCCTTCCTCCCCTTTCTTAGCAACGGGCTTAGCTGAGAGCTTTCCAGGAGTTTGGAGGTTTTAAGGCCTGTGCCATTCCTCTCCTTGCAGGAGAACTTTCTCTGCTCCAAACTCCAACATGTTGATATTGTTTGGCCTCATCGTGGGTCAGGCATACATACTTGCCTTTCAGTAAGACAAGGAACAAGAGAGAAATACAAATACGTTATAATAAGTATCCTTACAGGAGGAATTAAGGATGCCGTGGTTGAGGAAATTCATAGAACAAACGAGTGCTTTTGGAAATTAAAAGTGTTAATTAAATTTTAGAAACTGTTATAAAAGAAATGGAAAATAAAGTTGAGGGATCTCCTAGAGAGTAGAACAAAATGGCTAAGTCTAGGGTAGACATTTTATACAGAGTAACAAGACTTTAAAATCACTGATGTACATAGGGGCAGAAAGAGCTATCTAGAGAGACCCAAGATTGATGGGCAGTTTGGAGGTTCTGGAAGAGGTAGAGAAACTGGAAGTACTAGAGAAAGCTTGTGGTCACACAGCTGTGTGAATTTGCACAAATAATCTAAGCTGTAATTTCTCATCAGCAAAATGAAGACAATAGATTATTTATTAAAAAGGTGAAATTATGTCAAACAAGAAGCAGTGGCACCTGCCTTCCAGTAAATGTTCTCCAAATATTAACAATTAATATGACCTGAGTCCATTTCTCTTTGGAAAACCAAGCTCTTGGAATGAAAAATCCTAAAAAACATAGAATTCTTTGTCAAAAAGCCCACATTTTATGATGAGCCTGCACTTGGCCTTCAGGCTGCTGCTTATGCTATGAGTTAAAAATAAAATCTATTTAAAAGTTCATTTAACTTTGTACTGTTTCTCCCTCTTCTTCTAAGACACCGAGAAACTCTGTGGATAAAATGAAATGAAGACCTCAGTTTCTAACACTCAAGCTAATTCTATCCCACAAACATGTGAAATTCCAAATGTTACAAGATGATTTTAGGATTACTTGTTCTCAAAGTTTAAAATAGTGATAACTCAGACTCAGGTTCAAACCAACAGCAGCCTCCACAGTCACACTTCTTGCGAGGAAGCCAGGCCTGACGGGGTGAAATTCTCTTCACTCAAGGTGATGTTTCCCCAGGAGCCTCACCTGTAATGCCAGTGACAGGGGTACAGAAGCTGTTCCAGATAGGGTGAGTTTTTTCCTTTTTGCTTCCTTCCTCAAGGATATTCACTCTCCCTGCCTCTGATTGGCCTGGTATGATTTTATGATTAGGACAGGTTTTCTGTTGTTAGGCACTGTGGCTAAGCTCACCATAAGCCTGAGTCAAACCAACAATGTTACGTTCTCTGTAGATCTTGAAATGGGTCTTTGTGAGACCTTGTGGTTTCAAGTACTAGAAGTGTTAGCTGGTTGGGAAGATGGATGAATTGGGGGATATGGCTGTAATTAACGGCCCTTCTCAAAGAAAAATACTTGCTCATATACCTGGGAAATCTGGGAGACAGCTGACTTTGGGTACAGTTGAATAACAGGACTTACATGACTAGAGGTTTCTCTTGGTTTCTTATCTCTGTTTCTGTTCATGCTAGTATTTTGGCCTCTTTCTGTTGTAGTGTAGAGAGATTTTTTTCTCCACGTAATTTTGGAAGATGGCTAATCAGCCTTAAATTTAAAATCTCCCATAATTGTGACTCCAAAAGCGAAGAAGTAATTCACCTCATTTGAAATGGCACAGCAGTCACATGGAGGACTCTGACCAATCAGAGTCTTGAACTTGTCTCTGAATGAATCGTGGTTACTAGAGGTGTTGAGGCCCCCACTGGCCTGACAGGTCTTGTGCTCACGCTGTGACAGAGCCCTGTGATGGTGGTGGTGGGGAGATATTTCTCAAAGAAGATGGGGTGTACTGTTGTCTCAAGCTTAGCCTCATTTTTCACATGGTGAGGAAGAAAAGAGGAGGTAGATCTGCCTTGGTTTTGGTTGCATCCTTGACTTGATAACCTTATTTGTTAGAGTCCAAGCTCATACTAGGTCCCTTGTAGCTCAGTTGGTAAAGAATCTGCCTGCAGTGCAGGAGACTCGGGTTCGATCCCTGGGTTGGGATGATCCCATGGAGAAGGAAATGGCTACCCACTACAGTATTCTTGCCTTGAAAATGTCATGGACAGAGGAACCTGGTGGGCTGCAGTCCATGGGGTTGCAAAGAGTTGGGCACGACTGAGCAACTAACACTTAATTTAAGCTCATACTGCTCATCCCATACAGGGTAGTAAATTGGAAAAAATTAGTTGTTGAGGCAAGGAATAATGACTTCATTCAGAAAACCAGCAAACCAAGAAGATGGTGGACGAGTATCCCAGTGAACCATCTTGCCTGGGTTTGATGCTAGTTTCTTTTATAGAGAAGAAGGGGGTGAGGAGGTAAAATAAAAAAGATGTTGCTCCTGCTACTGCTGTCACTTCAGTTGTGTCCGACTCAGTGCGACCTCATAGACGGCAGCCCACCAGGCTCGCCTGTCCCAGGGATTCTCCAGGCAAGAACACTGAAGTGGGTTGCCATTTCCTTCTCCAATGCATCAAAGTGAAAAGTGAAAGTGAAGTTGCTCAGTCGTGTCCGACTCTTAGCGACTCCGCGGACTGCAGCCTACCAGGCTCCTCCGTCCATTGGATTTTCCAGGCAAGAGTACTGGAGTGGGTTGCCGTTGCCTTCTCCAAAAAAAAAAAAAAAGAAAGACGTTAAGTTATTGCAGATAGTTCCTGGTTCCAGCCAGACTCTGGAGTGCATATGTTTATTTCTTCTTTCCTGCAGCCATTCACAGGTAGGCCTGGTCAGGATGTTTCCTGTGAGCTAAACAAAGGTATTTTAGCTTAACTCAGGCCTGGGAGGCAGGATCTCAGGAAATGGACCGTTATGTATACTCTAAGCTATAGGCAACATCCCTCTAGTGATTAATTTGTAGCAAAAGCAATAGAATACAAAGGTTAAGGAAAAACAGAGCCAGTATGAAATCAATTTTCTTCTTCTCTGTTATATATTCAATCTTAGCTCCTCAAAACTGTGATGAATATTCTTTCAATGTGTATTGGTTTTTAAGTTAGCGCTTGGCAAATATATTTGACAATTTTCAATCATTCGTATACACATACAATATTAAGAGAGTTCATTATGAATAATGCTTTTGACTGAGTTCCTGTCTCTTTCGGCAACCTTTATCTAGTACCCATTGCAGGCTATATATAGGAAAAAAGAGGCAAAGCCTTTACTCTCAAGTTTATAAGGTAATGAAAGAGAAAGACAATTAGATCTACACACACTGGCAAGCATAATTTGAAATTGCTTTATATGTTATTGGATTTTAGAAACTTTCTTACAAGAAGCTGTATTTAGGTGGAGTCTTTAATGATGAATAGGAATTAACCAGTTAAAAATATAGGGATGACTTTCCCGCGAGAAGAAACAGCCTGTGTGAAGGGTTCAAACTGGGGGTGGGGTGGCGGGGGGAAACACTGAAGTAAATTTATTGTATCAGAATGGAGTGAGAGGCATAAAATGTGAGGCAAAAGATGAAGTCGGAGATCCTACCTGACCTTGCAGGCTGGACTGAGACGTTAAAATGTTTACTTTGCATGCAGTAAACAAATCAAAGCTGTGATACATTTTTATTTATGTTGACAAAAATCATTGTGATCTGTTCATTCATCTGTTTATTTAGACTATAGATTATGGAACCACAACTGCTTGGGCTTGAAGTCTAATTCTGCCACTTACTACTTGTTGAGGACAGGTTACCTCAACTCTTTGTACCTCAGTTTCCTCATCTGTAATATAGGCATAGCGATAGGAACTAACTTATAGATGTGTTGTGTGAATTAAATGAGTTAGATATATATAAAGGTGAGAAAAGTACTTGGAGCATGTCATTGTCTTGCTGCTAAGTTGCTTCAGTCGTGTCCGACTCTGTGTGATCCCACAGACGGCAGCCCACTGGGGTTACCCCCGTCCCTGGGATTCTCCAGGCAAAAACACTGGAGTGGGTTGCCATTTCCTCCTCCAATGCATGGAAGTGAAAAGTGAAAATGAAGTCGCTCAGTTGTGTCTGACTCTTAGTGACCCCATGGACCGCAGCCTATCAGGCTCCTCCATCCGTGGGATTTTCCAGGCAAGAGTACTAGAGTGGGGTGCCATTGCCTTCTCCGTCATTGTCTTAAGTGCTTGCTATTATAATTACTATTTTTATTAAATATATATGTATAAGTGATTCCTAGGGTACCAAATGACAACCCACTTCAGTATTCTTGCCTGGGAAATCCCATAAACAGAGAGGAGCCTGGTGGATTGTAGTCCATGGGGCGCAGAGTCAGACACGACTGAGTGACTGAGCGTGTAATGCCTAGCTGCCAGGCATTGAGGAGGTGTGAAATGGACTTTGGAAAGAACGAGAGTGTTTTCTCACTAGAGCATTTATAGTAAGGCTGTCAGTGTTCGCTGTCATTTTGAGCTGAATGATCATGGTTTATAGGGCTACTGGTCTGCTTACATTTTCACAATTGCCTAGGCTATTGTCAATGGACTTCAAAATTAGACAGATTAGATTTTGCCTCTGACTTTGCCTCTTATTGACCAAAAGCCTCCCTTCAATAAATCTCAGTTTCCTTATCTATAAAATGAGACATCAAAAGCACCCACCTCATAGTGTCATTATAAAGAATAAACAAAATTACATATGTCTGTATTTCTGTACGTACATGTCTGTATACACATGTGTGTGAAGTTTTTAGCTACCTAGTACATACTTTCTAATTGGTATTTATTAATCCTCAAGAGATGGTCATAGTAGTATATTTTTTTCAGTGCAAGCCTCTTATGCTTAATTTATATATCTTTCTGATACATACTCTGAATTATTTAGAAATTAGATTCATTTTTAGCTGCTTAAAATGTACCCCAAAGAGGAGGAGTGCAAACAACTTTTATTGTAGATATTTTTAGGTAGGAGAGTAGAAAAAGCTGAATAGAATTAAAGGTAGATTTATATATTTTACTAAAAATGTTTATAGAAATTTAAACCATTGATGGTAAAATATGTTTGTAAATTATTTGTATGTTAGAAATAATTATGATGAAGAATAAAATAAAATAGTAACATAGGGAATTCCCTAGCAGTCCAGTGGTTAGGACTCTAGCTGTCACTACCAAGGGCCTGGGTTAAATCCCTGGTCAGGGAACCTAAGATCTCAAAGCGTTGAGGCCAAAATAATAAATAAATAAAATAGTGACATACACTCAAAATATTTTCTTACCTGGCAAAAATGTAACATTTTTTAAAACTCATATGGGTGGCTTTAAATTTTATCCTCCTCTTTTGTTATTTATAAGGAAACACACATTGATGGATTTTACAAAACCCAAATGTTTGTTCTTTAAAAGGGAAAGTCTGATTTGAATATCTATATCTGTCGTTTTCAAACCTGTCTTTCAATCTGCCCTTCTAATTTCTATTCGTCTTGTCTCTTAACTAAACGTACTACACATTTGCTAGAGACAGATGGATTTAATTTTTATTATGACCTAACACAAATGGAAAGTGAAATATGAAAAGGATATTTCCATTTATACAGCAATAAGTTGACATTAAACCTAGCTTTATGATGTTTAACTTTGAGATATCCTGCCAAAACACAATTGATTGTTAGAATTGAAATTAAAACCACTAATGGGATGCCTCAGTCTATAAATCAGGGTTGAGGATTATGGAGCTAAGGTCATTTTCTTTATTGCTCTTTGTTCGAAGGAAAAGTAGGTAAACAAATGAGTCTGTGGGCCTGGGTGCCCTACTGGGATACACAGAGAAGACAAGGTAAGAACTCTGTGATTTGCAAGCCTTAAAGTGGGTAGCTAGAATACAACCACTCAAGAGTCAGACTAGGAACAAGTGCCTGCAAGTGAACTAACTATAGGACAGAGACAAGAACAACCTTGGAAAAAAAAGAAGATTATAGAGAGGAGAAGTGAATTATAAGGTGAAGCTCCCAACAAATACATGCAATTTATCTACATTCCACAAGCCAGAACATAATCTTAATTCTTTCCTTGTCAACATGTTCTACTGAGGGTTTTTTCTCCAGTATTAAAAACTGGAAGAATAAAGTTTCACTTGGTAAAAAATTTCCTTATAGCCAGTGCTTCTAACACACATACCTCTCTTGCATTTCAGGCTCCAATGATTCTCCTAAAAATAGAAACATGTAAACTAGATATTTGGCATGAAACATTTAAAAGAAGGATATACTGTGTTTCTTAAATAATAAAAGATTGATTCCGTCTTGCAGAGAACAAATGCTTTGTTATTAAATTTAGTTCCTTTTTCACCTCCACACTTTCTTCTAGACCACTGGAATTTCCTTTCTCCAATTTCTCTCTTGTTTTTCCTGTGTTTTTGCTCACTTATTCCTCTCCCCCACCCCCACCTTTTTTGGTCTATTTTCACTGTCTTGTGAAACGAGGCTGGAGTCTAGTGGCTCCCTGAACTTAAGCTTTCTCTCGTGATCAAGAAACTAAAGAAAACTTAGGGGATGCCGACAGAAGATTATTTTTTGTTTTGCTAATGATAGACCTCAGAAACAAGTTTAAAACTCGAATGTATTTGTTGTTGTTTAGTCACGAAGTCATGTCTGCCTCTTTGTGACTGCTGTGGACTGCAGCATGCCTTGCTTCCCCATCCTTCACTATCTCCAGGAGTTTGCTTTGAATAGATTTGGATTTATACAAGATTTATTATGTTATACTTGTTTCTCTTATTGCTTCTTAGACCAGTGAAAAATTTCTTACCTACTGACCCCAATCAGGAGACTTGCTTTGCAGATAGGGCGTCCTGGGTAGCTCAGATGGTAAAGAATCTGCCTGCAATGGCAGGAGACCCAGGGTTGGTCATACTGCTCCAATCTAAAAGAGTTAGTCTAAAGGACCTACAGCTTCAGGTTATGAACAGAGATCGTGCTCTGTGTCCTTTGTTCTATGATTGCAAAAAATTAACATTAAAAAATTCTTAAGGGAGTTGGGAAGGGGGTTCAGGATGGGGAACACATGTACACCCGTGGCGGATTCATGTCAGTGTATGGCAAAACCAGTACAATATTGCAAAGTAATTAGCCTCCAATTAAAATAAATAAATTTATATTAAAAAAATAAAAAATTCTTAATATTGTGTTTACTTTTTTGTTAAAGGCAAAAATAGTAGTCTTTAGTAACTCTTCATCATGTTTAGGATGAAGGCTCCACTTTTAAGATAATTTGTGTTTTTATCATCTGGTTCCCATCTACTACTACAGCCTCTTCTTCCAACCACTTAATAGCCCTCCCCATGTGGATCTCCATATACACCATCCAAGATCCAGTCCTACTGGATCATCAGGCTCCTTTGTGTGTTGATGTTCAGTAGTCTCTCTGAGAGACTTTGATTTATTAATAAAAGGCCTAATTCAAGAACCAGATCCTAGGGGGAACCTTTCTAGGTACCTCCAGGTAGAGCTACTGGCTTTTTCCTCTGTGCTCTCATGAATATATACTCTCTATATATCCTCTGTAATATTGTGTGGCAATGTTTTATTTCTATTGTCTTGTCTATAAGAGCTTCTTGAAGATAGGAACTATATCCTTTAAGATTTTTCTTATGCAAATAATGTACATTGCAGGAAAGCTAAAGTATATTAAGCAAAAATAATCTACTCTAGGTTCTAAAATTATAATCTTTCTTTTAACATGATTAGAATCTTAGCAAGATTGGTTTGCCCTGGTTTGTAGAGGCAGAAGGAAGTAGCACAGAAATTTATTCTCACTGGGATGAGTCTGCTGTCTTCTGATCACCATCTACACCACTCGCACCCCTACCAGCCTGTAGAAGACAAATCACTACAGACAAGTGTTTTTGCTTGTTTAAAATAGCACTCTCCATCCCAAAATGTATCTATGTATATATTTGAATAATGAATAAAAAATACCTGGATGGATATATATACACATCAAAATAAACAATGCTTCTACCTACATATATAAATTTTTTATTATGGCCCTCTTTCCATGTCAATAAATGTACTTTTATCATTTTTAACAGCTGATTCATTGGACTACACAGCTGTATCTTATTTGGATTTTTTAATTCTCTGGCACAGTGTTTGGAATAAATATTAGTTGAATAAAGGACAAAACACCTCTTCAGCACTTTGACCTAAGCCTGGTTTGAGAATCTAATGAGACTTGCAGTGACCTGACATGCAGCTTCCAATGAGAAAACAGGAAGGAAAGCAAAAGGGAAGTGGTGATGATGGAATGATGATTCATTTTGTTTTTTTGACTAATTCCCTCTTATCATAAAGAAAAAAGCAGTGGCTCGAAAAAAAAAAGTGTGGTTTCACAAAACATCGTCATTATTTCCTCACTAAAATGACAACACAGCAACATATGATTTTGGAAATTGATTTGGGTCCCAGGTGATATGCCCTTGACGCAGGATGCAACAGTTACTTTCACCAAAACATTACCTTCTCTGAGGTAGTAGGAATTCTGACATCATGTTATGAAATACAGTAATTGAGAAAATGATAAATTTATTTCAGAGATTCTCTAAATATATGTATTGAGCATTATGTGGCCAGTAAGAGGCATACAACTGGGAAAGACCTACCCTCTGAAAATCCAAGATTGGTTAATGAGGTGATGGAGCTCCTGGCAACACAAGGAAGGCAGAGAAAAACCCACTTTATCTCCAAGTATCTTCTCTAAAAGTTTTTTCAACCTGTGCTTGCCCCTCCTCCCTCTGTACCTGATGGCCTGGTGGTTTGTATGTAAAGGGTGTAAGGGGCAGTTCCAAAACTTTGTCTATTAAACCAGGCCTGTTGTCGCCTAGAGGGATCTCCCCAGTCTTCATCCACTTCAGCCTTTGTGGATGAGCCATTTTCCAAAGAAGAAGAAGGAGCACATTGGCTCCCAGACCCTGATTTTGGGAATAGCTCTGATCACTCAGCACTATGCCTTTTCAGAAGTCAGTCGCCTTTCCCCTTTACTAGAAAGCACCAACTTTGGATGTTCGTTTATCTCTCTGTGACTCAACTGTAAAATCCCGATTAGTTTTGGTAATCCTATTTCCTTGTCAGAGATTGATTTGGGGATGAGTGGATAATCTACTTCTAGTTAATGTGAAGTCAACTGCAGAGCTTCTGGGAAGGCTCTCTTCATTCTGAGAAGGAGACCCAGGGAATAAACAGGCTCTATGGTTTGGATGCTGTGGTATCTGAAGTGAAGCAAAGAGTGGCAGAAACTACCTTGTGTGACATGAAGGGGAGATTGAACCCAATGTACTGAGTATAGCAGAACCGAGAAAAATGGGAAAAGAGGTTCCCTGATGAACTTGATAAGCCACAGAATTAACATATCCTGCAAGCACCCATCTCTGGATGTCTGTTTTGCATGAGCTAATAAGTATTCTTTACTCTTTTATGACCTTTTACCAACACTATTCCATCTCTGGAAAATAACTTACATCTAGTGACAATATATTTATGCTTCACATTACTCCAAATCCCTGCCACATGCCACCAATTAAGCTAACTTCCTTCATCTCTGCATTGCTCTTAACTGCTCATAGCAGTTATTCTTCTCTGCTTTATTCTTATTTTATCAGTCTCCTCAAATAAATGTAAAACTTCTTTAAGGTAGAAAGGAAATTGCCTTTGTTAAATGAATCATGGAATCACGTAGTGTTTTTGTCAGCATTTCTCCTCCAGCCTTGGTCCATTGCCTCTTAGGTAGCAGATGCTCCGCACAATTTGCCAAATTGGTCACAAGTTAAATGGAAGGATTGGAGGATGTCTCTGGTGATCCCATGGTTAAAACTCTGTGCCTCTATTGCAGGGGGACAAGGGTTCAATCCCTGTTTGGGAAACTAAGATCCCACATGCCGTGTAGTACAGCCAAGGGAAACAAAGGGTTGGATGAAACGATACTTCAGATTCTCCCTAACACTAGGGGACTAGAGTGCTAAAGACCAAAGTGATGGATAGATATATAGACATTTGGGCATTGAGAAGGAAAGACAGGAAGACCATAAATGTGGGTGGTAATGAAATGTGAATATTTAATTACTTTTTTTAGATTAGCATTATTAAAACTCTTTTTGGATATCTTTACTCATGCTGTTTTCTTTCTGATGATTATCCAGGATAGCTCTTTGCAAATGCAGAAATTCCCCTTGTTTGGGAAGAAAGTGCTGAAAATAGACTCTCCTAATACATGGCCAGTCATAAATCTTCATAGGCTGCCAGTGTTTGGGGTTTTATTGTGTTATCTGCCGTTGTTTTAAACTGTGCACACTCCTGACGTGTTGGGCTTACAGTGGGATTTGCTCTGTCTGAGGGAAACACTCCAGTGGGCTATTTTTGAACTTAATTTGACATTTAAACTTGGAAACACTGCCTTTCCAAGATACTTATCCGTGGAGAAGCTTGCAACACAGATTTGAAAGTCCATCAAGTCAAACTTTTAATCATTTGCTTACATGCTCTTTCATAGAGGATTTCTCTACTGTGGGCTTCTCTTTGTGTAGATTAAGTGATGGGAGCAAAATAAATATAAAATGAGGGGATACATGGTTCAAGGACTCAAATATCCCTTAAGTACTTACCTCACATTCTTATCTCTAAGGTGTATGAACTAGGGAAGGACACACAGACAAAACTCCCAGAGACCATTTTGTTTTAGCGCAACGATGCATCAAATGTCTGCTTGTTTTTCCATTCTGACCTCAATTAGTTCTGTTGGCTCATGTGAGAGATGGCAACTAGGTACACATTAGCTACTTGGAAGGTTCCACTGAAGAGATAACACAGAAGTGGGATGAAGAGGAGATAGTTGGAGGGGGATAAAGTAGGCTGCCACCGGAGTGTGCCAAGGCAGGAGTGGGGAGGCTTCACCTGTTCCTTGATGTGCAAAGAAGTGGGAGACCTGGCCCAGCTAAAGCAGAGGTTCTGCCAGGTGCTTGTCCAGAAGCAGGGGTGGCCCCCAAAATCCACACAGGGTCTTACAGCTGAGGCCACGCTGGTGGCCGACATCAGGCAAGGGAGGCAGAAATGCCTTTGTGTAGAGTTGAATTACATTTTTGACTGATGGCCATTTCTTCACAGTGAAAAGTAGCCACTAAACCAATCTGTTTTAACTTTTTTCTTAAACACTGTGGTTCAATCCCTCTGCACCTCCACTCATGTTGTTCTTTCTATCTGGAAACATCCCTCTTTCTCTTCCTGTCTCCTACCCTTTCCTCCAAAATCAGGAGCACCTATCCAGCCCTTAAAAGTTTATTTTCCCTGAAGCCTTTCCTGGTCCCACTTCTCCTCTCCTTAGGTAGAATTTACTGTTTCATTTCTGAGCTGCTCCTCACTGTCCATGGCAAACATGCACAGTTCCTATAATACTTTACTGTGTTCATTTCATATATCTTTCTCCTGCTACTGTTTCTGCCCTCTTGGGAGCAGGGACTGATTCCTGATCATCTTTGTATCCCTAGAGTTCGGGACAGAGCCTCTCTCTTTGTACAGATCAGTGTATGTTAGCATGATGCATGAGTAGATGAAGCATGGTGGGTGGGGGAGGGCCTCGGGGAATCAGTTGGTAAGCATTAAAGGATTTGAAAGCTTTCCTTAGTGTGCATTGGTGGGCATGACCCTACAACTAATTCTTTAAAAACCATCACTCCCCTTGGGGCGTGGAGCCCTGCAATGACGAGCATCCCTTCCCTGCTCTGTTGCGGAATCCTGCTATTAGTGTACTAGCTGGAGTTATCTGCTCTTCCCCTAACTAAATCCCATGTGATCTCATAGAAGAAATGAATAATATCTCATCCTCTGAAAATGTTGAAAATTTGCATCTAAATAAATTTATTCACTACCTTTCACCAAATATTTACCAGGTATCTATACTGTTCTGGGAACTATGCTAACCTACATGAGGGATAAAGAACTCTGTTATTTGCAAAGTCTGCACAAGTCACTGTTTTGCCTTTGAAGTTCGCCAAAGAAAAAATTCCAGAAAACAATTCATTAGTGCAATACACATTTCAGTTTTTTCCCTTCTAGTCATTGATCTTGAGGAGAGTTCAACAGGAAATTGCATTTGCTTGAGAAGGTATTTGGGTTAATAGAGAATATGGATTTTGGAGTCAAGCAGATCAGTCTTTGTACCCTTTCCCTTCACTTACAGCTTATGATAATTCACTCAGTATGTTTAAATGTCAATTTATTTATAAAAAATGATAATTCCCATTATTTGTGGTTGTAATAAGAATTAAGTGAGATAATGCACATATGAATGTATCTAGAACTTCCTCATGTTCAAGCTGGTTTTAGAAAAGGCAGAGGAACCAGAGATCAAATTGCCAGCATCTGCTGGATCATGGAGAAATCAAAAGAATTCCAGAAAAACATCTATTTCTGCTTTATTGACTATGCCAAAGCCTTTGACTGTGTGGATCACAATAAACTGTGGAAAATTCTGANGTGTTGGAGAAGACTCTTGAGAGTCCCTTGGACTGCAAGGAGATCCAACCAGCCCATTCTGAAGGAGATCAGCCCTGGGATTTCTTTGGAGGGAATGATGCTAAAGCTGAAACTCCAGTACTTTGGCCACCTCATGTGAAGAGTTGACTCATTGGAAAAGACTCTGATGCTGGGAGGGATTGGCGGCAGGAGGAGAAGGGGACGACAGAGGATGAGATGGCTGGATGGCATCACTGACTCGATGGACATGGGTCTAAGTGAACTCCGGGAGTTGGTGATGGACAAGGAGGCCTGGCGTGCTGCAATTCTTGGGGTCACAAAGAGTCAGACATGACTGAGCTACTGACCTGAACTGAGGGAATAAGAGCATTCAGAAAATGGTAAGTATTATTCATATTATTATTCTTTCGCATAGTCTAGAGTGCTAAGAGTAATTCCTTTCATCAGCCTCGTGAGATCTTTATCAGTGAGAAGCACTTGTGCATCTAGAGCAGACGCTATGCATTAACCTCTTCTGGAGAGATAGGGATTGCTTGTAATGTCTTGTTACAAAAGTACCTTGGTGGATAAGGAACTTCAAGGCTGCCATCCTCGGTACAATACAGGGATTTCTTCCTTGGAGTCTTGGGTTGACTTCAGACCCAGAATCTTTCTATGTGACTTTCTGAGGACTGGGTAGGTAGGCGTATATGTTGGCTTAAAGGGAAGCACAAACCATAGAATTTTCACTAAGGAGTCAAAAAAGCCAAGGTTTAAAACCTCCTATTTGCCTCTTGTTATCTGACTGATCTCGAGAAAGTGAAGCATCTCAAGAAAGTGTGATAGAGAGTATACTTATCATTTATACCTACCCTGCCTCCCCAGTGATGTTCACGTGTTAATCCCTGGAATGCGTATGACAGATGTGATTAAGCTGGGGACCCTGAGATAGACAGTGTTCTGAAATATTCATCTGGGTTCAATGTAATTCTCCAGGTCGTTACAAGAGGGCCATGGGGGATAAGTCCGAAAAAGGAGATGTGTCAATAGAACCAGATTGGGGAATGATGTGCTTTGCAAATGGAGGAAAGGCCATGAGCCAAAGGAGGCAGGCAGCTCTGGAAGTGGAAAGACCAGGCAATGGGTTCTCCCTCCAGAAGAATCACAACTCCGCTGCCAGCGTTGCTGTGCTGCAGTGGCTCACGCTCTACTCCCAGATCCACTCTATTTCTTCACAGAACTTTTCAAACCAGGGTGTCCTGGCACCCAAGTGAAGAAGCACTTTGAGTAGTAGACTGGTATGAAAAAGAAGGAAATGTTGCCATTTGCAGCCACATGGATGGACGTGGAAGGCATTATGCTAAGAGAAATTAGAGAAATACTGTATGATGTCACTTATATGTGGAACCTAAAAAATACAACAAACTAGTGAATAAAAGAGAAAAGAAGCTGACCCACAGATATAGAGAAGAAACTAGTGGTTACCACTGGGAAGAGGGAAGCGGGGGAAAGATAGGGATTGAGGATAAAAAGGGGTTATTACGAGATTATATGAAGTCACGTGTGTGAATATTTTGAAGATTGTAAAGCACTGTAGAATTTAAAGACTCTTTTGTTCAATGAAAAAAAGATGAGGTTAAAATCACCTTTGTCAAAAAGTCTCCCTCTAAGTCTGGTTTTACTGTTCAGAGGTAATACCCAGACCCAAAGTTTAGAGCTCATAGAAAACCCTCCAAAAGGATAGTTGTATTGATACTTAATATTCATACTGATGAATTAATGCAGAGGTCTCTTGATTGTTCAGAAGCAATAGTTTAGAGCTGACGAATCTGGTATCTGCCCAGTTAGTGTTTTTTCATTTGTTCTCTTTCCTGTTTTATATTTTTGGTGGTTCCTTGTAATCACAGATTCAATAGATAGTGAAGAACAGCCAAAGACAGAAACAAGCACTCAACGAACTTTTCTGCACTGATATAAAGACCAGCTCTGGAAAAAACAGCAAGAACGTAATACTCAGCTATCACTAAGGAAAATGCTGTTCACTAAAGAATCCTGTCTCTTTGCATCGTTTCCATTATGAGAAATGTGAATAAAATTCCACATAACAGCACATGAACAGTTGCATGGTAAGGAGATAGGAAACTTCATTATGCATTATGTATTTATTAACTAAGTTCAGTTCAGTCGCTCAGTCATGTCTGACTCTTTGCGACCCCATGAATCGCAGCATGCCTGGCCGCCCTGTCCATCACCATCTCCTGGAGTTCACTCAGACTCACGTCCATCGAGTCGGTGATGCCATCCAGCCATCTCATCCTCTGTCGTCCCCTTCTCCTCCTGCCCCCAATCCTTCCCAGCATCAGAGTCTTTTCCAATGAGTCAACTCTTCACATGAGGTGGCCAAAGTACTGGAGTTTCAGCTTCAGCATCATTCCTTCCAAAGAAATCCCAGGGCTGATCTCCTTCAGGATGGACTGGTTGGATCTCCTTGCAACCAGTCTTCTCCAACACCACAGTTTGAAAGCATCAATTCTTCGGCACTCAGCCTTCTTCACAGTCCAACTCTCACATCCATACCTGACTACTAGAAAAACCATAGCCTTGACTAGATGGACCTTTGTTGGCAAAGTAACGTCTCTTCTTTTGAATATGCTATCTAGATTGGTCATAACTTTTCTTTCAAGGAGTAAGCGTCTTTTAATTTCCTGGAGGCAGTCACCACCTGCAGTGATTTTGGAGCCCCCCAAAATAAAGGCTGACACTTTTTCCACTGTTTCCCCATCTATTTCCCATGAAGTGATGGGACCAGATGCCATTGTACAAATGATTCCCAACCTTTTTGTTTTTGTTTTCCATATGTTACTTCCTGCTCTTTCTCCTGAATACTGTAATCGATAGTTTTACTATTTGGATTAAATAGAATTTTGTTCTGAAAATTCTGATTCCCATTAAGTTGAAAAACTGAACATGGGAATAGCTGGGCTCAAAGGAAAACCAAGTGCACCATGGAACTGATGATGCATTTCAACCTGAGAACATTTCTTAGGATTCTGGTGTCATTTAAAATCACTTTGAAGGCTCCTCTCTTAATTAAGGGTTTCAGGGCACTCTGCTCATCCTGTCACAGACTGTGATGGAAGAAAGCCTGCTTAGTCCTCTCCAAATCTGTAGATTCTGTTCCTGCTCTGTCTACTGCCTCTGTTTCCCTCGGTCTCTGCCTCCATCCCTCCCTCTCCTTCCAAGGGGCTTCTGGAGGGATGTTTCTCCTGGAGCTTGCACAAACCTGTCCTCAGGTAGGCATGTTAACTCAAGTATTTGTGCTTTCCTGTGATTCTGGGACCTGAGTGGAGGCCCAGAAAAGCTGCTAACGTCTGACCAGTCTCATGGCACAGGACCTGCATCCCTGGGGAAGCCACCTCGACCCGTCCTTTATGACTACAAATCACACTGGGTTGCAATACACGTCTGCAGTCACCTGGAGCCCGCCAGTTGAGCCACCTAAGAGCCTCCACCATATCCTGTTTAAACAGCTCTTCTTCTTCCAAGTAGAGCCAATTCCCTGGAGCCCCCACCTGGCATGGTGCTCAGCCCACCTTAGACACCAGATGACGTTCAGAGGTAATGCACGTCGAGGCACCAACTCTCCCTGAGCCCTACCCTCTTTGCCTTCCTGCTTCCCTCCTCATTCAGCTCAGTCCATCCTTCATTATAATCAGTCTTTATCTACACCCCTCATTCTATGGCCTCTTTCCCCTCTATATTAGTTTTGTTGTCTTTTTTTAAAAAATTTATTGGGGTATAGTTGATTTGCAGTGGTGTATTGGTTTCTGCTGTTCATCAAAGTGAATCCGTCATACGTAACATAGATAGTTATCTGTGCTGCGATAACAAATTCGCACAGACTTCAGGACTCAGAACAACACCTATTTGGTATCACACATTTTTCAAGCATCAGGAGTTCAGTTAACCTCCCCCGCCCCCACCCAGGCCAAGTCCTTTCCTGGGGTCTGAAAACCCTGCAACCAGCCAGGAATCGGCAGGGGCTGCCTTCGGAATCATGTTCCAAACTCATGCAGGGTTCACCTCTGGCTGCTGTAGGACTCATGCAGTTTGAGCCCCTTCTTAGAAGGCTTGCTGGTGAGCTCGGCCCACTCAGGATAATCTCCTTTGATAAGCTCTAAGGATCTGATTCCAGTATTCTTGCCTGGAGAATCCCATGGACAGAGGAGCCTGGTGGGCTACAGTTCGTGCGTTCACAAACAGTCAGACATGACTGAGTGACTAACACCTAGGTATCTGATTAGCGACCTGCAAAATCTTTTCATCTCTGCTACATAGCATAATGTAACTATCGCATCCACAGGCCCTGCTCACACCAGGGACCCAGAATCCTGGAGGACGTCTTTTATTCTGTCCTCCACACTGTAGGCTACATCCACCAAAACACCAGGCCCGAGACAGTGTTAACATTTCACCTGAACATGTATATTCATGTGGGTGAAAAACACACATATCCTGACTGATCTCACTTTATGTTCTTTTTTGTTGGAAATACAGTTGATTTACAATGCTGTGTTAACTTCTGCTGTACAGAAAAGTGATTCAGGTATATATATCAGTTCAGTTCAATTTAGTTGCTAAATCGTGTCCAACTCTTTGCCACCCCATGGACTGCAGCACACTAGGCCTCCCTGTCCATCACCAATTCCCCAAGCTTGCTCAAACTCATGTTCATCAAGTCTGTGATGCCAACCATCTCATCTGTTGTCCCCTTATCCTCCTGTCTTCAATTTTTCCCAACATCAGGGTATTTTCTATTGAGTCAGTTCTTCAAATCAGGTAGCCAAAGTATTGGCGCTTCAGCATCAGTCCTTCCAATGAATATTCAGGACTGATTTGCTTTAGGATTGACTTGTTTGATCTCCTGTAGTCCAAAGGACTCTCAGGAGTCTTCTCCAACATCACAGTTTAAAAGCATCAATTCTTCAACACTCAGCTTTCTTTATGGTACAACTCTCACATCCATACATGACTACTGGAAAAACCATAGCTTTCACTAGATGGATGTTTTCTTTTTAAATAAATTTATTGGAGTATAGATTTGCAGTGGTTTCTGCTATATATATATATATATATATATATGCATTTAATATTCTTTTCCATTATGGTTTGTCACAAGATATTGAGTATAGTTCCCTGTGCTATACAGTAGGACCTTGTTGTTTATTTGTAATAGTTGTATCTGCTAACCCCAAATCTCAGTCCACTACTTTATATTCTGAACCACAAACTTAACATTCACTTTGCTTGGGCCCTTGGGGTCTTCAGCTCTCCTATCAATTTGTTCTCTTCCTCCTCTGGATAAAGACTCCCCTATAAGACTCTCCTACACCTCCTGCCTGCTTTTTAAAGTGACCATTTGGTGGCTTCTCTGGTGGTGTAGTGGTAAAGAGTCTGCCTGCCAATGAGTTTGATACGTCATCTGGGAAGATCCCACATGCCGTGGAGCAACTCAGCCCATGCACCGCAACCATAGAGCCTGTGCCTGGGAACACAACTACCAAGCCCATGTGTCACAACTACTAGAGCCTGTGTGCCCTAGAGCCTGTGCTCTACAACACAAGAAGCCACCACAGTGAGAAGCCTGCACACTGCAACTGGGGAGTAGCCCTCACTCTCTGCACTGGAGAGAAGCCTGCAAAGTAATGAAGACCCAGCACAGTCAGACATAAATAAATAAAATTTAAAAATAATTTAAAAAATAAAATGACCATTTGGAAGCCTGTGCAAGATGACTCCCCTGTGTCTGCATCCACACCCCCACCTTCCTGCCTGACTTTCCTGCCCTTTGTGTTGGGTGAGCCATCTCCACGCTGATTGTGGGCCAGACCTCTCCTGTGTCCTGAACCCCCTCCCTCAGCTGCCAGGAATAGAGCTCCTGCAATTTTCTCCTTATTCTGCATCGTTCAGTCTTCTTACTGTAAGAACTGTTCCTCATTTCTCTTGTCTTAGAAGCATCCCTCTCATGACCCCCATGACAGCCTTGATCCTCTTCCTTAGGAGTTGGCTGGGCTGAATCTGTCTCATGGAGCTGTCTACACCTGCTCTCCTCCATTCTTTCTGGAATCCACTTCATTCGGGTGTGGCCTCCAGCATTTGCTAGTCACAGCTCTTGCCAAAGTCATAAATGGCTCCCCCCCCCTTTTTTTTTTTGCCAGACCCAGCAGTCATTTCTCAGTCTTCATCTCACTGAAGCGCTTCACACCGCTGAGCACACCCACCTTCCTGAAGCTCTTTACATGGTTTCCGGGAAACCACCTGCTGTTGCTTTGCCTGTTTGATGATGTCGTGTGGTATCCAGTAGTTAAATGCAGGAAGCTGAGGTGCAGGAGAGTGTGTATGCAGTACTCATATTTGTGTAAAAATTATGTATTTGCTCATATTGGCATGAAATATATCTGTGAGGAAGCACAAGAACATTGGTTGCTTTGAGACAGGGAATCTCAGTGGCTGGGGGCAAAGATTAGGTCCATTTGCATCTTCTGACTTTTTACCATGTGAAGATATTACCTATTCAAAATAAATGGAGTTAGAAGCACACCAACCAGCATCATAGGAAGTGGCTGGTTGGGTGACGGCAGAAGTGGTGTCCAGCTTGTGGTTGCCAAGTGTCTGGGGCCCCTGGCCTCTGCTGGGGTCGCTAGGTGGCTGTGACTCTCTGGTCCCTGCACAGTGGCACTGAGATTTCTGGAGTGGACACACTTCTGGCAACACTGCCAACTAGACGGTTAAATTTTTTTTAGTAAAACTATATCGGAGGGAAACGGTTCATGCATTCCTTTTTTGCCTGTGGGAAACAGACACATAACAGGGCAGGACTGCATGAAGCAAGAGGTGGTCATGAGCTTGATGTGTCCCTCGAATTGTTGTAATACCAGAAAAATGGGGAGAGGAGGAAAGAGGAATCTGCCTTAGAAGGGAAAAGAAGACAGGATAGCTTGATCAAGATGCAACTGAAAGGAACCTGGAGGGTATATTAATTCTTAATTAAAATGCTTTCACTAGAAGACAGAATTCACATTGCCAAAAATTTCATTTCAGAGTTTTGTCAAGTCACAATATTATTATTTGCTGCCTGTGAACTGTGTGGTTCTTTTATTCTTTATTTCCAAGCTAAAACACTCTGTTTTACCTCACAAAAATGGACACATTTTGGCTCCTCAGTGTGGAGTATATTCTTTTATGGAAGGGATGTTGGAAGTGTTAAGGTGAGTGTGCCTATGTGTGTTTGGGGGTGAGTGGGGACGTGGGTACAAGTCGAGATTCCTTTAAAATATTATTAAGTGTCTAGATGAGTCATGGAAAGTTTTTCCTTATTTGGTTCTGTGGGAATCATCTTTTCCCCTTTCCCCTGAATCTACAACCAGAGTTTTTACACTACCCATCTGTCTATTTCATTTTTTTGACTTAAGGGATGTGAGGATAAAACAGCTATTTTCTTATTTATTTAGAACCCTCTTTGCTGCTGCTAAATCGCTTCAGTTGTGTCTGACTCTGTGCGACCCCACAGATGGCAGCCCACCAGGCTTCCCTGTCCCTGGGATTCTCCAGGCAAGAACACTGGAGTGGGTTGCCATTTCCTTCTCCAATGCATGAAACTGAAAAGTGAAAGTGAAGTCATTCAGTCGTTTCCGACTCTTTGAGACCCCATGGACTGAAGCCTACCAGGCTTCTCCGTCTATGGGATTTCCCAGGCAAGAGTACTGGAGTGGGGTGCCATTGCTGACCCTTAAATGCTCAAGCTCTTTAAATTTGTGTTCATTCATTCGTTCATTTATTGAGATATCCAGGTAATGAAGTGTTTGGGGGAAATGTCAGGTTTTAATTACCCAGAATGCTAGAATGCCAGATTCAAAGCCATAGAGTTGTTAAAGCACGTTCAGCGTTAGGCTGTGTTAGTACAGTTCTGGGACCAATCGGGAGGACAATGCCAGACCCCTGTTGTAACATCGAGTTGGTGATATGCTGGGCAGGCTGTCCTCTCAGGAGGCTCTTTTGAGAAAGTTGGAGGAATTGGAAAGGAATGGGAGAGAGCATGATACCTGCCTTCAAATATTCTAGGGATGAGAATGAGAATAAGAGTTTAGCATTGTAAATGCCAAGTGGTAAGTGTTGTAGGTACTGGATCCAGTCTGAGGGTTGCACGAAGTTCCAGGAAGATAATTTCTTTCCAAATGTCTGCATCTCGCAGAAATGGAATTGGAGGCCTGGGAGAGGAGCACACACTGTGAAAGTTCCAGCACAGGCTGGGCCGGTTTAATTTTCAGTCGGATGCTTGGAGAAGATGACATTTCACATCTCTTGCTTTTCTATTTATGTTCTAGGATAGTGGCTCTTGACCTTTTCTGAGTCTTAAATTCTTCTGTGATTCTAATAAAAGCTATCACTTCTCTCCCCAGAAACAAAAGCACATATGATACTAAAAAAAAAAAAAACAGATTTAAAGAGAACAGCTCTGGGGGAAGAACCCCTAGGTCCTCAAAGATCAAACACTGAAAACTACTGCTATGGATGATTTCTTATTTCCAGAGGGTGTGAATAATGAAAGCTTTCATCAGAAGCTAAAGATGTTTTTAAATCATACTTCAAGAAACAACGTTTTCCTTCTAATTTGTTTGAACAAAACACATAGTTGATCGAAATGAAATTGTTTTATGGGCTTTGTAACAATAGGTTGGGAACAATAACAGATTAAATACTTATTAACTGGGAAGCCTTTTGAGAAGTCGAATTCTGAATTTAGTTGAATATAAGTGCTAACTATAGATTTATTTATAATGAATAACTTCTATTTTCTTACATGGTTCTTATGAGGTTCTTATAATAACTGCTTTACAAATGACCAAACTGAGCTTCAGAGAATTTCACTGGGTGGCCTGAGATCAGAATGAGAGGGAGCCTATATCCAATGAAGAGTCACTCATACACGGATTCAATTCCTGGTTCTGATTCTGATGTATGACCTTAGAGAAATCAGCACTTCTCTACCTCAATTTCCTCTTTGTGGAGCCGGGATATTGGTAGCACTAGCCTTCCAGAGGTGTTGTCAACCTTTAAATGAGACACATGCCCTCATACCTTTCAGCGAGGTGTGTATGAGATGCGTGTTCTGAGATGATCTGTGTACACTGCTCAGCACAAAGGCAGCTCAGAGCAAGCCAGTGACTGTGAAAAAGGTAGTTATGATAACATCACAACAAAAGCTAATTCTTTAGGCCTTGTATTCTATAATGCTTTCCAAGACTTAACTAATTGTTTCAGTAAAAGTAGTAAATTCGTTTTAATAAAAAATTTAATTTTGTGTATTGCCCAGAAAGAAGGAAGAATGCAAGGATAAGAACAGAAAACCTACATTGGTTATTAAAATGGTTATTTATTACAAGTATCACTGAACTATCTGCTTTGCTTATCTAATTCTGTATAACAAAACACCCCCCAAAAGTTAGTAGCGTGAAACAAACCCTATATTATGCCCATCATTTCTGTGGGTCAAGGCTTTAGGCCGGCCCCTGGGAGAAGACCCATCTCGGCTCTGCTCACCTTTAGCTGCTGTGTCTAAAAGGCTGAGGGCTGGAATCACCACTCCTGTCTAGGGGGTGATGCTGGTAATACCCACCATAGGTGGGGCCTTTGTGGTGAGTCTTCTGGGGGCATCACTCTGTATCTCTGTGTGGCCTCTGTCTGTGGGCTTTCCAGGATGGTGGCTTCAGGCAGCCAGACTTTCCACATATTGGCAAGGACTTCATAAGACAAATGTCCTGAGAGACAGACAAACAGAGCCAGCAGAGGCTGGATCCCCTTTGCTAGCTTAGCTTGCAAAGGCACACAGTACCACTTCTGCATCCTAGCCGGGAGAAGCGAGTTGCTATGGCTGCCTGTAGTCAAGGAGAGAATTACATGCCATCTTTTCCTTGGGGGTTTAAAACCATCACCTTCTGAAGGTCTCCTAATAACTTCCTTATTTATTAATAGTATGGGTGTGGCGGGAATCCGTGGTGGTCCAGTGGTTAGAGCTCTGCACTGCAAGGGGCATGACTTTGATCCCTGGCTGGGGAGCTAAGATTGAACATGCCATGCCATGCAGCAAAAGAAAAAAANCTCTGCATTCAGATGCTTATATCTTTTCTTTTCTCCTTTGCTTTTTTTTTTTTTCTATTCCTTCACAGCTATTTGTAAGGCCTCCCCAGAAAGCCATTTAAGTCCATCTAATAAGTTCTTGGTGTGTCACTTGGTTTTCTGTGGTAAAAAGTGAGGTTAAAAATACTGTAATCAAGAGTTCAACCATTTACTCAAATTCTTTCTGTCTGGCAAATATTAGGGTGAAGAATAGTCTCCTAGGAAGATTCTGATTCCGGAAATCTTTCTTCTGCTTTTGATAAAAAAGGATGAGGTTGCTCTTCTTTGGTGTAATTTGTACTAGTGGCTCTTTTCTCTGCAGCTGGGGAGGATGAGGAAATAGAGGCTATATACATGCAAATAGTGGAGAAAACAAATGAAAACCCTACATATCGTGGAGTTTCATTGTAATGCATTTCTGTCCTTTGATTTCAGCAGCTCTATAGTTTGCTGGGGCTGCTACACAAATTACTACAAGTTAGGTAGCTTCAACAACAGAAACGTACACAGTTCCGTAGGCTAGACATCTGAGCTCAAAGTGAGGTCTGTGTTGGCCCCCCTTGAGGGCTTTGAGGGACAGTCCTCTCCGTGTCTCTCTGGGCCTCTGGTGTTGCTTGGTTTCCAGATGGTGCTTTCCTGTGACTTCACATTCTCTTCTCCATGTCGGATCACATTCAGGTACTGGGGGTTAGGACTGCAACATCTTTTGGGGGGATACAAGTCAGCCAGTAACAGTAGTACAGAGATTTTTATTTTACTTTATGCTAATACAAGTGTTAAAAATATAAACAAAATAAGATTCACAAAAGAGAAAATGAACCGAGAAAATAAAGTGAAAATGAAAGTCATTCAGTTCATTTCAGTTGCTCAGTTGTGTCCGACTCTGCAACACCATGAATCACAGCACGCCAGGCCTCCCTGTCCATCACCAGCTCCCGGAGTTCACTCAGACTCATGTTCATTGAGTCAGTGATGCCATCCAGCCATCTCATCCTCTGTCAACTCAGTCATGTCCAACTCTTTGCAACCCCATGGACCATTCAGTCCATGGAATTCTCCAGGCCAGAATATTGGAATGGGTGGCTGTTCCCTTCTCCAGGGCACCTTCTCATCCCAGGGATCGAACCCAGGTCTCCTGCATTGCAGGCAGATTCTTTACCAGCTGAGCCACTGGGGAAGCCCAGATGAACCGAGTCCACCATTGAAATGCCCCATACTGTGTTTTGACAGTCCTAGGTAGTTAAAGGGTATGGGCCTTTTTACAAGAAGTTCTACGGGAAAACAAAAAAGCTAAATTAAGACTTCCTGGAAATCAAACTCATTCAAAGTAGGGATTGCTGCTTTCTGACTCAAAAGAGAATATAACGTCTGTTTCCATCACAGAAGATTGTTCAACCTATTTGCTTTGGCCTTGAGAAAGAGAGCCAGATATTGAGAAAGAATAACATTAGGGAGGGAGTTACTGTTATCTCTGTATCTTAAGGAGACTAAAGACAAACTAAAGTTGAATTGACTTCATGGCCTTCATGACTCAGAGGCTTTTGACTTGGAGAGGCTGTGTAATTTGGAGGGCCCAATTTAATATGGAAGTTTTATTAAAAATCTGGGAAGAGTTTCAAGATGGTGACAGCAGAGCATTACACCCAGCACAGGGCCATTGTAAACATGAGCACTCTGTGACTGCACATGGTCCACGCCCATGAAGCCCATCCTGCTTCCTGCTCTGGGGCATAGGTTTATCTGGTGGGTGTAACCTGGGATGGTCTTGTCTGGAATAGCAAAGTTCCAAGACTGAGCCAACTCTATTGGTTCATGGTGGCTACCTGGAGCATTGAGTTTGAATGCCTAGAAAGCTGGAACACACACCATAATTGACTAGCAATATCCACCATGAGCATAGGATATGCTGTGTCATCCCTAGAAATGATATCTGACTTTTGGAAGGATACACTTTTAAATCTTCTTTATGAAGGTATAAATTACATACAATATATAATACATTTTAAAGGTATACGTGAACGTCGCTCAGTCATGTTTGACTCTGTGACCCAATGGGCTATACAGTTCATGGAATTCTCCAGGCTAGAATACTGGAGTGGGTAGTCTATCCCTTCTCCAGGGGATCTTCTTGACCTAGGAATCGAACCGGGGTCTCCTACATTCCAGGCGGATTCTTTACCAACTGAACTATAGGGGAAGCCTCTAAAGGCATAGTTCTCTTATTTTACAAGTGTACTTTTCTATAATTACCAACCCATTCAAAAGAGAATATTTTTATCTTCCTAGAAAAGTTCCTCATGCCCTTTATAATCAGTCTTTCTCTTCCCCTAAATGACCTCTCATCCACTCTCTAATGACCACTGTCCTGTTTATCATCATTTTTTAATGATTTTGTCTAGTATGAAATATCATAAAAGCGATCATATAATCTGTACTGTTGAGTGTATAGTCCCTTTCACTCAGCATGGTAACTGTGAGATTTGTCCATGTTGTGGCCTGAATTAGTAGTTCATCTTACTTTATTGCTTAAAAGAACTTATTGTTAGAATATACCAGAATGTATCCATTCACAAGTTGTTGTGCATTTGATTTATTTCTAGTTTGAGTTTATTATGGATACAGCTGGTATAAACATATGTACACACATCTTTTTATTAATGTATATCTCCTGTTCTCACAGATTAATATCAAATAGGAGAACTGCTGGGTAAATGCATGTTTTAACTTTATGAGAAATAGTGGTTGCACCATTTTATACTCCCACCAGTAATGTGTAAATGTTCTAGGTGCTTTGACAACAATGAATACTGATGGTATTTTCAATATTACCCATTCTGTTGGGTGTGTAGTGTGGTATCTTATCGTAGTTTGAATTCCCTGGTGACTAATAATGTGGAGAAATTTTTTCACGTGCTCATTGAACACTATTGTAAAATATCTGTTTGTTCAAGTCTTTTACTTAATTTTTTAAGGTACTATTTTAGTTTTCGATTCACTGCAAAACAGCATCAGTTCAGTTCAGTCACTCAGTCATGTCTAACTCTTTCCAACTCCATGAACAGCAGCATGCCAGGCCTCCTTGTCCATCACCAACTGCCTGAGTCCACCCAAACTTATGTCCATTGAGTTGGTGATGCCATCCAACCATCTCCTCTTCTGTCGTCCCCTTCTTCTCCCACCCTCAATCTTTCCCAGCATCAGGGTCTTTTCAAATGAGTCAGCTCTTCCCCTCATGTGGCCAAAGGATTGGACTTTTAGCTTCAGCATCAGTCCTTCCAGTGAACACCCAGGACCAGTCGCCTTTAGGATGGACTGGTTGGATCTCCTTGAAGTCCAAGGGAGCAAAACAGCTAATGCTGCCTTATACCATCTCCCCCAATGCACACTGACTCCCTTCCCATCAACATTCCACAACAGGGTGGTACATTTGTTATAATCAATGGACTAATGCTGTCATTATCAACCAAAATCTAGAGTTTACTTTAAATTTCACTTTCGGTATTCTGTGGGTTCTGCCTTGCTCTATGTTTCACAAATGTATAATGAGAAATCCACCATTAAAGTATCATAGATAATAGTTGCTACTGCTGCTTCTGCTAAGTCGCTTCAGTTGTGTCCAACTCTGTGCGACCCCATAGACGGCAGCCCACCAGGCTCTGCCATCCTTGGGATTCTCCAGACAAGAACACTGGAGTGGGTTGCCTTTTCCTTCTCCAATGCATGAAATGAAAAGTGAAAGTGAAGTCGCTCAGTTGTGTCTGACTCTTAGTGACCTCATGGACTGCAGCCCACCAGGCTCCTCCATCCATGGGATTTTCCAGGCAAGAGTACTGGAGTGGGTTGCCATTGCCTTCTCTGAGACAATAGTTACACTGCCCTAAAAATCCCTAGTGTTCCATCTTTTCATCCTTTCCTCCTCCCCTCTCCAAACTCCTGGAAACCACTGTTTGTTTTAATGTCTCCATAGTTCTGTCCATTTGCAGAATGCCATATAAGTTGGAGCCATACAGTAAGTAGCCATTTCAGATTGGCTTCTTTCACTTAGTAATATGCATTTGTTTCCTCCATGTCATTTCATGGCTTGACAGCTCATTTCTTCTTAGGGCTGAATTATATTTTATTATATAGATGTACCAAGGTTTGGTACAATTTGAAGAATACTTTGGCCACCTCATGTGAAGAGCTGACTCATTGGAAAAGACCCTGATGCTGGGAGGGATTGGGGGCAGGAGGAGAAGGGGATGACAGAGGATGAGATGGCTGGATGGCATCACCGACTCAATGGACATAAGTTGGGGTAAACTCTGGGAGTTGGTAATGGACAGAGAGGCCTGGCGTGCTGCAATTCATGGGGTCGCAAAGAGCTGGACACGACTGAGTGACTGAACTGAACTGAACTGAAGAATATCTTGAAGATGTTCTGTCAAAGAACATCTTGGCTGCTTTTACCTTTTGGAAATTATGAATAATCCTGTTATAAACATCCATGTGCATAAGTTTTCAGTTCCTTTGGCTTTTATTCATTAAAAAAAATTGCATTTTCTTTTTCCTCAGTTTTACCTAGAAAGAAATGTTTAACTTGAAAACTTTTCTTTCTTATTAACCTTGGTAAGGAAAATAGTGATTACTAAAAATAAATTTAATGAATAATTTATGCTTTAAAAATTTCTCTAAAGTATCAAAAGATTCTAATTGCAACTAACAAATTAATGATGGCGGCTAGGTATACAATATTCTACTAATAGGATCCTTTCGGACTCCTGATGAAATGTGACAAATCTCCTTTCCATACTTTATAGCTTAAAGTACAATTTCTCCTTACTAACCTTTGTAGACTCCATACAGAATTTTTAAAATGAGAAGCTCCCATACTCTGAGTAAAATTATTGCTGCACTATGGACAGAGGAGCCTGGTGTAGGCTGCAGACCATGGGGTTGCCAGGAGTCAGACATGACTGAGTGACTTCACTTTCACGTTTCACTTTCATGCATTGGAGAAGGAAATGGCAACCCAATCAATGTTCTTGCCTGGAGAATCCCAGGGACGGGGGAGCCTGGTGGGCTGCCATCTATGGGGTCGCACAGAGCTGGACACAACTGAAGCGACTTAGCAGCAGTAGCAGCATGGGGATCAGTCAGTCAAAGCAGAGACTGGCCTTGGCATGAGAGCAGATTGCTGGAGGACCCCTACTCTTCTAGTTGTTACCCCTCTAGATCCTAGATTATTGCTGTATTATTTAATTATTTCTGTGTAGCTATTATGAATTATATAGACTCATAAATGGAGATGGAAATGGCAACCCACTCCAATATTCTTCCCTGAGAAATCCGATGGTCAGAGGAACCTGGTGGGCAATAGTCCATGGGGTTGCAAAGAGTCAGACACAACTGAGCATGTACACATATACTTATAAGTGTGCAATAAATCTTCCCGTGTAAGAAACTATCTCAAAATCAATTGGTTTAAAATAGTAACTGTCTATTTAGCTCATAAATCTTAGGGGCAGCGGTTTGGGTTAGGCTTAGCTGGACGGTCTTCTACATTTAGCTGGGCTGCCTCCTACATCTTTGGTCAACTGCCAATCAGCTTAATCTGAGATGCCCTGAACTGAGATAGTTCTCTATTTAGGGCTTTCCAGGTGGTGCTAGTGGTAAAGAACACGCATGCCAATGCAGGTAGACTTCAGAGATATGAGTTCGATCCCTGGGTTGGGATGCTTCCCTGGAGAAGGGCATGGGAACCCACTCCAGTGTTCTTGCCTGGAGAATCCCATGGGCAGAGGAGCCTGGCAGGTTATGGTCCCTAGGATCACACATAGTTGGACACAACTGAAGTGACTAAGCAGACACACGTCTCTTATACTTGGTTTCTCATCCTTCTCCAGTGTATGTTGGACCTTTCCTTATAACTAAAGACCATGTTTCTGAAAGAGAGAGTAGCTGTGCATAAACTTGTTTGGGCCTAGGTTTATAATTTGTCTAACATCATTTATATTGTATTCTATTGATGAAATGAGATATTAAGTTCAGCCCAGATCCAAGAAGTGAAAAAACAGACTTTACCTCTTGTTGGGAAGAATCACAAGTCAGATTACAAAAGGATGTGGATGAACAGAAAAAAGTCAACATGACCATTTTTGCAAACAATCTGCTATAATGATGAATTCAGTGGGGAAAGGGCCCAAGAGAGGTTCTGTGTCACCTCAGGCTCTAGGAGGGTGAGGGGAGCTTGAAGCAGTAGCTCTTAACCAGCTTTTGTGCAAATATTTCAGTATTTTAACAAGAAGTGTAGCCACATGGTAAGCACAGGCCAGATAATAGCTCTGAAAAGAACGTTACAATGTTGTGTTTTTAAAAATGAAAATACAGTCAGGAGATTATCTGCATTATGTCTACTTTCTGGACTACTTACATCTAGAGAAATCTTAATTGGACTAGTGATACTTAAATTATTTAACTTTAGTCACGGGTCCTAAGAGCAAACCACCAACCTTTTTAAGGTTAATATTGCTAAAGGAAAATGATGAACATAGTTAATATTATATTATTCCAGAAAATGAAATATTTCATCTAGTTTATATGATCTACCTGCCACTGGACATATGGAGCATGAGTGGAAACCATACAATTTGATTAACGTAGTTTACTTACTACTTTTTCTCAGGTTTAGAATAAGTTTTAACATTTTAAATTTTTAATTGGAGGATAATTGCTTTATAATATTGTGTTGGTTTCTGCCATAAAACAACATGAATCAGCCATAAGTGTATGTGTGTGTGTGTGTGTGTGTGTGTATATATATATATATATATATATATATATATTTTCTCCCTCTTATCCAACTCATAGTTCTGTTTCTTTTAGACAACACAAAACCATCTGTTCTCAAATGAAAAAAAAAACAACTTTAATCCTGTAACTATATTGGGGTTTTGACTCCAAAATATCATTCTTCCAATAAGTAACATAGTAATAGAATTCTTCCGGACTCCTGCTGAAATGTGCCATCTTCTTTCCACGGTATAGAGCCTCAAGCATAATTTCTACTTACTGGATTTATAGTTTCAATGTAGAAGTCCTAATGAAAGTATCACTGAAATCGCTTCCTTTCTCCACAGCTGATCTGCACAAGGCTCCCCAGCCAGCACAATGCTGGACCTGTGTGTGGACTGAGGGAGACCTAGGACTGAGTAGGTCAACAGTGGCATGGCAATAGAGGAGGCTTCCCTGGTGGCTCAGCAGTAAAGAATTTACCTGCAAATACAGGAGACGCAGGTTCGATCTCTGGGTTGGGACGATTCCCTGGAGAGGGGACTGGCAACCCACTCCAGTATTCTTGCCTGGGAAGTCCCCTGGACAGAAAAGCCTGGCAGGCTACATGGGGTCACAAAAGAGTGGGACATGACTTAGCCACTAAACAACAATAACAGTAATAGAGGCCAGTAAGTTTCTCCTCCACTCACTAAACCATAATTTGTTCATAGGTATAGACCCCTGAAAGCAAAGAAATTGTAACTCTATAGCTTTTGAGTTTGAATTTCTGACGCTTACTCATCACTTTCCATAATGCTCTACATACAGCAGTGATTAAGCAAGTAGTGATTAAGCCAGACCAGTGCTTCCCAGGTAGTGCTAGTGGTAAAGAATTCGCCTGCCAATAGAGGAAACATGAGAGATGAGGGTTTGATCCCTGGGTGGGGAAGATCCCCTGGAGGAGGGCATGGCAACCCACTTCAGTATTCTTGCCTGGAGAATCCCATGGACAGAGGAGCCTGGCAGACTACAAAGAGTCAGACATGACTGAAGTGACTTACATGCACACACCTAAGCACATATCAGACTGGTCATATCTACAGCCACGTCCTCAGCAGGAACCTGGCCCACCTGCACACACACCACCACAATTAGATTCAGTGTCCCTTAACTCTTACACTGGAAATCGGCAGATGAAGATAGTCACAAGTGGCTAAGTGCCAAAGGATGTTTTATACTTTGAATTAATTCGACAGATAAACCCTATTAGGTTAGGGCCAGAGAAGCAGGATTTAAACTATATGTTAGCTTATAAGATATTAGGCTGCAGGCAGCACACACACACACACACATACTTGCTCACTTGCTCGTGTATACACAGCAGAGGCTAATGAAATTATGAGCCACCACGTGGACATTTCATGATGGTCTCACTGGTCAGTAATACTTCCTGTGGCCAGTCCAGAAAGATGAGTGAACAGGTCTCAGGGAAACTGCAGTGTGCGACCTCACCAAAATTGAGGAGTAAGCCACGTATGCATGCCACTGCTCATCATTTTTCTCAGATGAAAGGCCCCTGGTCAGCAAAGTTCCTATGAGAGGAAATCAAGGGGCACCCCCTACTTGGCTCTGCTCCTGTGGGGACCTCACTTGCAGAGATGTGGCAGAGGTGAGGTCAGTCCTCAGGAGTGTGAGGCCTTATGTTCCAGAGTCAAGGACTCAGTGAAATTTCTAGTCCCAGTGAAAACAGCAACTGGGACATTCCACTCCCATCAAAATTCCTGAGCTTGTTTTCTTGTATAAGAAAATTTTACATTAATACAACATTTTACAATTAGGACTTTAAAATGATCATGAAGGAACTTGAAGTAGAGGGAGTGGATTTGTTTACAAAAACACTAGTGAAAATGAATTTACTTGTTATAGCTGGGAAACAATCTTACTGAGTTCCTGTTAGGTATACAGGATTATGCTAGAGTCTTTACATGCATTATCTTGTTTAATGTATTTACTAGAGTTTAAGGAAATTGGTAGGGTCTTCCCTGTAGCTCAGACTTCCCTGGTGTTTCAGACGGTAAAGCGTCTGCTTACAGTGCAGGAGACCTGGGTTTGATCCCTGGGTCGGGAAGATCCTCTGGAGAAGGAAATGGCAACTCAGTCCAGTACTCTTGGCTGGAAAATCTCATGGACGGAGGAGCCTGCCTGGTAGGCTATAGTCCATGGGGTCTTAAAGAGTCAGACATTACTGAGCAACTTCACTTTCACTTTCCCCTGTAGCTCAAACAGTAAAGAATCTGCCTACAACATAGGAGAGCTGGGTTCGATCCCTGGGTCAGGAAGATCCTCTGGAAAAGACAATTGGCAGTACACTCCAGTATTCTTGCCTGGAGAATCCCATGGACAGAGGAGCCTGGCAGGCTACAGTCTGTGGGATCATAGACATGACTGGGCGACTAACACTACTACTACCATTAAGGAAACTAGTACTATTTTCCCAATTGTTAAATAAAAGGAAAGAAACCTCAGGTTAAATACTGCTAGTTTGTTTTCACTGTATAGCTAATAAGTAGCAGGTGAAGCTGTTACCCACATCTTCATGTTCCTGCGCACATTCTCTCTCCATTGTCCCTTGGGGTTCACTGCAGGGCAGTCCAAGGTAGAGATATGTGACTCTGAGTTCATTCCATCCCACAAAATGTCTCTTTACATTTCCACCTACCAAAAGCCAGGCTCAAAAGATCATCTGAGCAACAAGAATTTTCATTTGTTTCTGACAGGAATACAAATGATGCAGTGACTTTGCAGACAGTTTAACAGTTTCTGATAGAATGGAACACACTCATACCATGTGATCCAACATTTGTACTTCTTGACATTCACCCAAATAAATTGACAACTGAGGTCCACACAAAAACCTGCGTGTGCATGCCTATGGCAGCTTTATTCATAGTTGCCCAAATGTGGAAGCAATGAAGATGCCCATCAGTAGGTGAATAGATAAACTGTGGTATGTCCAGGTCTTGGAATGTTATTCAGTAATAAAAAAGAAATGAGTTCTCAAGCAAGAAAAGACACAAAGGAAACTTAAATGTATACTGCTAAGTGAAAGACAGTCTGAAAAGGCTACATTCCAACTATGACATTCTTAGGAAAGTAAAAATATAGAGACAAGACAAAGTCCAGTGGCTGGCTGGCTTTGGTATGTAGGGGGGTGGATGGAGGGATGAGGCAGGTGAAGCAATAGAGATTTTTAAGGCAATAAAGCTAGTCTGTATGACTCCAAAATGGTACATACAAGACATTATATACATATGATGTACATATGTTTCAAAACATATGAAATGTGCAAACAGAAGAGTGAATCAATGTGAACTATGGACTCTAATAACTAATAATTTAAGTATCAATATTGGCTCAATTGCAAAAAATGTACCACGCTAATATATCAACTGTAGGGGAAACTGGGGAGAGGGTAGGTTGTGACTAGGGGATGATAAATAGGAACTCTATATGTTCCAGTTTTTTTCTTATAAACCTAAAACTGCTCAAAAAATTTTTATTAATTCTGAAAATAAGCATCTTCAAACTACAGGTGTTTTTTAAAGGCCTCTTTCGTGTTAGAATCTGTTGTTCATGCCAGAGACTCCCGATTATGTCTCTGTTCCCAAGGACATAAAATATCATGGGGAAGATTATGTATAACCATCAGACTATCAAGTGATAAACCAAGGATTCACACAGTTAAGTGCAAAGGCGAATGGAATAGATGTAAAATGCTCTGACCCTTCAGAAAAGAAAATTTTCAGCATGTGGTTGAGAAGGTGAATTTAACTCTCTCCTTAATACTAACTCCAGAAGGAAAGGGAGGGTGGAGACCCTGTCTGGCTGTGGATGAAGTTATAGGAGGTGAAGAAAGATCACGGTCAGTAGTAGGAGAAATCCCAGAAGTGGAGGTTCACAGAATCTGAAACAGAGAAAGAAAATTCTGACTGTGGAGTTTCCAGTGGGAAGTGGTGTTTTTGGGGATGTGGGGATCTTCCTAATCACTACATTTCTGAACTCCTTTTCCCCCCTAACTGTAAAGCTGCTCCTGTTATTCTAGTTTATTCCTGGGAAGAGTCACCAATTCACAAAAATGAAAACCAAGCCTTTCATAGGCATTGCTTCTGGGAACACAAGTCTTGCTCCCTGACACAGGCATTGCCTGCTGAAGCTGAGGGCAAGTGGCGTGAAGGGAGCACTATATACTGGCATCTTGGTGTGTTTCTTTGGTCCTCAAAACCCACCTCACCCTCACCCTCACCCTCCCGAGAAGCCATGGAGAGAGAGAGGGAAAGGGCGAGAGATGGAGTAAACACTTGAGTGAGACTCAAACGAAAAAAAAAAAAAAAACACAAACAGGTTCTTTTTAATACTAGTCTAGACGAGGTTTTGCAATGTTGCAGGTTGCTAATTGCAGTAATAACTGCCTGAGAACAATTAAGCAGACACCAAACATTTCTATCAGGTGAATGCATTGTCCTATTAATAAACAGCCATGAAGGTAACCTGGAAAAACCTCTTTGACTGGTTCCATCCTACCTAAGGCCCAAGCCCGGTTTGTTCCCACACATTCTGGCTGTATGAAGCAGCTGAAGCCACAGTGGTCTCTTGGGTCTCTGAAGGTCTGCAGAGGTGGGCTTTGCAGCTACTTGCTGCAGTGACTTGTGTCTGGTCACTGATTTAGACAATAGCTGTGAATCAGCGTGTAAGGCATGGTACCCATCACTCATCAATGGATGACCTGAATTTGCCTTCTGGAAATCCTCTTTTCCCCCAGCTTGGTTACTTGCAAACTGACTCTCTAAATAGCTTTTCTCAGGGGAAGCAATTTCTTTTTAATCTTTAAGATCAAAGCCCCGATTTGACTTCTTATTTTTAAAATCATTAATTTCATATCCTAAACCATCTCTTTGTCTACAATAATCCACAATAGCTGTCCAGCTGCTCAGCATCTTTCCTTTTGACTCTTCCATGGTGGATATGTTATTTCAGGAAGGCTTCCTTCAAGCTGGGTCTTCTTGCCCCTCAATCCTTGCATTCCCATCATCACCCCTTAGAATGGTAAGGCTCCCTGTCAGTCAACACACTCCTTGCTCCCAGTGGGGCTGAGTCAGTGCAGCCCTGAGAGGAAGCTTGAAGGAGGCTGTTAGAATCTATTCATAGATGAAAGCGACGTTTCTGCCACAGTGAGAGGTTGCTAATGACGCATGTATACACCGGGAGTGGCACAGAGGAGGAGGAAGCTGGAGGAGGAGGGTGTGCAGAAAGGGGGTAGACATAGGATCCAAGAACTATGATAAAGCTTGATATAGGTTCTGTCACCTTTTGGTGAGGATAGAATTCCAAGGAAATAACTTGCTAGCACTAGCTGCCCTGGCACAGATTCTATGTCCTTTGTCAGAATTCCCATGTGAGGCAGCCGTCCCTGCACGCATACACATACCCCATGAGGCTGCTCGGCTCCATGACACCTGCAAGATTTCTGCCAAACTACTGAGGACCCCTGAAATGAGAGGTGAGGAAAAGAGGAGGGTGGGGAAGGTGCGGAGGGGAAGACAGTCCTTCATGCTTCAAGCATTCAGTTGTAATACACTACGTACCAGGCTCTGTTCTAGGTCTGAAGAGATATAACACAGTCTGTGTCCTGAAAGAAACTGTAGCATATTAGACTTTGGAGAGTTGTCCAAGATGAATGACAAAAACAAAATCCCTCAAATTGTTACTGGGGTTACATGGAAGAAAGATCAAAGACTTTAGGGATGTTGGCCACACAGGACTCACTTATCCTGAATAATGCAATATGCAAGAAATAGTCCATGGAGTTCATGAAAAGGCAAATTCTCTATTACGCCATCCGTGAACCATTTATTCAGAATCTTCTAGTCCCTGGAACTAGCTTCGCTGTTGGTATATAACAGAAGCCAAGCATCTCTTGCTCCCTTTTCAGAAACTCTAAGAGCAATGAAGAAGCATCTGAGGATGTGGAGAATGCTGTGGGCTGAGTAGATGCTTTTGCTCCACAGAAAGTCCTGCTTTCTGTGAAAAGATTAGGAGTTTGCTTTACGAGGATCTTATAAAACAGGCCAGGAAAGCATGTCAAGGACTCAGGAAGTCAAAGTAGCAGATGGCCCACTGACTTTGATCAAGTTGGGTTTTAGTCATAATTCCACCATGATTAGGCTGCATTCAGGGGACTCATTGTCTTCCTCTGGAAATTAGATTTGATAAACTCATAATATGTCTCCCCAATTCAAAAGCTAATTATAGTAAGATTCTCAGTCCCCCCCCCTCCGAAATAACTCCTTAATATGCTAGTGAAAGGTAATATAATCCCTACTTGTACTTTTCCGTCATATTGGTGGCCTCTTCTTCAACTCCCACCCCAGTTCTGATTCCCCACCCCTCTTATCGCTCATTTTCCTAACATGTCAGGTTCTGCTGAGGAAGTTTTCTTCTCTTAACTCGTGTTAAAACTTGAAGAGGGAATATAACGTGGAGTAGAATGGGGGAAGTGCCAGGTGTAGAAAGAAGACTCTGTCCTTCCAACTTCCTGTGGTTTTGAGAAAGTCAGTTTACTCCTGTGGGCTTCAGTTTTCCCTACCTGTGATTCCCCCACACCCATCCTATGTGCACACACACACACACACCACTGTGTGTTGGAAACACACATGCTATGAGCAAGAAACAAACCTGCCAAGTTTGGGAATTATTTGCTGAAAATGCCTCATCTATCTTGACAAATACAAGGTTCAGAAAGAAAGCTTAGAGGGTTTATTACAATGCAGATTCTCATCCCCATGCTGACTGAATTAGAATTTCAGGTGGTAGGGATTTGGCATCACAACCGTGAAAAGCTTAGTCAATTTGATGTACACCAAAAATTAAGAACTGCTGCAGACAGGTATTTGCATCCATCGATTACACTGGCAGCAATTAACAGAGCCTCTGGATCTTCTCACTTAGAAGACTCACAGAAAATAACACCAGTTAGGTGACCAGCCAAGGGAGCTGTTTATTACTAGAAGCTGTGTGGGGCAAGGATGAAGGAGGGGTGGCCCCCATGGTGGCCCCCCCTGTACCCTATGACAGAACTTGCCTGTCCCCCAAATGAGGCCATGACTATTTCAGACCACCCTTCACTCCTTCGCACAGTGTGTGGGGGGGAGTACGGGGTGGGGAGCCTTGCTATCAGACTGGTGGTCTAGGGCACAGGGCGAAGGGGATGGGACACAGCAGAATGCGCTAAGTCTCACCCTGGAAGCCCGGAAGCCTGGAAGCCCGAGAGGAGGGTTCTGCCACGCATGAAAACTGCCTTCAGAGCCACAGAGCTGGATTGAAAGAGTGAAAGAGCAGAGTAGGCTGGGCGGACTGGGCTTTAATAAGAACAGTTCCAAAAGCGCGGCCAGCTTTATAGTTCTGTGTATTTCTAGCCCCAGTTAAATGCCTGTTTTATGGGAAGACCCTGAGCCAGTGGGCTGAGAAGCAGCTTCATCCAACCCATGACTCCCTACACCCTGTGCCAAACACCATCCCCAGAAACAAAGCAGGATGCACACACAGGACCAGAAAGTATTCCCGCAGGACTCCCCACATGGCCTGGAGCCCTCTGCACAAGCCCCATCTTGGCCCACGGGCCTGCTTTACAGCAACGGCAGCTTCCCTCTTTGCCTCACACTACTTGCTTGTCCAAGTCTGAGCTTGGTAGACTATCTCACCTATGGCAGGGGTATCTGAGGGGACAGCCCACGGATGAGCTCATTTGTGCACTTTCCACAGATTTCAAGAACGCTTTTGTCTGGTCTTCTGCAACCACATGAGCACAAAGTACATGAATGTCCGAAAAATATGGGTGTATCTGTGCCCCTCTGGGCAGGCACAGATTTGGGACACTTTATACTAGAAAATGCTCTGATCTAAGAAAGGATATGTTGCTGCATGGCTCATAAAATACATCATCTGTGTGCATTAAAGAGCCCTTTCAATCCTTAATTATTATCATTATACCCAAGTAGTTAGTGCTCTGGAATTTCATATTGGGATGAGCTTTGTAAACTAGCACTTCGATGTCCCCAAATGGCTGGCTGAGGGCAGCAGGAGCAGGCCCACTGAGATTTGGACATTACCACAGACAATTCCTTTGAGAGGAATTGTTTGGAATTATTTTAGCAACAACTGGTTGGATGCTGAAACTATGTAAATTCAGTGGTTACAGGCACTGGTATTCTTCTGGTTCCACTGTTTCAGCTAGGTAACTTGTTGACTGAGGTTACCATAGTCATCTTTCCAAAACCACTAAAGGGAATTCCCCGAATTTACCTAACATAATGGGCATCCCTTAAAGGCACAAAGTAAAAACTGTCAAAAGAGATTCTTTGACTTGTATAATCAGTTCACTCATGCAGTAAATGAAAGCCAGGGCTATTTGCATTGCTTATGGCACTATTCTGCTTCAAGTTCATGTCTATGCCAAACCTACCGTTCCATGATTGCACTGGATTCCTGCTTCATGCTTAAGTCTATGTTAGGTGCTGTGGGAGTTTCAGAAAAATAGAGGCCCAACGATGGAGGAGCTTAGAGTCTAAGAACAAAACAAACATCATCTGGAGAAGTATAGAAAAGGGATCAGAAACACCAGATTCATGTCAGGCAGATTGGGTTCAAATTCCCGTCCCCCTACTTTTGGTTTGTCTGAACCTGGGTGCCAATGTTTTCCCCTGTTGTCATTTAGTCGCTAAGTCATATCCGACTCTTTGCAATCCCATGGAATGTAACACACCAGGCTTCCCTGTCCTTCACTATCTCCAGGAGCTTACTCAAACTCATGTTCATTGAGTCAGTGATGTCATCCAACCATCTCATCCTCTGTCATCCCCTTCTCCTTCTGCTTTCAATATTTCCCAGCATCAGAGTTTTTTCTAATGAGCTGGCTCTTCACATCAGGTGGCCAAAGTATTGGAGCTTCAGCTTCAGCATCAGTCCCTCCAATGAATATTCAGGGTTGATTTCCTTTAGGAATGACTGGTTTGATTTCCTTGTTGTCCAAGGGACTTGAAAGAGTCTTCTCCAGCATCATAATTCAAAAGTATCAATTCTTCAGTACTCAGCCTTCTTTATTGTCCAACTTTCACATCCATACATGACTACTGGAAAAACCACAGCTTTGACTACACAGACCTTTGCTGGCAAAATGAAGTCTCTGCATTTTAATATGCTATCTAAGTTTGTTCTCCCCTGAGTCTCTATTAATATTTTATCCAGTGCAAACTGAGGATAACAGTATTACATTGAGAGTGATTATGAGAATTGATAATGCTCAAAATGCATTGAGCACAAACCTGATTCTCACTACATGGGAGCAAAGATGATGACAATGATGAAACAACAGTAAACAATAGAGTATCTGCTGCTGCTGCTGCTACTGCTGCTAAGTCACTTCAGTCGTGTCCGACTCTGTGCGACCCCATGGACTGCACCCCACCAGGTTCCTCCATTCCTGGGATTCTCCAGGCAAAAACACTGGCGTGGGTTGCCATTTCCTTCCCCAATGCAGGAAAGTGAAAAGTGAAAGTGAAGCCCCTCAGTCGTACCCAACTCAGAGCGACCCCATGTACCGCAGCCTACCGGGCTCCTCCGTCCATGGGATTTAGAAAAATTATAAAATATCAATGATAATTTGATAGGAATTTGGAAAAGTGAGAGCCCCTTGGGGTTGAAGCAATCAACAGTTTAGGGGTAAAAGTGGACCAAGTTGAGCCTGAAAGTCTATGTAGAGTTCAGATGGGGGAGGTTAAGATTTGAGATTACAATTGGACAAAACAGCTACCGCTGGTAGAGACTTGCGAAGTAGTCAGCATGACATGTTGTGGCATTCCAGCCTCTTTCAATATATGACCCTGTCATGTGATTGATGCAATCCATGTAGCTCCCACTGAAGAGATATTCAAACTTAATTTCCTAGTGGCCTCTCCTAATTCTTTGATTCTATTTCCAGAGGTAACACCCTGATATTGCAAACAGCACACTTTAAAATTGAAGGTTACAGATGAGATTAAATTTGCTTAATCAATTGACTTTAAAATAGGGAAATTATCATGGATTATCTGGTTATCTGGGTGGGCCCAATGTAATTATGAGAGTCCTTAAATATGAAAGAGGGAAGCAGAAGAGGAGGTCACAATGTTGTAATGTGAGAAAGACTCAACTCAACATGGCTGACTTTAAAGATACAGGAAGGGATCCATGAACCAAGCAACAGGAATGAATTTTAGAAGGGCTCTAGAAGCTAGAAAAGGAAAATAACTTGCTTCTCTCCCAGACTGTCCAGAAAGAAGGCTGACAACATTGTGATTTTAGCCTAGTGAACATCTGGCCTCCAGAATTGTAAAATAATAAATTTGTATGTGTTTTAAGCCACCAAGTTTTGATAATTTGTTACAGAAGTGACAGAAAATTAACACATCAGGAAAAGCTTATTGATGCAGATAGTGGAAATCTTTTATTACATGTTTAATTTCAGCTGTCATATTTAAATTTCTGAGAGCTCTTTCTCATACCAAGAAGTTTTTTGTTTCCTACTATCTTATTCTTGCTTTATTTGTACAATAAAGCCAGAGAAAATAAATACTATCTTTGTTATAAATAACTCTCAATCTAGAATTCTATATGTAGCTCAAATATCTTCAGCATTCAGGGTGAAGCAAATACTTTGGCAAATATTAGTGGTGCTTACCACTCAGAGACCTTGTAAAATTTGATGGAAATTGCTAATAGATATACATTTGAACAAAGAAATTGGGAACAGAAGCAAATAATGAAATGCAACTAACAAATTGCAATTAAAAAATGATCAATATATGGAAAAATCTAAATAATCATTAACTCTTTAAAACCCCCAAATAGTAACAACTTGGGAGATATAACTAGAAAGTGACATGGAAATAGTAGAAAACAATATCATGTAATTCAGAATATAAGTGGTTAGATTTAAAGCTTTCTGGTGAAGGTGATGGCACCCCACTCCAGTACTCTTGCCTGGAGAGTCCCATGGACAGAGGAGCCTAGTGGGCTGCAGTCCATGGGATCACTAAGAGTCGGACACAACTGAGTGACTTCACTTTCACTTTTCACTTTCATGCATTGGAGAAGGAAATGGCAACCCACTCCAGTGTTCTTGCCTGGAGAATCCCAAGGACAGGGGAGCCTGGTGGACTGCTGTCTGTGGGGTCGCACAGAGTCGGATACAACTGAAACGACTTAGCAGCAGCAGCAAAAGGCCTTTACATTGTTTGGGAGGAGAGTAGAAATGTTGATGAATTTAGTGCTTTAAGTCAAGTATTCATATCAAGGTGTACAGACAATACAAATCTTCTAAAAGATTTTTTGGATTCATCCCATAAAGGAAATCAATCTTCAATATTCATTAGAAGGACTGATACTGAAGCTCCAATATTTTGGCCACCTAATGTGAAGAGCTGACTCATTAGAAAAGACCCTGATGCTGGGAAAGATTGAAGGCATGTGGAGAAAGGGATGACAGAGGACAAGATGGTTAGATGGCATCACTGACTCAATGTATGTGGGTTTGAGCTAGCTCCAGGAGATGGTGAAGGACAGGGAGGCCTGGAGTGCTGCAGTCCATGGGGTTCCAAAGAGCTGGACACGACTGTGTGACTGAACAACCGCTTCAAATGTGTGGTAGTTATTAGACCTGCTACTAGGTCATTACTTAATATGTGATAAACAAGTTCATATATTACTGTACTGTATTTAAAATTATTATAACTAAATTTCTATATGACTGACTTCCTTTGTAATCCTATGTATATTATTTTGTACATTTAAAAATTCCTTATGAGAAGAGATCCATAGGCTTCCTCAGAATATACAGTGCAATTTATGGCACAAAAAATTACAGCACACTTAGTACATTAGAACCTCTCATTAGCCTCTTTAATTCAAACTACTACAGAAAAACTAGAGGTTTCTTTTTTCCCTTATATCCTGATAAATTTGTCAAAGCTCCAGTGGCTTAAATCCATATTCATAGAGGCTGCCTACTATGAAATAATAAAAGATTTCAGGTAATTCCCTGGTGATCAGTGGTTAGGACTTTTTGTTCTCACTGCTGAGGGCCCAGGTTCAATCCTTGGTTGGGGAACTAAACTCCACAAGCCACATGGACATGGTGAGACCAAAAAAGAAAAACACAAGTCCACATATAGAAGCAATATTATGCCTATGTAAAACTGACTCACTTTGTTGTACAATACAAAGTAATACAACACATTAAATCAACTATACTCCAATTAATAAATAAGAACTCTCTGGTCAGACTAAGATGTCCTCCATGAGTTGCTTATATTGTAGATTTTAAATCAAGATATGGTCATTATTTGAGCTCTAAGCATAATTAGTCTAATGCTTCATTTGTCAAATGGAGAAAATCATAACTATATTGTGTCAGAAAATTCAGAGCACATAGTCTTAAAACCTATTTGTCTTCTTGTTTTAACCAAGATTATATTATAACATGGAGAGCTTTAAGAAGGTAATGACTGTAAATGAGTTAGGATATGGGCTTCGGATTAGGTAGATGAGGCCTTGAATCCTGGACTCGCTACTTTCTTGCTCTGGACGGTTGGGAAATTATTTTTTCAACTCTGTCAGTGCTCAGTTTTCTCATCTTTAAAACAATGATGATACAATTTGCACCACTTGTTCAAACTAAAGGAGATTGTGGTGCTTACCAGGTAGCACTCGTGGTATAGGACCCACCTGCCAATGCAGGAGACATAAGAGATATGAGTTCGATCCCTGGATCAGGAAGATCCCCTAGAGGAGGGCATGGCAACCCAACCCAGTATTTTTGCCCGGAGAATCCCATGGACAGGGGAACTTGGCATAGGGTCGCAAAAAGTCAGACACGACCGAAGTGACTTATCATGCACAAAGGAGATCGTATATGTAAAGTATGTGGCAAGTTACTTGGCTCATATATACTATTTGCTGTATTCATGCAAAATTTGCATTCAAACGAAATAGATATGCAACCAACTAGACACGAGTATCTGAGAGTAAGTGACCTAACTAGAGAGCAAATCTTGACTAAATTGAGGCAATATCCTCCCATTTTGATTTCCTTCTATTCCTTTGATGGAGTTTAAGTCCTACTAATGAACTGATACATGAACATTTTACTTCTGTTTCTGGTTGTTTTTATCACAGTGAGTGATAGAGATTTTATCTAATCAATGGAAATAAAGTTGTAAATGTGTTTCTACTTTGCCACCCCACTACCCAAAGCTTCTGAAACGATTTACTTAGTTTTAGGCAGATTGATAGACACCGGAAACACACTCATTTCCATTTCAAGTTCAGAGGAAATTGTGTCTCTGCTTTGATCCTTTTTCGACTCCATAGATTTAGACAGCTGCTAGACTAGCCCTTTTACAGTGCAGATGAAGAGGCTAGGACCATGCTCAAGCACGGTTTAATTAGCTTTACATCTGCTGTCAGAAACGATACATTCGGTCCAGTAAGACATGAGACTTGGTGGTCTGCCTCTGAAACAAAGCAAAACAGCCTTTAGATCTACCTTTCATGAAGCAGGCATTAAGGAATAATATCAAGAAGGGTCCCCAAGTAGACAATATCTATTAGTTTAATAGGAATAAAATACCATCTGCCAGTCATGAGTGTTAATAATCTTAAAATTGGAATGATCCTGACAGAAGGTAAAACAACTGCTCCTATATTTTTTTAAATGAGGAACAGGATTTACGTGCTCAATAAAGAAGAAACCACATATTCCCTTACTTCACATTTTCCTCAAAGCTATTTCTGTTAGGTGTCAATTGCAGATACTAATTAAATTTCTACTCAAAGAACTAGATGCTATCATTTTTTGATGAGCTCTTACAGACGAACTGGACACTTGAGATTCTGGTCCTTTATCAATTGGAACTGTGAATAAAAGGGAAGTTCAGTCTTTATTATTTATTTATATTTAAAATGTACCTCGTATTTCCTAATGAAAAATGACAATAAACCCTGTAATACATACTGACAGAAAAATGAGACAGGTTGCAGAACTATTTTAAGAAAGATCAGTGCTGAAGACAAAAAATCAAATAAGATGCCTCAAGGTCCTTTCTCTTTAACGCATCTAAGATTTAGTAAACAAATGCCAGAGAAAAAGTGTTGCAGCTTAGTACACACAGCAGAGGTGTTATCGGCATCTTACACAGGCTTCCTCCTGTCACTTGATACACTATGTGAAAGCTAGATAAATATTATCCTGTAGCTGTAGAAACAAGAATGAACAGCTTGCTTGGGGTATCACTTCACAGTCCTCACGGGGATATTGTGTTACCTCTGTACCGTCTCTCAATCTTTTTTCTTTCTGAACCATTTTAATTCAATTTATGAAAGTCACACACACATGCAGGCTGAAGCAATGGGCAGCTTTTCACTGTTGAAGCCTTTCCTTGGCAGGGGAGAGACAGCCTCTGATAATGGCTTCCCAGATAGCTATTCAGGAGCCTTCAACCAGCCAGAGGAAATAAAGATGAAGAATTAAGTGAGACCAATGACTTCAAGTGGAGAAACAGAAAGAAATTGAACAGAGTGATAAGCAGCTCACTCTGGGTAGCAATGGAGTCCATGGGCTGCACTTGATTCTAAGCAGGAGTGACTGGTGATGCTGAAGAACACTGAAGGGAGAGCTATTGCAACCGACCCCAGTAAATCCACTCTTGTTTATTTAATTCCGCATGTCTCTCAAAGCTGAATTCTGACTATTGAAAAACAAGCAAACTCCTCATTCAAAGACTGGCTACAGAAAAGGAGACATACTGCAGTTAGAGGTATGGTGGTGGTGAGTGGTAGGAGGAATAAATAGAAGGCAAATATAGATTACCATGGAGAAATCAGTTCTCCTTTCTTGAGGTTCTTTATGCACTATGATGACTTTATGCTAATAAAGGGATGCTTGATCTTATTGCTCACTGAGGAGCCCCAGATATAGAAGCAGACTGGCTCCATTCAAATTCTTCCACTGAGTAAACTTGAGTAAAATTTCAAAGCCTTAGTTTTCTTACCTGCAAAAAGAGGATAATGAGATTATATCTATTCCATTAACTAATTCTCTGGAAGGTGCTTAGCACAGTATTGTGTCATTTATAAACATTCGATATATGCTTACTATTATTATAAGTGCTTCCTTAATAGTGATTATGCCATGCAAATGAACAGTAAGAATCAATAATATTTTAGCAGCTATTATGTTTCAGGTAGTGAGCTAAGAATTTTACATGCATTGTTGTTAGCCCTCTTCAGAGCTCAAGGCAGAACCCAGCAAAAATTGTGCTGAGGGTCTGAGATCTGGGAAAGTCAATCTCTTGCAGCTGGTTAGATGCTGTCAGTAGCTAATAAAATGGAGAAAACTTGCCCATTTTAGTATGAATTCAGGAGCTTATAAAAGGAAAGCTATTAGAGATGCTACTCTTCCTACCACGGACCAAGAAAGGAACAGGACCACTCAAAAAAGCACAGTTTTATCTTAGAGCTTCAAAAAACAATTGCAGTTTTTAAATGTAAAGTTAAATTAAAGCATTTTAAATTAGGGAAAAGCCAACTCCAAACACTGTAGGTTTGTCAATGATCTGGATTTCTAAAGAATTGTTAGACCAGATAATGAAACTCTTTAATAATCAGCNATTTTCTTATTTATTTAGAACCCTCTTTGCTGCTGCTAAATCGCTTCAGTTGTGTCTGACTCTGTGCGACCCCACAGATGGCAGCCCACCAGGCTTCCCTGTCCCTGGGATTCTCCAGGCAAGAACACTGGAGTGGGTTGCCATTTCCTTCTCCAATGCATGAAACTGAAAAGTGAAAGTGAAGTCATTCAGTCGTTTCCGACTCTTTGAGACCCCATGGACTGAAGCCTACCAGGCTTCTCCGTCTATGGGATTTCCCAGGCAAGAGTACTGGAGTGGGGTGCCATTGCTGACCCTTAAATGCTCAAGCTCTTTAAATTTGTGTTCATTCATTCGTTCATTTATTGAGATATCCAGGTAATGAAGTGTTTGGGGGAAATGTCAGGTTTTAATTACCCAGAATGCTAGAATGCCAGATTCAAAGCCATAGAGTTGTTAAAGCACGTTCAGCGTTAGGCTGTGTTAGTACAGTTCTGGGACCAATCGGGAGGACAATGCCAGACCCCTGTTGTAACATCGAGTTGGTGATATGCTGGGCAGGCTGTCCTCTCAGGAGGCTCTTTTGAGAAAGTTGGAGGAATTGGAAAGGAATGGGAGAGAGCATGATACCTGCCTTCAAATATTCTAGGGATGAGAATGAGAATAAGAGTTTAGCATTGTAAATGCCAAGTGGTAAGTGTTGTAGGTACTGGATCCAGTCTGAGGGTTGCACGAAGTTCCAGGAAGATAATTTCTTTCCAAATGTCTGCATCTCGCAGAAATGGAATTGGAGGCCTGGGAGAGGAGCACACACTGTGAAAGTTCCAGCACAGGCTGGGCCGGTTTAATTTTCAGTCGGATGCTTGGAGAAGATGACATTTCACATCTCTTGCTTTTCTATTTATGTTCTAGGATAGTGGCTCTTGACCTTTTCTGAGTCTTAAATTCTTCTGTGATTCTAATAAAAGCTATCACTTCTCTCCCCAGAAACAAAAGCACATATGATACTAAAAAAAAAAAAAACAGATTTAAAGAGAACAGCTCTGGGGGAAGAACCCCTAGGTCCTCAAAGATCAAACACTGAAAACTACTGCTATGGATGATTTCTTATTTCCAGAGGGTGTGAATAATGAAAGCTTTCATCAGAAGCTAAAGATGTTTTTAAATCATACTTCAAGAAACAACGTTTTCCTTCTAATTTGTTTGAACAAAACACATAGTTGATCGAAATGAAATTGTTTTATGGGCTTTGTAACAATAGGTTGGGAACAATAACAGATTAAATACTTATTAACTGGGAAGCCTTTTGAGAAGTCGAATTCTGAATTTAGTTGAATATAAGTGCTAACTATAGATTTATTTATAATGAATAACTTCTATTTTCTTACATGGTTCTTATGAGGTTCTTATAATAACTGCTTTACAAATGACCAAACTGAGCTTCAGAGAATTTCACTGGGTGGCCTGAGATCAGAATGAGAGGGAGCCTATATCCAATGAAGAGTCACTCATACACGGATTCAATTCCTGGTTCTGATTCTGATGTATGACCTTAGAGAAATCAGCACTTCTCTACCTCAATTTCCTCTTTGTGGAGCCGGGATATTGGTAGCACTAGCCTTCCAGAGGTGTTGTCAACCTTTAAATGAGACACATGCCCTCATACCTTTCAGCGAGGTGTGTATGAGATGCGTGTTCTGAGATGATCTGTGTACACTGCTCAGCACAAAGGCAGCTCAGAGCAAGCCAGTGACTGTGAAAAAGGTAGTTATGATAACATCACAACAAAAGCTAATTCTTTAGGCCTTGTATTCTATAATGCTTTCCAAGACTTAACTAATTGTTTCAGTAAAAGTAGTAAATTCGTTTTAATAAAAAATTTAATTTTGTGTATTGCCCAGAAAGAAGGAAGAATGCAAGGATAAGAACAGAAAACCTACATTGGTTATTAAAATGGTTATTTATTACAAGTATCACTGAACTATCTGCTTTGCTTATCTAATTCTGTATAACAAAACACCCCCCAAAAGTTAGTAGCGTGAAACAAACCCTATATTATGCCCATCATTTCTGTGGGTCAAGGCTTTAGGCCGGCCCCTGGGAGAAGACCCATCTCGGCTCTGCTCACCTTTAGCTGCTGTGTCTAAAAGGCTGAGGGCTGGAATCACCACTCCTGTCTAGGGGGTGATGCTGGTAATACCCACCATAGGTGGGGCCTTTGTGGTGAGTCTTCTGGGGGCATCACTCTGTATCTCTGTGTGGCCTCTGTCTGTGGGCTTTCCAGGATGGTGGCTTCAGGCAGCCAGACTTTCCACATATTGGCAAGGACTTCATAAGACAAATGTCCTGAGAGACAGACAAACAGAGCCAGCAGAGGCTGGATCCCCTTTGCTAGCTTAGCTTGCAAAGGCACACAGTACCACTTCTGCATCCTAGCCGGGAGAAGCGAGTTGCTATGGCTGCCTGTAGTCAAGGAGAGAATTACATGCCATCTTTTCCTTGGGGGTTTAAAACCATCACCTTCTGAAGGTCTCCTAATAACTTCCTTATTTATTAATAGTATGGGTGTGGCGGGAATCCGTGGTGGTCCAGTGGTTAGAGCTCTGCACTGCAAGGGGCATGACTTTGATCCCTGGCTGGGGAGCTAAGATTGAACATGCCATGCCATGCAGCAAAAGAAAAAAATAATAATTTGGGCAAATTAGTTATAAATATGTTGGGGGTAGATGGGAAGCAGCTGTATATAGAGAAAAGATTACCTCTGGCCACAGGAGATTACAGTTCAGGTGGGAAAGCTAATACTTTCCTAAGAAAAGATAACCACGAGTACCTTTGGGGTAAAAAGTTCCAAATGATAAACTGTGCTTGAGGTGAGGAGGCCTGTGTTCCAGCTCCATTCCTGCCACCGACGTGCCGTGTGACAGCGTCTGGGCCACGCAGGGCTCCTCATTTCCGTTTCTCTTTCGGGGCAGATGGATGTGGGGCAGCCTGAGTGAAGAGGGAGAGCCCTCTGCTCCTGCTGCCATGTTCCTGTAAGCCCTAAATCTGTGAAGGAGGTTTCACTCCAGTGTACCAATTTCTTAAAGCTATTGGTATATCTCTAAGTGCCATGGAGAACCCAGAAGCAAATCAATTCATATGCACTTCATGAATAGATACATCTGTATTATATATCTATCTTGCCTGTATCTAACTACATTATATATATACAAGTATATAATATACAGGTATATATATTTATGTATATGTATATATTTTATGACAGCATGGGGATGGGAAATTTTTATGTCTTTGCAATTGATATATGTGATGTAAAACAAATATAAAAGGAAACGTGAAGATTGTGTATATAGAATATACAGTTACAACTCCAAGAGATATAGATACGAAATTTATGTATAAATATAACCATTAGATGTCAAATCGTTGTCTGCAGGGACTGACCCCTGTGGGCAATGGGCATGTACTACCCTCAAGGCTGCAGACTCAAGTAACAGTTGCTCCTATTGTCACCCAACTTGAGCAAGTTACTTACCCTCACTCACCCTAAATAGCCATGTCCAATCAAGTAACAACCTTGAATGACTCTACAAGGTCCCTTCAAAGTCATAAAAAAGCATTGATTTGCTGACTTTTTTTTGGTTGTTGTTGCTGTTGTTCATATCCATCTGTGACCAAATACATGTGTTAAAACACACATTTATTGTCTATAGTATAAATGCTTGAATATATGAAGAAACGTCCTTTAAATAAAATCTTCTGTTGAATCCTCTGGGAAGCAAAAAGAGAAGACTCCTCTTACAAACACAACTCTGTACTACACTCAGACTTTTTACTACTACAACATTCATTGTACATATATCTACAGAATCATAGTGCCTTGTCCCCTGGGTCTCTGGACATCATTAAAATGTTTCGTTGGTTACAGTTCTGATTTTATCTGTGTCCTGGTCTGCTCCATTCTTGCCCTTTTAAGGTCCTCCTCTGGCCAGTTATAGCACCTCTGGGCCCCAGCCCAAAGTCTCTGTGATGGATAAACACTATATTCCCATTAAGATGGATGAGTCTTTGTCAGCAGTGCTGCTGGAGAAACCATCTGTTAGGTCCAGGCCATCTGCACTTCAGGAAAGTCCTGGAACGCTGTTGAATTATAGAGAGACTCAGCCCTTCCATCCTGGCGGAGAGTAGTCTGCCTGGTTAGATGTGTGAGGAGGTCGTTATGCACTACCTTGTTGAGTCCTCCAAAACATTGTGAGGTGAGGAACTTGAGACACCAAAGTGCTGAGCAAGCTGTCAGAGGTGAAGACTAGCAAGGGGCGAGGCTGGAGCTGGTCAACGCATCTGGGTGGGGGATGCGGGCTGGCATGGGCATGGTCCAGGACCCTGGAGTCGGGGTGCGTGGAGATGGAGGTTGTGGGGAGCAGCAAGCATCACAGAAAGTTTTAAAGAAAAAGTAGCAGAGCTTGGCAGCAAGGTGGAAAAGGAGAGGAGGGGAAAGGAGAACTAAGTTAGTACAGGTTAAAACCTGCTGTGGGCAAGCGAGCATGTCACTGATTGAACTGAGGAGTCTTACGTCCTCGAGGTGTAAACAGGATTCCCCACCCCCACCCCAAACTACTACCAGTGATGCCCTGTTCAACCAGTGTTTCTGCTGGCTGATGTTCCTTTAAAAACACCTCGGGCGAGTCGATGCCTTTTCTGTGGGTTTTGGTGTTAGCAAGTCTGGTTTCAGTGGCTCTCTGGGACAGCTCCCCGAGAGTGCAGCTGTCTCAGAAGGGGCCTTGCAGTTGAATGCTCTGCTGGTGCCATCTTGACATTCTTAGTGATGCTGTTCTTTGATTTGTGCTTGTAAGTCCGGTGGGACAAGGCACCCAGGTGCTCGGAGCTTCAGCCCCATGTGGAAGGCCTTCTGCCACCTCCCAACTCCTCTACCCCGAACCCCCGCAGAAATACTCCCCTTCCTGCTACTGTCCAGTAACGGCTGCTGCCTGTTCCTGGGCGCCTGAAGGAGCCAGGCAACCCAGGGCCTCCACGTGGGGCACAGGTGCCAGGTCCCAGGATGGCCAACATGCTGGATGAACCTCTCACCCACTCCCGCCCAGATACCGGCACGGAGGGTACAATACCTCTGGGGATCCAGCACCCCTGGGAAGGGGAGGCTGGAAGCTGTTAGGCCCAAGTCTGCACATCTAGGAGCATCCTCTGTTGACCGAATGGGATCCCTGTGCTTGGGGAAGAAGGACATTAAGTAGGAGTAAAAAGCTCCACAACTGGTTGAGAGGCCCTATGTCAAAGGATAAAGCTTTACATTTTTAGTGCCTTTCAGTGCTATTTTTCGTTTTAAACAAGGAGTCTCACATTTTCCTTTTGCATTGAACCCTGAAAATAGTATAGCGAATTTGGATTACTATGTTTAAAAAAAATTTTTTTATTGGAGTACAGTTGATTTGTTGTGTTAGTTTTTCAGGTGTACAGAAAAGTGAATCAATTTTACATATATCACCTCTTTTTCAGATTCTTTCCCCATTTAGGTTATTACAGAATATTGAGTAGAGTGCCCTGTGCTATACAGTAAGGTTATTACCTTTTAATCATTTTATCCTTTTACAAAGTCTAATCCCATGTTCCACTGAGTATTCCCGCTCTGCCTCTCCCCTGCCCTCTGCCCTGCGAGCAGGGTGGGGTGGAGAAGGGATAGGATGGTTCTGGGGACTTATGTCTGTGATAGGAGGATGCTGCTTGCTTTCTGTTGTTCACCGTGATTGCTGGAGAACTCGTCTACTACAGACTTGGGGTGGGGAGACGGAGATCCCCCAATCCTGCTGATAAGGGGCTCACTCCCGAGGAGTTTCCTGGGTAATGGTGGTCTCTCCTGGGTCCTGCCAACCATTGATGCTGACCTCTAGTTGGCAGTTTCATGCAGGTTCATGTGAGGCAGCAGGACCCTGGGGCCCACCCTGACTTCAGTCTATCATCCCTCCTCCTGGCTCTGGAGCCTCAGGGCTCAGGTAGGTACTGTCCCATGCATCTGGGAGTTCTTGGGCCTTCTCTGCCATGCTGGTTCTGCCCTGAGCTCCGTTGGCACCGGGACTAGTTGGCCATTCCGGTGACTCAGAGGACATCCAACTAGAGAGCAAAATGCCTCTGTCACCGTCTCTCAGTTACGCAAAAACTTCCAAACACATCTCTCTTCTGAACTTAAACCTTGGTTTTTGAGGCACAGAACAGTCTAAAAAGGCTGTAACTAGTTGGCTGTCAAGAGATGGCCGATCCTTACAAACACTGCATTTCTCCCCTAATCTCCAAATAGCCCAGATCATCCTCTCTTGCCTATGGGGGCAGAGCAAGCAGGGGGCTACTTGCAACAACTGAGCCCTCTTTGGACTTGTATTTAACATCTCTGCTTCCAACAGAACACTAACTCCCCTCCAATCCCTGCAATCATTTCATGATTTCCTAGGGCAGGAAAGGATCTTAATTAACAGACCTCTCAAAATTCTGTTATCCACATGAAAGCGTATCATTTTTGCAAGCTCAGCAATGAATATATGTGTTAACATTGTTAATACTTAATTACTTATTATCAGTAATGTGCATATCATTTAGGGAGAGTCTGCATAAGACATGGGGCTTCCCAGGTGGCGCAGTGGTAATAATCTGCCTGGCAATGACAAAGATGCAAGGTTTGATCCCTGGGTGGGGAAGATCCCCTGGAGGAGGAAATGGCAACCTGCCCACTCCAGTATTCTTGCCTGAGAAATGCCATGGTCAGAGGAGCCTGACAGGCTGCAGTCCATGGTGTTACAAAACAGATATGACTGAGCACAGCACATGCTCCATAGAGCATGGAGACCATAGGACAGAGTAAGGCCTTGAAGGGCGCATAGGATTTAGAGAAGCTGTAAGAAGGAGGAAGTGCTTTTCAGAGAGGGAGAATAAATAAAAGAGTGGGGTTCAGATTGTCCCTAGTATTTGAGGAATATTCCACAATACACAGAATCTTAGTCCATTTTCCCTTCAGAACTCCCAGCCTTCCCCAGGGGTAGTCTTGCCCTCAGAGACACTCCAGTTGTAGGTGACCATTAGGGACAAAGTGATGGGAGTAGCTTATTTGAGCTGCTACCCTGATGAGGGTTCTGCCAGACTTTCCAGCCTGGGCTTTGGAATTCAACACGAGGGTCTCCAAATGAGCAAGACAGAAGGACAATTTGTCTTCACCATCAGCAGGTTAACTAGTGGGCCAGCCACAGCCCTCCACAGACAAAAGGAGGCTCAGACACACTGATGTGAAGACAAACACTAATTCTCAGAAACAGTGAGATCCACGGACAGTGCCAGCCAGCCTGGAAGATCCAAGGGAACCCCTACCATGGGAGAACTGTGTTCCTGTTATCAGGAGTCCAAGAACTTGTTCAGGAAATGAAATAATTTCTCTTGAAGCCAAGGTGTCTGTCCTAGAAGTAGAACTTGAGGAAGGGATGGAGTTGATCTGTGGAGGGTCAGCTCTTCAGGAGACTGAGGGAAGCAGGGTCAAGGAGGAAGGGATGGAGCTGGAAGGATGTGATGGAAGGGGAAGTCTTGCCTGGCTCAACCAAAGGGTACAGTGGGGATGCTGGACTGGACTCTGCAAAGTGGTCCTTCCTCGATGTCAGGGCCTGTGTTTCTGTAGCCTGTGTCAGATAGGGGCTGCAGGCTCTGGTGAGAGGAGAGGAGAGAAGAGACTCAACTCCTAGGCTTGATTCTGGTCGTCCGGGGGCTTGGAGAAGGGGAGCAGGTGTGAGCTGTTGGCAGACAACACTCTTAGCTGCTAGCTTGTGGGTGTATAAGCCCAGGTAAGCACCCCCACAGTGTTTACTCCAGTATCAGGAGAGGGACTTCTTACTATCATGCAGTTCAATGTCCCTTTTCACCCTACCTGCCTACCTGGACCCAGATAGGGCCCCAGGCCCACCTGCACAAGAGATCAGGGCCCATCACAAGGCTTCTCTTGGTAGCAAAACAAACAAGAGGCCACAGCCTTGACGTATTCTTTCCCCTGCCATCAGCTGACAGCTCTCCTAGGTAGGGCAGTAGGTCCCAGCACCCTTCTGCGTAAACCAAGCAAGACAATCAGAGTTCTTCAGTACAAAACAGCCCCATGGGCAGGAGTTAAGAAAGGATGTGTGTAGGTTTCCTCTTTTCCAGATACCAAGGAAGTAACTTTGAAGTCCAATATCTATGATTTATGGCATTTTGAGAATTGATTCATATTGAATCATTTTTATTGTATCAGAGCAACATACTTCCTCATTAAGTGGAGAAACAAAGCTATTTTAGTCTCCCAGGTTTTTTTTTACTACAATTGAACCATGAAGGTTTTAAGTGTAAAAACACATGGAATGATACAATTTAAAATTCTTATCAATTCTGATGAGGAAGTGGTGGTTTTTGCAGAGTGGGTGGGAGTGAAAAGGGGAAGGAGTATGATAGGAATGAATTTGTCCAGATAAAGAAAAAAAAATAGTCTTCTGTTAAAACAGTTTTTCAACAAAAGATTTCCCTCAAAATTGACTTAACATTTCTAATGTAATTTGTTTTTAGAATTTTATACACATAGTTACAAAATGGGTATCATAAAGTACAAATAGTTTATAACTTGTTGTTTTTTAATTAATAATGTTACACAAATGTATATATTTCTAAAATGCATTCTCAAATGGATAGCCTTCCATTTTGTGAACGTGTCATAATATGTTTAATTATCTTCTACTGGACATTTAATTTATTTATGGGGTGGTGACATTTTGATTTTAATTATGCGTGGTGTCAAAACAGTATCATGAATAAATAGGCTGGATTCACATTGATGACAAGATTTCCTTTGTCATTGACTAAAATCTGTAAAAGTACTTTTGCGTTTTGGAACAATAAATTTACTAAGTGATTATATTGTTGATGAAATGTCTCCTGTGATGGAGATTAGTGCTATTTAGAAGCAATTTTATTTTACAATTATCCAACAAATATGTATTTCCACAAGCAGAATTTTCCATTTCAAGACTTCTGAGGTAAAGGAAATTGGTATAATCCTTATTTCTACAGTAAAATTAAAATCATGCCACAATAAAGTCCTTATACTAAGCAGCTAGTGACTCCTGAAAACTGATTTTTAACTCAGAAAAAAGAAAAAACAAATGACATTGAATCACTAGCTTTTTTTGGTAAGTCATTCATTATTAAGAAAATTTGAGAACTACCACTCAGTTTGAAAGTCCAGACAAACCACACTGTTGTTCAACTCCTCAGATGTTCCAGGGCCTGAGATGTATCCTAGGTCTGGTGTTTCAGTTGAGGTGTCTTATAAGTTCTTGGCCATAAATTGAGTAGAGGGCCACTGTACAATCTCTACAGTCCCTTTTATTTTAAGGACAGGAAGATGCAGAAAGTCACACAGAGTTAGTCACTCAGAGCCATGGATATTGCATTCTTACGATTCTGAACTCTGCAGAACACCCCCCCCCCCAACACACACACATAGGTACAGTTAATTTAAAATAAAACATAAAGGACTTTGATTCCAAAGTCAGCCACACACTAACCCTCTTAGAGTTAACCTTTGTGTATGTATCAGTTTTTGGATCTATCAATACAAAGAAGTTAAACTAGAGTGGATGGAGATACACAGACTTTTAATGCTAACAGGTACTGTCAACATTTAAAACAGGCAAGCAGTTTAGTCAGTAACTTCGAGGCTATTTGGGAATAGAGGAATTGCAGTTTGGAACACACCAACTATTGCAAACCCTAGGCAAGTCCAGAGAACAAAGATGAAGAGCATTTTTTGTTTTTATTAACACAATCACCCTTTTGGTTTGATTTTTCTCACATTTCGTTTATAGAAAGGCGTAAGGGGAAGTGGTGTTAACAGAGAGAATTTGGGTTGTGGTGGTGTTTCACTGGCTGAGGTGCAGCGATTTCTCATTGGGTAGGTCGTTCCTGGGTGAGGAGAAAATCTTTCTTCTCCCGTCTAGGGTATGTAAAGGAAGCTGGAGAGGTACCTGCCTGAACACCCCCTACTTCGAGGTTTCCCAACTCCAGTTTGGAGGTTTCCCATTCTTCATTTTCCTAGTATTTTGTGGAATCAGTGCACTCCTTTTTCCAAATAGGAAACTTCCTTCTACATGTGGGTAGGGATGGGGGTGGAAGGTCAGAGAGGAGGGACCGCAGCTCAAATTCTTATCCAGATCATGTAACACCCCAATCCAGGGTGCTTTCACATGATTATGAATCTCACAGCTATTTTGCTCTAAAATTTACACATTTATGATCATCCAAATGGGAGTTTGTCCTGACAGTGAACACTGATGACTGGGATCCTTTAAATTTGCCATGTTTTGGGAGGTGTTGCTAAAAACTGGCAGTCTGCTAACCAGCTTTGAGTGCCCTTTGAACAGGGATTGTTTTGCTCTTCATCCAAGGAGAATAAATTTAAACCATCATCTATCTTTCTTGAGTCCATAGCTGCCTGTTCTCAGACTCAATCCTGTGGCTAAAAGCATGGCCAAAAATAGCAACACAGAAAAACAGATACAAACAAGTGGTAACACAGGGTGGGAGGGTAAAGCAAGTGATCATGAAGCAGCCTGTGCTGTTTATTAGATTCAAATCTTAAAACAGGGGCAGGCGTAATCTCGGGGACTCAATCTTATTTTGAAATAAAGTGCTTTCTATTATTTCAAGCATCAGCTGACCTTGGGGCTCATGTTGATGCACTCCTTTTTTCCAAATAGGAAGCTTCATTCTAGACGTGGGTGGGGATGAGGGTTGGGGTGGAAGGACAGAGAGTAAGGACCGCAGCCCAAGTTCTTATCCAGATCGTCTAATACCCAAATGCAATCAGTTACTTTGTGGATAACAGTGTTCCCTCAGATTTGCCTGCAGCTGTCGCCCTTGGGAGGCTAACACTCGCTCCTTCTCTGGGAGGTTACTCGCTCCTTCTCTGGGAGGTTAAGGCTTCAAGTGAGTCTTGTGGACAGCAGTACAGCCTCCCTCCCAGGCTGCCAGGTGGGGGCGGAGAGGCTTCTCTGGCCCCAGTCATTTTCCCTGATGCAGATGTTGTCGGGAGGATTAGGTGTTATTAGCAGCTAGAGTCAACAGGAATACAGAGAAAGTAGGGGTGGGGACAGGAGACATTTGTAGCAAGCAGAGAACCAGAAGTTGCTGGGTCATGCAGAAAAGCAGGTGGGGTTTGGCCCCAGGCCAGGGGATGGAGCTTTCTTTTCTTGCTAGTTTCTTCATCACTGAGGAGGGCATTGCTAACTGTCCTTGAGCACCTTTTGTCAAGGGGTGAGAAAGTAATATTACCATACTAATTAAGCTCTAACCCACTCAAGCATGGGAAGGATTAGTAGAGGCCACTCTAGCTACCAAAAAGTTCCTAGAGAATATGGACCACCCCTCAGTATTTTGTATCATGGGCTATGGCAACATGCCAGATGGGAAGATCAGTCAACTTTTCTGTAAAGAGCTGGTTAGTTAGTGTGGTCCGCTTTGCACACCACACAGTCTCATTGAAACTATATAACTGTTGTAGGCTGAGAGCAGATATAGACAACAAAGAAATGAGTGTGTCAGTGTTTCAACAACATTTAACTTAGAAAAAGAGGGGAAGGAAGAATTTCCAGTTGGAAAATTTTAGTTTTCTAGCTATTTCCTCCTATCCAGTTAAAAATCTTGGCATTATCATTGATTACTTTTTCTCCTTTATTTTCCACATTTAATCTTAATCAGTATTATTATTGATTCTATCTTCTCAGTAGCTTTTCTGTCGTCTCCAAAGTCTTTTTTTACCAGCTTATCTAAAGCACGTTCAGCCCAACTGTTCCCCATCTCAGCACACCCTTTCCTTCATACCTCAGGCTACAGCATGAAGTTATCTAATTTATTTGCTTACTTGTTTATTGTTTGTCTCCTGCACTAGAATGTTCTTGAGGGCAGGTTCCTTCTGCCTGACACAAGGCAGATGTGTAGTGAATACTTGTTAAAGAGAAAGAACTGAGAAAAGTCCTCTGATCTGTAATTTCCCACATTCTGAATTTCATCTTTCGTGTGAAATCTAGAGCTGTGACAGGAAAAAGCATGTACGTGCGTGCTAAGTTGCTTCAGTTGCGTCCGACTCTTTCTGACCCTATGGACTGTAACCCGCATGATTTCTCTGTCCATGGGATTCTCCAGGAAAGAATACTGAAGTGGGTTGCCATGTCCTCCTCCACGGGATCTTCCCAACCCAGGGATCAAACCCGCATCTCTTGTGTCTCCTGCATTGGTGGCAGGTAGATTCTTTATGACCTGCCCCACTTAGGAAGCCCCCATTTAACCTTAATTAACTCCTTATTCCAAATACAGTTGTATTGGCAGGTTAGGGCTTCAACATACTAATTTATGGGGACACGACTCAGGCCATAGCACCCCCATGATAGGACTTGTGTCCTTTGATTGTGGGAGTGGCAGCCAGCTAGAGACCATGACCAGGATGGGAGCCAAGAATAAACACCCTCCCCTCACTCTCATCCCTTCATCAGAGCTGCTCAGACTGTGTGAGAACCGGACCACAGCCCAAAAGGTGAGGGAGACAACTGGTAGAATTAACAGTAAAAACCTCATGGATCTGGAGTGGTACACAAGCCCTCATACTCTCCTTCCTTTGGCCCCTTAGCACCCACCCAAACTTGTTTGTGAACCAGGTTTATGTCTTCATCACAGAGGATACATGAAGTCCTACCAGCTACTGAATTGTCATGAGGTGGTGTCAATTCAGTCATGCCCAGGGCTGGAGCTAAAACATTAGTGATCACTGGGATTTTCATGAAAAGTAGCAGAGGGAAAAAGGAAGAAAAATCAAATGGCACCAACAGTAGCGGATCCTGTCCGCACACCTGTTAACTGGACACTGCAGAGCCTCCTTCCTCTACCACACATTCATCTCTGTGTCTTCCTTTGTCTCTGCCAGACCAGTGGCTGGACATATCCTTCTGGTATATTTGAGCTTCTACCCTGAATATAGTTTGGAAGGACTGATGCTGAAACTTCAATACTTTGGCCACCTGATGCAAAGAACTGACTCATTGGAAAACACTCTGATGCAGGAAAAGACTTAAGGCAGGAGGAGAAGGGGACAACAGAGGATAAGATGGTTGGATGGCATCATTGACTCAATGGACATGAGTTTAAGTAAGCTCCGGGAGATGGTGAAGGACAGGAAAGCCTGGCATGCTGCAGTCCATGAAGTTGCAGAGTCAGACACAACTGAGCGGTTGAACAACAAGAAGTAGATAAGCAAATGAATCCCAGAATCTTACTTTGAGGGTCTTGGAGTCATTATGTAATACAGATTTCCCCTGCTATCTGAAAGCAGAGTGTCCTATGAAGCCTTGTGTAAGTTAAAACAGCATAAAGTGAAGAAGCAATTGTCTTAGGCCACATCTTGCTAATGGATGCACAGAATAAGTAGAGATGGAGCCAGGTGTTCACAGACAGTTCACAGCTGTGGCCGCTCGATGCTGAGTGTGCTTCCCAGCGGAGGGGCTGGGGGTGCTGCTCTCACTAGCTGCAAAATGAACCGAACACTAGTTTTTCCTTTTTTGCCTTTTTTCTTAAAAGTGAAAACTCTCTATGGATTTGTTTCGGTTAGCAAAAGCAGACACTAATGTAGGTCTTTCACGAAAGCATAATGGCATAAAGCAGTTTTTAAAAAGCAAGGGAGAGCTGTATTGAAATATGCAGCAGGAACCCTATGGAGACTCAGATTGATGCCGAATGGTATTCTTGGTCTTCTTCAATCAATAAAAAATTTTTTTGGTTGCCCAAGATGTTCATGTCTGCCCTTGGGGTTTCTTTGGTTTTGGAGAGCAGAGGCTACTCTCTACCTGCTGTGCTCAGCCTCTCATTGCAGTGGCTTCTCTTGCTGCAGAGCTCGGGCCCTAGTTACTCCAAGACATGTGGGATCTTCCTGGACCAGGGATGGAACCTGTCTCCCTTGCACTGGCAGGCAGATTCTTATCCACTGCCACCAGGGAAGTCCAATCAATAGAAACTGACTAGAGGCCAGAGCAGAAATTCAGGCAAGCCTTTATTGGCTCCCCTGCTATAGCAGGGAGCAGCGAGAACAAGTAATAAGTTCCCTTAATTGCTCCCCGAGGAGGGTGAGCTGGTTCCTTCTATGGGGTGAGGATAGGGGTGAAGCCAGGGGCCATGTTGAGTGCAAGGGGCATGCAGGACACTGTGCTTTTGCTCCTAATGGTTGTTTTTGCTCCACCTCTTCAGAAGTGGCTGTTGGGTTTTGTGTGTTTGTTTTTTTTTTTTTTTTTTTTTTTTGGTCATTTTGTGTTTTTTGTACAGAATTTGCCCCAACTTCACATGCACACAGTTATTTTTAGTCCCTTATAGTTTATTTGTATTTTATTGCTTGAGCAGGTGTTTGTCCAGGTGCAAGCACTGCGGCAAAGGGTCCCAGCTGCCAGCCTTTCTCAATATTGCTTAGGATTCTCACTGGTCCAAACTACACAGAAGCCAGAAACCAAGAAAATATTGACGTGGTCCAGCCAGAGTGGCCTCTGGGAGCAGAGAACTAGGTTGAGGAAGGTGAGAGAGGATCTTGAAGGGCAATAAAAGGCCTCAAGAATCATTATACTCTTGAAACACAAGTTGAACCTTTCTTAAAACAGAATCTCACCTGTGAAGGCTTTTTATTGCCACAAAATAAAATCCAAAAGACTTAACATGATACCTAAATCCTTCCACAATCTCTCCTCATCACAGCATTCCTGCTTCCACTTTTATCTTTCCCAAACCCTGTTGCTATTTGTACCACGTACTTTGTAGTTTTGTTTTTTGTAACTGACACCAGGAAGCAATTCTCCCGCATCTGTTCTTAAAGTGAACGTGAAAATGAAGTCGCTCAGTCATGTCTGACTCTTTGTGACCCCATGGACTATAGCCTACCAGGCTCCTCTGTCCATGGGATTTTCCAGGCAGGAGTACTGGAATGGGTTGCCCTTTCCTTCTCCAGGACATCTGTTCTTAAAACTCAGTTTAAAATTCTGTCCTGAAACTGTTAAGGGTGCATTCACTGCAGTTCCTTCTCTCCTCCGTCTGTACTTCAAATGTGCTATCCTTCTTAATGGAACCCCTACTGTATTTATGAAGTGTTGACTATATCATTTAATTTCCATAGGAATCCAGAAACAGTGCTATTCGGATTCCTTACTACGAATAAAAATCTGCTCACCAGAGTGATCTAGCTGTGACCACCTTGCCCACTGAGGACCTCAGCACAGCTAGAGATGGGACAGCCAGAGGTGGGGAGCCTCCTGATGGGATGTTCTGTGAGGTACAGGGCACCCCCTGGGGGGATTCTTGCCAAAATGTTTAGCTTAAAGCTAGTCATGTCTTTAGAGCTAACAACCAGTTTGTAGGGAATACAGGGAGTAGAGTACCGTAGTGAAATAGTACATGAAGAAACACAAAAGCAGGAGACAGGACCTCCTGTAAGACACCTGGTCTGCTTCCAGCCAACAGTCAATTTTATGGGAAAAAATAACATGTGAACCAGTCTAGGTGGAGACATAGCAGATACAGAACAGACGAATACAATATGTCATCTACAATGGGGTCCTTCTTTGCCTGAGGTCATAAGTCATGTTAACACACAGAGTCGGGATTCAAGTTTATCTCTGAGGTGGTAGAGCAGCCGTCTGTGCCCAGTCCGGATCCTCCTGGCACCTAGCATTCCCGTCAGCATCAGAGGCTTCTGATTTCAAGCACTCGAAGCTCTCTGCCTGGGGGTTTTCTTGGGGGGCCCATGTCTGGGGTGCTTCAGAAGGGGTTGGGGAGTTAATGGGCCTGGAGTAGCCTTCAGCCAATAAAGGAGAAAGTTTGGAGATTAAACCACTCGTGATTTCTACCATTTCCCAGAGTCCCTGGCAGAATGTACTTCCACTCACAGGACTCATCTCTCCATTATTAGCACATCCTGCATGTGCTTCCTTCCCGCTCCGTCCCTCTCTCCCACTGCACGGGACGTGCTCCCTGAGATCACTCTCCAAATAAACCACTAATACTCAGCACTCTTCCTCCAGGCCAGCTTCTGGGGAGCCCAGCTTGAAGCAGGTGTCAGAGCTGCTCATTCCCCTAGGCGACAGTGCGACCTTCACCCACCCTGCCCTGTGATACAGGTGGTCACCTTCACCCACCCTGCCCTGTGGCACATACAGCTGATCACCTTCTTCACCCTGCGCTGTGATACCCACAGGTGGTCACTTTCACCCACCCTGCCCTGTGGTACAGGTGGTGGGCAGCCACACAGCATAGTTCTCAGAAGGGAACTGGGTTTTGTAGGCACGAAAACTCAGAGCTTACCCCTGGCTTCTCTTCTAGCTTATGGCCTGACCTCAGGTAACTGAAACTCCCTGAGCAAGCACATTCTCATGGACAACATAGGTTAAAAATAGGGAAATGCCTCTAGTGACCGGTTTCAGCTTCTGGACTCTTGTAGGTACAATGGATCTTGTTCCACTTGGTGCTTTTTCTGGCACTTGGTTTATGATGTGCACTTATGAACATTTACAAAATGAGGTAATAATTGAAGTAACTCACTGTAAGATGCTAGTGATGATTGAATAAGTTCATTTTGTACTTTTGCAAAAATGGACATAGAACAACCTCTGAGAACATGATGCACTGGTGAGTCGAAGTGTCTCTGCGCCTACCAGGGAGAGAGGATGTGAGGATGATGTATCAGCGTGAAGGACACAGCCTCACGCCTGGCAAAAGAGCTGCCCAGTAATAAGAGCCTTTGTGGTTACATGTCTTTCCCAAGAGGTGGTGAAAACAGCGTTTTCTTCATCTCAGAAATTTCCCTATAGTAGTTGTGCAAAACTGAGTAAGACAAATTTTACATCCTGCAACTTCTTTTTCAAAATATATTTGCAATGTTCACAATATATCACATAAACCAAGTAACCAGCTGCACACTGTACTAGGAGCCCACTTACCAAATATTACCTCATTTTCACAGCTTCCTGGTAGCAAGTTTTCTTCTTTCATTTTTCTGTCTCCTTATGACATCATTGGGATTGTTCAACCAATCTAGTTCTCTCAGACCATCATTTATGAGAATTTCCCAACCTGTGGATCTTACTTTCTAACAGTCAACTTGATCTTCTTTGTCTCCTTAATCTACTGGCATAATTTATGAAGTTTGAAAAAAATTTTTCTGTTCATATTGATTTCATCCAGTTCAACTGATTTCATCTAGTTCTCGACTCTAGTAAGCATACTAGATATAGCGACTAATAATATATTCACAACTACAAATTCGTTTACTCTTAATAGCAATCTAATAATATATGTAGTGACCTTTTAGTCTATTTAGCATTTCTTGTTCTTCAACAAGTATAGATTTTTGTCACTTTTCTTAAACTGTCCCCTTTTTATTACTTCTCTCCTTTCATTAGGTTAATTACCTGTATAAACACAATGGTCTCTTACTCTGTGAGTTTACACCTAGATCAGCACTATCCAGTAAGAATTTCTAAAGTGATGAGAATATTCTATTGCTGGTCAGTAGGGTAAAGCGTCAGTCACATATGACTGATGAGCACTAGAAACATGGCTAATGTGACTGAGGAACTGAAAATTTCATTTGATTTAATTAATTAAAATTTAATCACAGGTGACTACCCCATTGGACAGACTAGATCTTGCTAGACTTTGTTTCAATTTATACAACACAAATATTTTCCACCTTTGTCTTGGTTTTGTTTTTTTCAGATATCTATATTATCTAGCCTACACAACTGTGATAAAAATATTAGTGGTGTCTGCAAAATAAACATATTCCAAAATTATTGGTTACAACTGTGCTCTACTTGAAAAGTTAAGAAAAGAAGTGTGGTTCACAAACCTGCCTTTGACTAAAACATCAGTAAGTGGTTGTCCTGCTGCTGCTGCTGCTAAGTCGCTTCAGTAGTCTGACTCTGTGCAACCCCATAGTCAGTCAGCAATCTGTTACTCTGCATAAAGCAGGGAAAAATATCATGCTACTCACAGAACATTTTCAAATGAGGAAAATTGTACATAGAAGCCAATGGCATGTTACTCAGCCTTTAAAGAGAATGAAATAATGCCATTTTCAGCAACATGGATGAACCTGGAGATTAAGTCAGACAGAGGAAGACAAATAGCATATGATATTGCTTATATGTGGAAGCTAAAAAGAAAACAAATGAACTTATTTACAAAACGGGAACAAACTCACAGACTTAGAGAATGAACTTATGGAAACCAGAGGGAAAGGGCGGAGGGGAGGGGTAGATTGGGAGCTTGGGATTGATGTGTACACCCTGCTATATTTAAAATGGATAACCAACAGGGACCTACTGTACAGTACAGGGTACTCTGCTCAATATTCTGTAACAAACTATATGTGTAAAAAAAAAGAGAAAAGAAGCTAACAGCTTATTCACTTTGCCCAGAGATAAAGTTGTGAAATAGATTAAATTTTTAAAAAAGATTGATTTACTTCTTATTTTATTTTTGGCTATAGTGGATCTTCATGGCTGATGTAGACTTTCTCTAGTTGCAGGGAATGGGGGCGACTCTCTAGTTGCAATGCTCAGGCATCCCATTGCACTGTTCTCTTGTTGCGGCTCGAGCCCTAGGCACCTGGGCTTCAGTAGTTGCAGTGAGTGGGCTCAGTAGTTGTGTTTCCTGGGTTCTAGAACACAGGTTCAAAGGTTGTGGCACAGGGGCTTCTTTGCTCCACTGCCTTTGGGATCTTCCCAAAATAGGGGTTGACCTGGTGTCCCTTGCATTGCAAGGCGGATTCTTAACTGCTGGACCACCAGGGAAACCTGGTTAAGTATTTTTGAGTCGTCTCTTATCTGTTTTCTCCCTTCCTCTCAGAGTCTCCTTTCCCCTAAGAGGCCCAGAGTCATCCTGTTTCTGCAGCCGACTGTTTTGCCATGTCCCTCTACCCCTCCTCCCCTGTGAGCATTACTGCTGATCCCTCTATCAACTCATTTTCATCAAAGTGCCCAGAACTGATAGGCTACGTTGTCTCCCAGGGAAGTGTGCGCGGTGCAGCCACAAGGCTGGGAGGGCGGGCCTGGAGCACCTGCGCTGGGTTTATTTGCACCCACGCTCAGCCATATGCATCGGAGCCAGTCCCTTTACTCTGTTCCCTCAGCTGTAACAGAACAATCACAGGGCCTGCCGTGAATATTAAAGAAACTCCATATGCAAAGGTGTTTAGTGCTGGGTACACAGTAATTAATCAAATAAATGCTGTTACTAATTTTTTTAGGGACAAATGACTCACATGCTCTCATATGAATTTCTAAGGATAAAATCGCAGCACTGGTAGACAGTTTGGGGAGAGATTCCTAACGTTTTTCACAAGGCCCTCAATATATATATATATATTCCTTGAGTGAATGAATGAATAAAGGATGAATTGCCTGCCTCCTCTGACAGACGAATGACCTGTTTGTGACATGTTCACGGTTACCCACTGCGTTGGTAGAGACAGCAGTAAGAAAACAGCTTTAATTAGGTTTGGCTCTGCGCTCTCAAAAACATTTGATATTCAAAACGAGCATAACATTGTCAATGGCAAGTGTAATTTGGCAGAGCAGGACTTTAATTTTCCCCTTTACATTATTCTTTGTTTAGTTTTTTATAAGAGTGAATTATTTTTGAAAAAGCAATATGTAATTATATTAAGCAAGTACTTTGAATTACTACCACAATATTTATGTGGAGTCTCCTGACGAAATTCCTAACTGAAGAAAATTTGTGATATTGGGTTGGCCAAAAAGTTTGAGGTTTCCCATAACACCTTGTGGAAAAACTTGAACAAACCTTTTTGCCAACCCAATGCTTGGCTGTTTACATAAAAAGTCTTGATAGGGTTTTCAGTTTTGCTATTTTTCTATGGTCAGTAATGTAAAAAGTAAGCTTCATTTGAAATTATTGACCTGAAGGTCCTCAGCAAACACACACACTGACACACTAATAAAAATGCAGTACAGGAAATTCTAGTCAGAACAGAGTAAGATACCTAGCAAACTTCATAGTGATCAAAGATTTGATGTCATTGTTTACTCTTTGAAGGGCTATATTTTTCTCAGAGAGAAAAAAGAAAGGAGAATTAAAAAAAAGGCTGTCTTTCCTCAAAATCAATAGTTATTGCATATTTTTTTCCTAATTTATAAGGAGTATAGCCGTAAAGAATTCATAGTTTCCTTTAAGAACTGACGTTTGTAGTTAGAAATGCCTCACAATAAGTGGATATAAATAGGTGAATCAGAATAACATGCTAAGTTTAATTATTTTTCCAATATAGGTTCAAGATTAAATGCAACAACAAAAAATAAGGACATTGATTATTTTTTATTTTATGCTTAAGAGAGTCATACATTATTGATTAGGATATATTTGCAAAACCCACATGATGTACCTCCAGTGAAGCCCTGTGAAACATGATCTCTGCACATTGCTAAATTGTATAAAACTTCTAAATAAAACATTAGTATCTCTAATATGTTTGCCAAAATAATGAATCATAATAGGCTGCTGTCGGTAAGCTAACAGCCAGTGACGTATGTTCTTTTGCTTTCCTTTAACTTAAGAGCAAGTTGTTGGCATCTTTATCACCAAAACCAAACCACTGGGAGTGTTCTGATCCCAGGGACAGTTCATGCCTCACACGCTGATCTCAGAAGGGCTGTGATAGGCACTTACCACTGACTCAGTTACAATTTGTCAGAATCATGAATAAAACATATGTTCTCCCCTGCTTCTCTTCTGTCTTCAGCCTTTTTCATAACCCCACTTCGTTTCTCTGACGGCAGAAGGATTCACTGCGAAGTTGGCAAATATAAAGGATATTCAAACGTTGGGGGCTAGTTGCTACCTGTACCAGCTGACCAATTTTTCATTTGTACAATGAGCATGTTCATACTTACAGAATATGTGAGCCCTTTCTGAAATGTGTTAAGGCATTTAAAAATAGTTTTTAAAATAGTAAAATAGTATACATTCCCTGCAGAATTTTAACTAAAACAATGAATAGTTTAAGAACAAAATAAAGCAATGTTATTCTACTACCTAGAGATTACATTAACATTTTTTAAAGGAAGAAACATGTATATCATTTTGTATCCTGTTTTTTTGTACTTCATCTTATACTTAGTCACTTATCATAAATCAATAATGAAGTTTTATTTATTTTCTTTACTTTTAAACTGCAAAACACCACAGAATGTGACGCAAGTCTCGTCCAGCTTTGCTCTTCTTCAGTCTTCAGTTCTAATGCATTACTAAGGGAACTTAAAACTGTTTTCTTGACAGTTTGCAGGACAGTGTGATTTGCCCATGCCTAAACTGATCATCTAGTTTGTTGAACTGAGATGGACTTCCTATTTTAAGTTCATATCAGACAGAGAAGCGTCTTCAAATTTTACTTTAAATTTCCCAAGCATTTCACCAAGCAGTGTGGGCAAGTGGTTTTGTCAACAGCAGCTTTATTAGAGAAGAGCTATTCTGTGGAAGTTTTATAAACTGATGAAAGAACTATCTTTTGTGAGCTATTAGCAAAGAAATTAGAAAATTCATTTTAAAAAAGGCCATATATAAGTCATAGAGGTTGAAATAAGACATTGGGGGTATCTTAAGTCAATAAGGCCAGAAGAGTAAAATAGTTTTATACAATTTACATGGAATGCCTAGTAATTTCTTTGCCTCTGGTATTATTAAAGAAGCAGAATTGATGATGTGAGAAAGAGAAACCTTTTCAGTTATGTCTTGATGGTAATAAACATAGAGGTCACTAAAGGGTCATTTGGCTCAGTGTCCCTTGAGGTCAGTGTTACTCAGTTGTCTGGGATCTCACTTCATACTTTTCAGAGATCATTCCCTTGTAGCTTATATTCGAACTTGGCACCCCCTGGGGAAGATGCCTGGTGTGGCCTGGGAATCAGTGTTGCAGCTATTAATTTCAACAACTTGCTTTAGTCATTAGGAGGCTGTTGCCAGATTGGGAGGCAGAGTGCCATGTGATTAAAAGAAATATCAGAACACAGTTCAGTTCACTTCGGTTGCTCAGTCGTGTCTGACTCTGCGACCCCATGGACTGCAGCACACCAGGCTTCCCTATCCATCACCAACTCCCAGAGCTTACTCAAACTCATGTCCATCAGGCCGATGATGCCATCCAACCATCTCATCCTGTGTGGTCTTCTTCTCCTCCTGCCTTCAATCTTGCCCAGCATCAGAGACTCTTCTAGTGAATCAGTTCTTCATGTCCGGGGGCCTTGGAATTTTAGCTTCAGCATCTGTCTTTCCAATGAATATTCAGGACTGATTTCCTTTAGGATGGACTAGTTGGATCTCCTTGCCATCCAAGGGACTCTCAAGAGTCTTCTCCAACACCACAGTTCAAAAGCATCAATTATTTGGTGCTCAGCCTTCTTTATAGTCCAACTCTCACATCCATACATGACTACTGGAAAAACCACAGCTTTGATTAGATGAACCTTTGTTGGCAAAGTAATGTCTCTGCTTTTTATTATTCTTTCTAGGTTGGTCATAGCTTTTCTTCCAAGGAGCAGGTGTCTTTTAATTTCATGACTGCAGTCATCATCTGCAGTGATTTTAGAGCCCCCCAAAATAAAATCAACCACTATTTCCACTGTTTCCCCATCTATTTGCCATGAAATGATGAGACCAGATGCCATGATCTTAGTTTTCTGAATGTTAAGCGGCTGGCTGCACAGCGCTGGAGTGGCAAGTGGCTGAAAGGAGATACCTCACGTCCAAGGTAAGAGAAACTCAAGTAAGATGGTAGGCGCTAAGAGAGGGCATCAGAGGGCAGATAGACTGAAACCACAATCACAGAAAACTAACCAATCTAATCACACTAGGGCCACAGCCTTGTCTAACTTAATGAAACTAAGCTATGCCATGTAGGGCCACCCAAGATAGATGGGTCATGGTGGAGAGTTCTGACAAAACGTGGTCCACTGGAGAAGGGAATGGCAAACCACTTCAGTATTCTTGCCTTGAGAACCCCGTGAACAGTATGAAAAGGCAAAATGATAGGACACTGATAGATGAACTCCCCAGGTCGGTAGGTGCCTAATATGCTACTGGAGATCAGTGGAGAAATAACTCCAGAAAGAATGAAGAGACGGAGCCAAAGCAAAAACAACACCCAGTTGTGGATGTGACTGGTGATAGAAGCAAGTTCCAATGCTGTAAAGAGCAATATTGCATAAGAACCTGGAATGTTAGGTCCATGAATCAAGGCAAATTGGAAGTGGTCAAACAGGAGATGGCAAGAGTGAATGTTGACATTTTAGGAATCAGAGAACTAAAATGGACTGAAATAGGTGAATTTAACTGAGATGACCATTATATCTTCTATCTACTGTATAATCAACCTCCTTATTTTTGTTGCTCTATTAAATCTAGATTTTTTAAGTAGAAAAATATGAACCTTGAACGTTCATAGAGTGTATTCCAGCAGAGAAGAAAGACAATAAGTATTCCAGTAAATAAATAACAAAAATTCTAGAACAGGATAAAGTACAATACAGAAAAATTTAAACAGGATCATAAACAATATGAATCATTAGGTGGTCAGAGAAGACCTGAAAAAGGAGGTTTCAATGTTTTGTTTAAAAGTTTAGCCTTTTTCGTGTGCATTTCTATGAGTTTTGACAAATTTATACAGTTGTGTGACACCCCCCCCACAACCAGGATACAGAGCAGTCCCATAATTTACCCAAATTTTCTGCTGTCCCCTTATAGCCAATGCTTCCCTCCACCACTACTCCCTGTCAATCCCTGATCAGTTATCTGTTCCTTTAATTTTGTCTTTTATAACATGATATAGAAAGAGAATCATATGCATGATTCATACAGTATGAAGCCTTTAGAGCCTGGCTTCTTTCATTAGAGCACTGCATTTGAAATTCATCTGTTGCTTGGTACTGATTTGTCCTGCTACGTTGTGTTCTGTTGTGTGGAGGTACCATAGTCTACGAAAAATATTTAAGCTGTTTCCAGGTTTTGTAATTATAAATAAAGCCACTGTAAAAATTCACGTACAGGCTATAGTGTGAACAGTGTTAATTTCACCTGGAAAATAAACACCTAAGAAATAGGAATCTTGGGTCACATGATAAGTATATATTTAACTTTATAAGGAAATGCCAACTCACTTTCCAAAATGAATATTCTCTTGCATTCTTATCAGCAGTGAGTGCATATTCCAGTTTCTCCACATCTTTGCCAGTTCTTGGTACTGTTATTTTATTTTTAAGTATTTTTATAGGTATGTAGTGCTATGGTTTTAATTTGCTTTTACCTAATAACTAATAATGCAACTTTTCATGGGCTTATTTGCCATTTGTATATCTTCCTTGTACCTTTGATAAAGTCTAATTTATCAGTTTCCTTTTATGAATTGTGCTTATAGTGTCATATCTAAGAAAAATTTCCCTACAAGATCACAGATATTTTCTCCTACATTTGCTTTTAGAAGTTTTAGTTTTTGGTTTTGCCTCTAGGTCTACAATTCATTATGAGTTAATTTTTGCATAAGCCACAGATACAGATTGAAATTTATTTGTGTATAGATATCCAGTTTGTTACAATATAATCTGTTGAAAGATTATAGCTTTCCATTAAGTTGCCTTTGCACCTTCATTAAAAATCTATGGATTACTTTTGTATGGGTCCACTCTTGCTCCAATAATCTATGTTTTTATCTTTTCAGCAAAACCACAGCATCTTTTTGTTTGCTTGTTTGTTTGTTTCTGGGTTCATCCCATTGCTTTCTTTATTTTTAATTAATTTATTTGAATAGGAGGATAATTGCTTTACAATATTGTGGTGGTTATTACCATGTACTTACCATATGCTTACTCCTTGGAAGGAAAGTTATGACCAACCTAGAGAGCATATTAAAAAGCAGAGACATTACTTTGCCAACAAAGGTCCATCTAGTCAAGGCTATGGTTTTTCCAGTAGGCATGCATGGATGTGAGAGTTGGACTATAAAGAAAGCTGAGCACCGAAGAATTGATGCTTTTGAACTGTGGTGTTGGAGAAGACTCTTGAGAGTCCCTTGGACTGCAAGGAGATCCAACCAGTCTATCCTAAAGGAGATCAGTCCTGAGTATTCATCAGAAGGACTGATGTTGAAGCTGAAACTCCAATACTTTGGCCACCTGATGCGAAGAGCTGACTCATTTGAAAAGACTGTGATGGCAGGAGGAAAACGGGACCACAGAGGATGAGATGGCTGGATGGCATCACTGATTCAATGGACTTGAGTTTGAGTAATCTCCAGGAGTTGGTGATGGACAGGGAGGCCTGCCTGACATGCTGCGGTCCATGGAGTCGCAAAGAGTCAGACACGACTGAACAAGTGAACTGAACTGACTGATTACCACACATCGACATGAATTACCCATGGGTGCACATGTCTCACCATCCTGAACCCCACTTCCCACTTCCCTCCCCACCCCATGCCTCTGGCTTGTCCCAGAGCACCAGCTTTGAGTACCCTGCTTCATACCTCAAATTTGCACTGGTCATCTGTTTTACATATGGTAATATTCATGTTTCAATGCTACTGTTTCAAGTCATCCCACCCTCACCTTCTCCCACATAGTCCAAAAATCTGTTCTTTACATCTATGTCTCTTTTGCTGCCTTGCATATAGGATCGTTGTTACTAAATTCCACATATATGTGTTAATATACTGTATTGGTGTTTTTCTTTCTGACTTACTTCACTCTGTATAATAGTCTCCAGTTTCATCCACCTCATTAGAACTGACTCAAATGTGTTCTTTTGCATAGCTGAGTAATATCCCAATGTGTATATATACCACAACTTCCTTATCCATTTGTCTGCTGATGGACATATAGGTTGCTTCCATATCCTAGTTATTTTAAACAGTGCTACAATGAACATTGGGACAATGTGTCTCTTTCAATTCTGGTTTCCTCAGTGTGTATGTCCAGCAATGGGATTGCTGGATCATATGACAGTTCTATTTCCAGTTTTTTAAGGAATCTCTACACTGTGCTCCATAGTGGTTGTGCCTATTTGCATTCCTACCAGCAGTGTAAGAGGGTTCCCTTTTCTCCACACCCTCAGCATTTATTGTTTGTAGACTTTTTGATGGTGACCATTCTGACCAGCATGAGATGATACCTCATTGTGATTTTGATTTGCATTTCTCTGATAATGAGTGATGTTGAGCATCTTTTCATGTGCTTATTAGCCATCTGTATGTTTTCTTTGGAGAAATGTCTGTTTAGTTCTTTGGCCCACTTTTTGATTGGGTTGTTTTTTTGGTATTGAGCTGAATGAGTTGCTTGTATATTGTGGAGATAAATTCTTTGCCAGTTGTTTCATTTGCTATTATTTTCTCCCATTCTGAAGGCTGTCTTTTCATCTTGCTTATAGTTTCCTTCATTGTGCAAAAGCTTTTAAGTTTAATAAGGTCCCATTGTTTATTTTTGTTTTTATTTCCATTACTCTGGGAGGTATAATCTTCTATGATGTTTCTGTGATTTATGTCAGAGAGTGTTCTGCCTGTTTTCTTCTAAGAGTTTTATAGTTTCTGGTCTTACATTTAGCTATTTAATCTATTTTTAGTTTATTTTTGTGTATGGTGTTAGAAAGTATTCTAGTTTCATTCTTTTACATGTGGTTGACCAGTTTCCCCAGCATCACTTGTTAAAGAGTTGTCTTTTCTCCATTGTATATTTTTGCTTCCTTTGTCAAAGATATGGTGTTCATAGGTGCATGGATTTATCTCTGAGCTTTCTGTTTTGTTCCATTGATCTATATTTCTGTCTTTGTGCCAGTACCGTACTGTCTTGATGACTTAGCTTTGTAGTATAGTCTGAAATCAGGCAGGTTGATTCCTCCAGTTCCATTTTTCTTTCTTAAGATTGCTTTGGCTATTCAAGGTTTTTTTGTGTTTACATACAAATTGTGAAATTGTTTGTTCTAGTTCTGTAAAAATACTGTTGGTAGCTTGATAGGGATTACATTAAATGTATAGATTGCTTTGGGTAGTATAATCATTTTCACTATATTGATTCTTGCAATCCATGAACATGGTATATTTCTCCATCTATTAGTGTCCTCTTTGATTTCTTTCATCAGTGTTTTATACTCTTCTATATATAGGTCTTTTGTTTCTTTAGATAGATTTATTCCTAAGTATTTCATTCTTTTTGTTGCAGTGGTGAATGGGAGTGTCTTGATTATTGTAGCTTTAGTGGTAAATCTTAACATCTGGTAGTGTAGATTCTCCAACTTTACCTTCTTTTCACAAAGTGTTTTGATTATTCTAAATCTTTTACCTTTACACATAAATTCTAGAATCAGATTGTTGCTTTCTATTAAAAAATCCTGCTGGGATTTTCATTGGGATTGCACTGGGTGTTTAGAGAGATATGATTTTTTATCTTAAAAAGATAGAATTTTCCAGATGATGAACACAATACTTCTCTCCATTTATTTAGATCTTTGACTCTAAGAGAGTGGGGGAGGAAGAATATTTGCTTTGGACTGTGTCTTTCCCTAACTTGGGTACTACTGTGATTTACCAAAAAGCAGACATTCTAGGCCATTTTTTTTGGGGGTGGGGGGAAGCATTTTCTGTCATATCCAGTGCCCAAACACATAATTTTTTTGCATTCTTTTAAACATTTTTGGATATTAGAACCATAAAATGTCATGAAATAAGTTAACATTAAATCATCTATACCATATTTGACAATCTGAAAAATGTCCGCCTCATCCAACATCCCAGGTAATCTCGAGCTGACAGTATTGCTAATAGTAGTCCTGGGCTTGTGAATGGTTTACTTTCCAAATAAAGTTGATGTTCAACTTCATTCTTATTAAAAGAAATGTCAGTTAAGACGATCAGGAGGTTAGGTTTCTCACCTATCAGGCTGGCAAAGATCCAAAAGTTGGAGAACAATGTACAAACGTTCCTTCAGCTGTTCTCCTCTCTGTAGTGTGAGGATTCAGTGGGGGAGAAGTTGTGCCCTCCTCTGCTGGAATCCTGGAGATCCCTCCTCAAGGGGTTCTTAGCTCACTTCCACAGTGTGCATGGTATGCAAGATGTGCAGTGAGCAAGGTGTGCAAGGTGTGGGTACATGGTGTGCATGGTATACATGAGCCTCTCACCAGAATCCATCCATTTCTAGGCCCAAGACATGTTACTTGTATATAAAGTGTGGCTGTCCCCAGACTTTGGCTATAAAGCCGAGTTTTTCACACGTGTACACAAGAGGCCTCTTGAACTATGGGCTGGAGTCAGAGGTGGGAAGAGAAAGGAGGTAGGCTGTGGCCAAGGTCCTTCTATTTATGTTTGTGACCTAGGTCTTGCCAGTGTTATAGAGAAAATAAGTTGATCTCATGCTTAATACTAGCCCAGAATGAGTTATCATTTCCAATGTAGCTTTGCTGTTGTTGCTCAGTCTCTAAGTCACGTCCGACTCTTTGTGACCCCATGAACTGCAGCATGCAAGGCTTCCCTATCCATCACCAACTCCCGAAGCTTGGTCAAACTCATGTCCACTGAGTCAGTGATGCCATCCAACCGGCACATCCTCTGTCTCCACTTTCTCCTCTTGCCCTCAGTCTTTCCCAGCATCAGGGTCTTTTCCAATGAGTCAGTTCTTCTCATCAGGTGGCTAAAGTATTGGGGTTTCAGCTTCAGCATCAGTCCTTCCAGGGAATATTCAGGGTTGATTTCCTTTAGAATTGACTGGTTTGATCTCCTTGCTGTCCAAGGGACTCTCAAGGTGTACTTTTGATGCTTTGCTGCTGCTGCTAAGTCATTTCAGTCATGTCCGACTCTGTGCAACCCCATAGACAGCAGCCCACCAGGCTCTGCCATCCCTGGGATTCTCCAGGCAAGAACACTGGAGTGGGTTGCCATTTCCTTCTCCAATGCATGAAGGTGAAACATGAAAGTGAAGTCGTTTTGATGCTTTACTTTCCCTCAAACATTTCATCCTCCAAATGCCTGTGGACCTTTTATATAATATCTTTTAAAGAATGGACAAAATATTGTCAACTAAGATGCTGAAACATACGTTGCAAATTCAGATATTCTAGGGACCAGTCAAGTAACAGAAGTAAGAGGAGCTAGCTGGGAAAAGAGACCCTTAGAAGGGGTGGGGACACTGGTAAAGCAGAGAATTCCTGTCTTTTTGGCAAAGCAGCTGCTCAGCTTTAATAATTTTTGCCAAGTGGAAATGTAGTACCAGCGTTGAACACGTTATGATTTTTCTTTTTTTAAAAAAATTTTATTTATGTATTTATTTTACTTTACAATACTGCATTGGTTTTGCCATACATTGACATGAATCCTGATTTTTCTTAATGCGAAAAATTTTTGATTATTGGTTAAAATTTCTCAAAACTTAATTTAAAAAATTACATTTGCCAAACAAATATATGTAGGGCTGAATCCAGCCCATGAGTTCAGTTTTTAACCTCTATTCTAAAGCCTTCAGCAATAGCAGAAGAAAAGAATTCTGTTGGGTTATGCCTGTTACTTAATGAGTGCTTTGTTGCAGAATAATGGAGTGTCTATTACCAGAAACCTCTTACAAATAAATGCATGCTGAATAATATGGCCTAGATGGGCTATCTAGATGATTAGCGGCTTGAATCTCACCTTAGCAATCATCATAATACTGGGGGATGTTCTCTGAGTTCAGTATTGAAGGAGTTCTGTGGAGATTTGTCAGGAGATGGGAGATTTGTCCTTTTCTCTCTCTCTTTGTGATCATAGACAACCTGCTTTACCACTGTGAGTCATAGTTTTTCATCTTTCAGGTGAGAAGAAAAGACTAAGGTTTTTTTTTTTTTTTAAAGATTCTACTGATTTTTTTAAAGTTTAAAAAATTTTAGGACAAAAATGCAATCATAGCATGAGAGCAATTTTATCTATTTTTGATTCTGTAGCATATGGTTAAAGTTTAATGTACATTTGGTCCCCAAAGAAAATTTGATATATAGTTTTATTTGCTGACAAATTATAACTTCTGCAATTAATTTAAAATAAGCAGGCTTCACTTTTTAAATGGGTAAGAGAATTTTAAAAGTCATTAATGTAATTCAGTTCAGTTCGGTTCAGTTCAGTTCAGTTCAGTCGCTCAGTGGTGTCCGATTCTTTGCAACCCCATGAATCGCAGTACGCCAAGCCTCCCTGTCCATCACCAACTCCCGGAGTTCACTCAGACTCACGCCCATCGAGTCAGTGATGCCATATGTTAAAATTGCCTTAAATTAACAATATACTGTTATATATATATTTTCTTGTAATAGCTTCTTTAAGACAGTTCTTAGAGTGACATCTTGGGGATGTTTAAGTATAGTGGTTGAGAGATCAGGAAAAGGCTTAAATACTCTAGTTTCTACTGGTTCTGGCCAGGTGAGGGGGAAATTATGAAACACAGAAAAAACAGGGGAACAGCAGGAGGGGGAAGGGAGAAGACAACTTGCTTTTTGAAGAAGAATTATTTTTATTTTTTTATTGAAGTATAGTTGTTTTATAACATTCCACTTGCTATTTTAAACATGTTGAGTATGAAGTGTTTTAACCTGATTAGAAAGATCAAAACTGGGGACATGATTTTACTCATTTATTATTTTTTTTTACACTGGAGTATAGTTGATTAACAACATTGTGTTAGTTTCAGGTGTACAATAGAGGGATTAAGTGGTATTTGCACATGTACCTATTCTTTTTCAAATTCCTTTCCCATTTAGGCTATTACAGTATACTGAGTAGAGTTCCTTGTGCTATGCAGTGGGTCCTTGTTGATTACCTATTTTAAATGTGCTGTATATATGTCAGTCCCAAACTCCCAGTCTATCTCTACCCCTCACCTTTCTCCCCTGGTAACCATAAGTTTGTTCTCTAAGTCTGTGAGTTTGTTTTGTAAATAAATTCATTTGTATCATTTTTTAAAAAAATATTCCACATATGAGTGATCTCATATGATGTTTGTCTTTCTCTGACTTACTTCACTTAGTATGATAATCTCTGTGTCCATCCATGTTGCTGCAAATGGCACTAGTTCATTGTTTTTAATGACCGAGTAGTATTTCACTGTATACGTCTACTACATCTTCTTTATCCACTCATCTGTTGATGGACATTTAGGTTGCTTCCGTGTCCTGGCTATTACAAACAGTGATACAATGAATGTTTATACAGGGGTGCCTGTTTCCTTTCAAACCATGTGTTTCTCCAGATATATGCACAGGAGTGGGATTGGAGGGTCACATGGTAACTCTGCTTTTAGTTTCTTGAGGAAGCTCCTTACTGTTCTCCAAATTACATTCCCACCAACAGTATAGGAAAGTTCCCT
>SJYA01002334.1:379352-429803 GCA_006410615.1 Neotragus moschatus
TAGGTTTTCAAATGGTGATATATCAGCTCTTTTTGAAGCTGTTCATTCTGTGCTTACTACAGCTATTGAATGTTTTTCATTTACAGGAAGTTGAGCAAGATTCCATGATGAGATTTTGCTGAATTTTATACAATTAATGGACCCTTTATTTCTGCTCAAGATTGTAAAGTAGTTAACTTTGTGTTCTTTTTCAAACTGATAGTAACTTGTTTTAAAAATCTAATTTTAGATTGTATGTATTTGAAAATATTTTGGAAAATGATGTAAGTGGCCAAATAGCTTTTGTTTGGGGCATATTTTTGTTTTGTAATAGATTCTTCCTGACTTAGCACATGTATGGCAGATTTCAATTTTAGTTCAGTTCATTCACTCAGTCGCATCCGACTCTTTGCGACCCCATGAACCGCAGCACGCCAGGCCTCCCTGTCCATCACCAGCTCCCAGAGTCCACCCAAACCCATGTCCATTGAGTCGGCGATGCCATACCATCTCATCCTTTGTTGTCCCCTTCTCCTCCTGCCCTCAATTTATTAGATGTAATACTCTCAACTTTTTAACCCCTGGAAAGGAGAATAAACAGAAAGCCTGATTAATTATTGGTGTAATGATCATTTGGCCATGCTTGCTAAATAATTTACATTGGTGTTTTGTCAGACTCAACTGTATTTAGCCTCATTTCCTGTGGGAATTCAATAAAGTGATTCTAGGATTAGGAACTTGCATTCTCAAAGAAAATACAGTACAGTCTGCACAAATGTAATTTCTAAATGTCTTCTAATTTCTCTGCCCCAAACATCTTTCCTTCTAAGTCCTCTGATCACATTTATTCTCTTTTGGAAAGAATGGTTTATCATATGTGTGTGTGAAACTCAAATTCTCCCTTTTAGTATTCAGCATCCTTTGCTGGTTTATCCAAGTCCACATAATTCTCTGTTCCTCGTTTTCCAGTGTTTTTATTTTCAATAAACATTCTCCCCTATTCTTCATGGAGAATTAGCTTAGAGAGGTGATTCGTGAGAAGATGCTCTGTTCAACTTGGCTGTCCTGGAAAGGGTCCACAGGGTTGTTTTAAAAATAGATCATATTACTTGAGAGAAATTTACAGTTAGAATTTTTTGTTCTTGCCTTCTTTGGCTAGTCTAGACACAGCCCCTTTAAACAGACCTTTAAATAGCAAGTGCAGCACAAGGGAAAGAGGAGCCGAACATTTGAGGGTATTGTTTTGTACGTTAATTACCCATAAATGTTTGAATATTGAGAAGCCAGTTAATTAATTAACTGGGCCCACTTTTTTGGGGTCTATTTGTTTTTTGTTTGTTTGTTTGTTTGCATGCAGTCATCTGCCGTATATTATTAGGTATTGGAATTAGAAAGCAGAATGAAACAATCCCTGCTCTCAAGGACCAACAGTCCAATGAAAAAAGCAGACAAATGAATCAATGACCAATTTATGATGTAGTATATCCTAGATGACATTTGATGACATTTCAGTTCAGCTTGTGGGATATGCCCCAACAATGTTTTGCAAAAAGGTGATGCCTGAACTGAACCTTGAAAGATGAGTATCATTAAGAAAATAAAGACTTGGATATGAGAAGAACATTCCAGACAGGGAATAGCATGTGTAGGATAGGGAACCTTAAAACATGTGACCTATTCATGAATTATATGTTTCTTAACATTATTGAATGACAAGAGTGAAACGAAGTGTTAATAAATGATATTGTAGAAAGGCAGGAACCACGTCAGGGATACAGTGGGGGTTAAGGTGAGGAGCTTTGGGGTGAGTGCCACGCTAGGTTTTAGAGTTATGGTAAATGGTGGTATTTGTTGCTGGGCTGGATAGCTTGCTTCCTCTCTTTCTCTTTTGAGGAAGACAGCTGTTGGCAGGCCAGAAAGAGGGCTCTCACAGGAATTGGCTGGTGCCTAAATCCTGGACTTCCCAGCCACCAGAACTGTAAGAAATAAATGCTTTTGAAGCCACCCAGTTTATGGTATTTTATTTTAGCAGCCTGAGAAGTCTAAGAGAGTTTCTCATTTTTTTAATGACGCTGTTTTTCCAGCAAGCATATTAGACATTTGGAAATTTTCTTCAGTTCCTCTTATTTCTGCTCCCCACAATCCATTACTTAATTCTGTTGGATCTTTTTTCCCCCAATATTTCTTTCATTGTTCAGTACCAAGGTTCCTTGTCATTTATTGTCTGGACTATTTCAATAATATCTTAACTGGCTCAGTTTTTGTCTGTTAGCTTCTGAAGAACTTAGAGGAATTTGAGACACAAAAGCATCTTCTTCAACAAGCTTCAGTGGCTCTCCATTGCGCAGAGAATAACATTCAAACTCATCAGTTCAGAATTTAGAGCCTGCCTGATATGGCCTCAACTACCATTCTAGTCCTGTGCATTTTGTTGAAGCCATATAGTTTCACTAAACAGGGTTTAAAAAAAAAAACATTTCTTTTCCTTTTTAAAAAAAATTAATTTATTTTAATTGGAAGATAATTGCTTTACAGTATTAGGGTGGTTTTGGCCATACATCGACATGAATCAGCCATGGGTGCACGTGTGTCCCCTCCAATCCTGAATCCCCCACCCACACCCCTCCTCATCTTTTAATTGGAGGAGAATTGCTTTACAATGTTGTGTTGGTTTCTACTGTACGACAATAAAAATCATTTTTATGCATACATCCATATACATATTTTAAATATACATTTTTATACATATTATAAATATATACACATGTTTATACATATACATATATGTATAGCCATGATTATACATATATCACCTCCCTCTTGAGATCCCTCCTCTCCTCCCATCCCACCACAGAGCGTCAGGCTGGGCTCCCTGTGTTATAGAGCAACTTCTCACCTCACATCAGTCAGAATGGCAATCATTAGAAAATCTACAAATAATAAGTGCTAGAGCGGATATGTAGAAAAGGGAACACCTCTTGCACTGTTGGTGGGAATGTAAATTAATACAGCTACTATGGAAAACAGTATGGAGATTCCTTAAACAGGGTTTTAAGCTTCTGGGTCTTTGTGTCTCTTCACGCAGCTGGCAAAGTTCTTGCTTTTCCATTTTGTATTGAAATCCTAATCATTCTTCAAGACCCTTTTGAAATGCTACCCCCTTCTAGCCAGCTCTAAGCTTTCTGTCATAAATACTCATATCTCAAACACTCCCCAAATCCTTTGTTTCTACCTTTGTCACACGGCTTAATTTTTAGCATGATTGTTATCTCCTTTAGACTGACAAGTTTGTGAAAACAGAGACCTAGTTATGACAGTCTTTGTACACTGGGGATGCTGAGTAAATGTTGAAGTTAACACTTTGGAAGAAATAGTCAACGGAGAAGTACAAGCAAGCCTGACACTTAGGGAAATGAAGGACATTGAAAGAAAATGAAAGGACTGAAAAGAAAGGGCTTCCCTAATGGCTCAGGGGTAAAGAATCTCCTGCTAATGCAGAAAACACAGGTTTGATCCTTGCGTTTGGAAGATCCTCTGGAGGAGGGCATGGCAACCCACTCCAGTATTCTTGCCTGGAGAATCCCATGGACAGAGGAGCCTGGTAGGCTTCAGTCCATGGGGTAGCAAAAGTTGAACACAACAGAGCCACTAAACAAGAGCAATTGAAAAGAAAACAATTTTATCTTTGTCTTTCAACTCTCTTTGGGACAGGATTGATGTTTATTCTTACTCTGGTATATGTTCACGCAAAAACTTTATGTCATTCATACCAGACGTGGCCTTCTCATCCTTCAGGTGGTGCACTTTAAATGAGAAAGACAAAGTCTTCTATTTGTCTTGCAAATATCTGTTGTTTTCCTGTCACTTTGCAGTTCTTGGTTTAATGTTGTACAGAAAGAATTTGTCTGGTCTTTGTCCCTAGCTCCTGGCAGGAAGCTTCCAAAACCCTTGAAACTTCCTAAGTAATAGAAGTGTTTTTGGTTCCTTGTAAGCCCCCTAGATCACACCTGAGTTTATGCTAATGAGGTAACTCTTGGTCATTCCTAGATGACCTTCAGGATGGGGATGGTGTCCTTAAAGAACAACCACATGATTGAAGGGTTGGGATTTTGAGCCAGCCTAACCTCCAGGGAGGGCAGTGGGGGCTGGAGACTGAGTTCAACCACGTGGCCAAGTGCTCTCATAAATCAGGCCTATTTTATGCAAACTATGGACATCAAAGCTTAGTGGAGCTTTCAGGCTGATGGCCATTTTGGTACACTGGGAAGGTGACACACCCTGATTCGATGGGGAGAAGTCACGGGAGGTCTACCTTCAGGATCCTCCTAGGCCTTGCCCTTTGAGCCTCTTCATTTGGCTGGTCCTGATCTATATCCTCTATATAATAAATGATAACAATAAGTATTGCATTTTCCTGAGTTCTGAGTGATCCCAGTAACTCGAGAGAGAGAGAGTCATGGGAATCCCCCAATTTGTAACTAGGTAGTCAGAAATATGGGTGGCTTGAGAACCCTGAAAGTATGACTGGCATCTGAAGTGGGATCAGTCTTGTGGAGGACTAGGCTCTTAACCTGTGGGGTGGTTAGTACCATAAATGAATTGCAGTATAGCAGTTGGGGTGGAAACAAAATAATATCACAGAATGAAAAGCATTTGGATAACCGCAACAGTTTAGTCATTTTCAGTAGAAATTCTTTGGTGTGACCTAAAACAAAAAAGTTATGACCAACCTAGATAGCATATTGAAAAGCAGAGACATTACTTTGCCAACAAAGGTCCATCTAGTCAAGGCTATGGTTTTTCCAGTGGTCATGTGTGGATGTGAGAGTTGGACTGTGAAGAAAGCTGAGCACCGAAGAATTGATGCTTTTGGACTGTGGTGTTGGAGAGGACTCTTGAGAGTCCCTTGGACTGCAAGGAGTTCCAAGCAGTCCATTCTGAAGGAGATCAGCCCTGGGTGTTCTTTGGAAGTAATGATGCTAGAGCTGAAATTCCAATACTTTGGCCACCTCATGTGAAGAGTTGACTCATTGGAAAGGACTCTGATGCTGGGAGGGATTGAGGGCAGGAGGAAAAGAGGACAACAGAGGATGAGATGGCTGGATGGCATCACCGACTCCATGGACGTTGAGTTTGAATGAACTCCAGGAGTTGGTGATGGACAGGGAGGCCTGGTATGCTGCAGTTCATGGGGTCGCAAGAAGTTGGACACGACTGAATGACTGAACTCAACTGAACTGAACTGAAAACAAAAAAAGGATCAGTTTTATTTCAAAAAGANAAAGAGGACAACAGAGGATGAGATGGCTGGATGGCATCACCGACTCCATGGACGTTGAGTTTGAATGAACTCCAGGAGTTGGTGATGGACAGGGAGGCCTGGTATGCTGCAGTTCATGGGGTCGCAAGAAGTTGGACACGACTGAATGACTGAACTCAACTGAACTGAACTGAAAACAAAAAAAGGATCAGTTTTATTTCAAAAAGACTGCACCAAATAAAAGAATTTGCTAAAAATCCAATGTTTAAAACATCAATTTATGAACATTTTATTCTTTATCACTGTGTTCAATAAATTGTTCTGTTAGCAAGCAAGATTGCTTGATCATTAGAATTACATTTCTGTTTTCCAGATTAACGACCTGTTTGTTTTTGCTCTCAATTTTTCTTCCCTCTCCTGCATGTAAGCAAAATGCCATTTGTTGCAGAAAAAGAAATCAAACCAAAACTGGAGACAACTGTCCATTGGTTTTGCCAAGGAGAGGAGGAAGAACTCTGAGATCACACAGTCCTGCTTAGGCTAAACACGTCTGGAAATCACCCAGATACTCACATGAAGACATGTGACTTCTCTCTTCCCATTCCTCGGTGGAGATTACAGTTTGTCATTTGTCATCAACATTGCCATTTCCTTTTATCTCCTTATGGTAAATTTTGAGGGCATCTGACTTTACACTGCTTCTTGGATGGCTGGGCTTCTTTCTAACTTTCCTTTCACTTTGTTATCCTGCATTTTGTTGCATCTCTGCTTTCATAGGTTCTGTGTGCTGTCCTGACTTTCACATGCTCTTACTTTCAACACTGCAAGGACATTACACCGTAGCCGTAGGCATAATATTTCGCTTTCTTAGCTCGCTTCTAGAATGGCTTTTTTTTTTTTTTTTTGAGAGGTCTAAAGCAAACTTCTGAGAAACATCAACCAATCCAAACAATTTTCTTTTCCCCAAAGGTTTCTTGGAGCAAGGTCCTTTCCTTTATTCTTATTTTGTTACCCAAGGGAAGAAAATTCACTTAACTCTATATGTTTAACCTAATATTTTGCTCATCAGTTAGTATTATTGCGTTTCTTCCCGTTGGAGGAATAGTTTTATTCTTTGGAAATAATAAGTTGTCAAATACATCTTAGCTGACATGCTTGGAAGATCACATTTCTTTTTAGAAGCCAAATTATTTTTTTCAGTTAATGTACTTTTCTCTGATAAATATGATTACCTAACAGCAAAAGGTCAGATTTCACGGGACAGAATTGCTTATCCAATTGACTTAAATGAATTTTTTGAGGGCATCATAGTTCCCTTTATTTATAGTTGACTAGATCTCCCTAGTTACCGAAGAGCATTCCTACACTGTTAAGTGTGGCAAGACAAAGTACAGACCCTGTTCACCATGTCTGTTTACATCACGCTCCTCTTTTATTGTGTGTAATGGATTTGTATATATCAAAATAATTTTGGAAGTTCAAACTTAAAGCACTTATTGGTTTATTAATATAAATTTTCTAAGTTAATATTGTTAGGTGCTTCTGTCCATGGTTCTGTTCTGAACCCAACTGTATTGCTTCATCCACACTTCATGTTGCTTCCCTTCTTTTTACTCCTATGAAAGGGGATAAAGATCCCCAGAGACTGGAGCCACTCTCGAGATCTGCTAAGTTAAAGACCCATACACAACTCTGTCAAGTCAAAGGAATGCTGCCCAGTATGCTTTGTAATAAATCTCTTTTTTATTGTAACAGTAATGCTTGCTGTCACAGAAAACTTAGAAATATAGTAAAATCAGACGCAACTAAGCCATTCCATGAGGATATATGGTCAATTCTGGATACATTTTCTTCCAGTCCTCTTGTATGACTTTCCTCACTGTGCACATAGACAGGTAATTGTTTTCCCAATACAGCTGAGATCACATGTATAGGTACTTTCTGACTGTTTTCTTTGTTAAATTTCACTTTGTTCTCAGTGGACATTAAGAGGATCAAGACACATTTACCTAAGCAATCCAAGTCCTTCTTTACATAACATAACTGCATTGAGAGCAGATGAACTTGTATATAGTTTATTATTTACTTTGCTATTTCTCAGTGGTCTCCTTAGGTTTGCTTTCTGCTTTCATTATTCTCTTGCATGATCAGATATNGACATTAAGAGGATCAAGACACATTTACCTAAGCAATCCAAGTCCTTCTTTACATAACATAACTGCATTGAGAGCAGATGAACTTGTATATAGTTTATTATTTACTTTGCTATTTCTCAGTGGTCTCCTTAGGTTTGCTTTCTGCTTTCATTATTCTCTTGCATGATCAGATATTACCCAAAGTATTATCTAATCAGAATAAACTCTTCAAATGTGAAGTTTATTTCTGCTTTCATCATGACTCTGAGTCAAAAATAATCAAACTGCTAGAAGAGCTGAATAGAATAAATCAAAAATCTCCTGGCACAATAATCATCTGTAGCTATATCAGCCTGAATAATCCATTCGGGATTTTACTTGTGTCTGAGAACATCTGCTACAAGCATTACTTTCTGTATATCCAAGTAACCTTTAAACATTTACTGAAATTGCTAGTGTATCAGTATCAAATGCTTGGTATGTAGAGTGTGGAAGATAGAGTTCAAATGCTAGGAGGATCAGAATTTTTAGTTTCTGACTTCAGTATGCTAATGCCTAATCAGAGACGGGAAGAAAGACTATTATAAAATGAATATTTGCTGCTGGCCTCTATTTTGGATAGAGTAGGTACTCTACGTACTAAATTCTTACAAGTCTACAAAGTAAGTATCTTCCATATCCGCTAAATTCTGCCAGTTTTGTCTCCTTATCGATGCATTGTATTGAATATATATTGACCAAAACTAGACTTATTTTTGTCACCCAGCAAACAGTATGCTTGGAAAGAGTCCAGGACTGGTACAACTGTTCTGGAAAGTTGATAAAGCTCCATAGCGAAATCTGGGGAATTATCTTACTGGGCATAATGTCACCCTAAACAAAGGAGAAGATGTTAATAATGACGAAGGGGAGAATGGATGCTTCTAGAATCTCCCCACCCTCATTTCCATGCCTTCCTGGGCTAGGCCAACATCCTGTCTTTCTTGAATTCCTACCATTGTCTTGTAATGGGTCATTTAACCTCTGTTTTGCACAGCTCCCATTCACTTCAGTTGAGCGACCTTCCTGGAATACAAACACGAGCTGTCACTCATTGTGTAAAGCACTTCAGTGGCTCTTCATTGCTCTCAGTTGAAATTCCTTAATGGCATTTAAATGTTTTCAAGATTTGAACATGATTACATCTTTATTCTCTGGGTAACACATTACATTTTAGCCACAGTACGTTTTCGTCTTAAAGGCACCAGTCTTGTGCAGCTGCCAGCCTCTATACAGGCTTCCTTTGTGCATTTAAAGAGAAACTCATTACAGGTATTTAAATTAAATTCTAATTTTTAAGTATGAGCCAACTCTCTGGCCAAATACGACAGTTATACTGATGGAATCCACTCACTTTATACCACTGTGCCATCTTTGAACCATTCCTTTGGCCTGAAATATTCTCTTTTACAGAATTCATTTCATTCCAACCCTTATTTTCTGCTTTTTGTTTCTCTAACTTCTCATTTTTTCCAGTCACACTTGATATATCATTTCCTTCTAGATCTGGGTTCCCAGTCCTGGGGTAACTTCCCGCCCCCACCCCAGCCCTGGCCTGCTCTCTGGCACCACATGTCACTGAGCTGCCAGTAGGATGAGGAGCTCAGAGGACTGGGGTCATTTCTGTCTCCATCATGTATTCATGGAATCACCATGTTTCACGGGCCCCTCCTACGTAGTGGGGCATCATCTGGGGCACAGAAGGCTTTCAGGAATCTGAGCACTAATCAGGCCTCACCCTGCATTTGGGCAGATGAGAAGACAGTGACTCTTTCACAGCAGCTGTGCAGAGAAAATCCCAGGGCCTCACCAGTCAGGACAGTACACTCTTTCCCCACTTCCCTTTCTCTCTCTGTGAGGCTTTGCTGTGCTTCCTGCTTTGGCCTCTGAAAGCGAAGAGCGTGCCAAGGGTCCCCTCTGTCTGCCTGCCAAGTTCCCTCATCCTCAGATTCCTTCTATCCTTTCTTCTACTCAAAAGACAAAGGGGTTTCTGAAGGAAGATCCAGGTCTGTTTTTTTTCCAAGCTTGGCCAGAGCTCCTGGCAGGTTCCTCCTGGGCCATCTGGTTCAGTTCCACGAGCCTCTCAGGAACATCCATAGCTGGAGAGCAGCCCATCCCTCCTGAGGGCTGGGACAGGCCACGTGAGTCCCCCTTGCCTCGTGGCCTGCTGCACGTTTCAGCAGCAAATGTGTCCCGGCCGTGAGGAAGCAAGGCACTCAGATAACCTACCTTCAAGCCCTGCACACGTGCTTTGTGGGTTCTGCCTCCTCTTCTGCAACTGCCGTGATTCTCTCCTACTTGTTAAGACTGGTCCATGTAGATTCTCCCTCTTCTCTTCCTCAGGCCAGAACAGCCTATGGCATTTCATAAATACCTGCTGAATGGAATTGTACTGAGAGGACCATGTGAGCTCTAAGAGTTCAAGTACCCTTCTCAGAGTACACAGCTAGCCCAGCATGATTGTGTTCAGTGTTTGAATCCAGTCTGTCTGATTTAATTGTATCACACGCATCTCCCATTCCAAGCTGGATTTAAAAAATGAAGTTAACACAAGGGTTGTTTCATATCATTGCACTATAGATGGTTGAACAATGGAGAGGACCCATGGTAGACAGGTTAGTCAGGATAACTCCCATCTCAACTGTGCTCTGAGATATACTCTCAACTGTGCTTTAGAATTTGGAACAGATGAATAGATAAGGAAGTTGTGGTACATACACACATGGAATATTACTCAGCTATAAAAAGGAATGACTGAATGACTGAACTGAACTTGGCATTTGAGTCAGTTCTAATGTGGTGGAGACTCTACACATTGACATCACCAGATGGTCAATACCGAAATCAGATTGACTATACTCTATTGAGCCAAAGATGGAGAAGCTCTATACAGTCAGCAAAAACAAGACTGAGAGCTGACTGTGGCTCAGACCATAAACTCCTTATTGCCAAATTCAGACTTAAATTGAAGAAAGTCGGGAAAACCACTAGACCATTCAGGTATGACTAAATCAAATCCCTTATGATTATACAGTAGAAGTGAGAAATAGATTCAAGGGATTAGATCTGATAGAGGGCCTGAAGAACTATGGACAGAGGTTCGTGACATTGTACAGGTGACAGTTATCAAGACCATCCCCAAGAAAAAGAAATGGAAAAAGGCAAAATGGTTGTCTGAGGAGGCCTTACAAATAGTTGAGAAAAGAGACGCAAAAGGTGAAGGAGAAAAGGAAAGATATACCCATTTGAATGAAGAGTTCCAAAGAAAAGCAAGGAGAGATGAAAAAGGCCTTTCTCAGTGCAAAGAAATAGAGGGAAACAATAGAATGGAAAAGACTAGAGATCTCTTCAAGAGAATTAGAGATACCAAGGGAACATTTCATGCAAAGATGAGCACAATAAAGGACAGAAATGGTATGGACCTAACAGAAGCAGAAGATATTAAGAAGAGGTGGCAAGAATACCCAGAAGAACTATACAAAAAAAGACCTTCATTACCCAGATAACCATGATGGTGTGATCACTCACCTAGAGCCAGACATCCTAGAATGCAAAGTCAAGTGGGCCTTAGGAAGTATCACTAGGAACAAAGAAAGCTAGTGGAGGTGATGGAATTCCAGTTGAGCTATTTCAAATCCTAAAAGATGATGCTCTGAAGGTGCTGCACTCAATATGCCAGCAAATCTGGAAAACCTAGCAGTGACCACAGGACTGGAAAAGGTCAGTTTTCATTCCAATCCCAAAGAAAGGCAATGCCAAAGAATGCTCAAACTACCGCACAATTGCAGTCATCTCACACACTAGAAAGTAATGCTCAAAATTCTCCAAGCCAGGCTTCAGCAGTACGTGAGCCATGATTTTCCAGGTGTTCAAGCTGGATTTAGAAAAGGCAGAGGAACCAAAGATCAAATTGCCAACATCCGTTGGATCATCAAAAAAGCAAGAGAGTTCCAGAAAAACATCTTCTGCTTTATTGACTACACCAAAGCCTTTGACTGTGTGGATCACAACAAACTGTGGAAAGTTCTTCAAGATGAGAATACCAGACTACCTGACCTGCCTCCTGAGAAATCTGTATACAGGTCAAGAAGCAACACTTACAACTCAACATGGAACAACAGACTGGTTCTAAATCGTCAAGGCTGGATATTGTCACCCTGCTCATTTAACTAAGATCGTGACATCTGGTCCCGTCACTTCAAGACAAATAGATGGGGAAAAATGGAAACAGTGAGAGACTTAATTTTTGGGGCTCCAAAATCTCTGCAGATGGTGACTGCAGCCATGAAATTAAAAGATGCTTGCTCCTTGGAAGAAAAACTTTGACCAACCTAGACAGCATATTAAAAAGCAGAGACATTACTTTGCCAACAAAGATCTGTCTAGTCAAAGCTATGCTTTTTTCAGTAGTAGTGTATGGATGTGAGAGTTGGACTGTGAAGAAAGCTGAGTACCAAAGAATCAATGCTTTTGAACCGTGGTGTTGAAGAAGACTCTTGAGGGTCCCTTGGACTGCAAAGAGATCCAACCAGTCCATCCTAAAGGATATCAGTCCTGAATGTTCATTGGAAGGACTAATGCTGAAGCTGGCCACCTGATGTGAAGAACTGACTCATTTGAAAAGCCCCTGATGCTGGGAAAGATTGAAGGCAGGAGGAGAGGGGGACGACAGAGGCTGAGATGGTTGGATAGCATCACCAACTCTATGGATATGAGTTTGAGTAAGCTCTGGGAGTTGGTGATGGACAAGGAGGCCTGGCCTGCTGCAGTCCATAAGGTTGCAAAGAGTCGGACCCGACTGAGCAACTGAACTGACTGAATGAGGTGGATGAACCTACAGCCTATTATACACAGTGAAGTAAGTCAGAAAGAGACAAATATCATATATTAACACACATGTGTGGAATCTAGAACAATAGTACTGATGGTCCTACTTGCAGGGCAGCAAAAGAGACACAGACATAAAGAAGAGACTTTTGACACAGTAGGGGAAGGAGAGGGTGGGATGGTTTGAGAGAATAGGATTGAAACATATACATTACTGTGTGTAAAATATAGGAATGGGATATATGACTCTGGGAACCCAAAGCTGGTGCTCTGTGACATCCTAGAGGGGTGGGGTGGGGAAGAAGGTGAAAGGGGGGTGCAAGAGGGAAGGGACATATGTATACCTATGGCCAATTTATGTTGATGTATAGCAGAAATCATCGCAATATTGTAAAGTAATTATCTTCTAAGTAAAAATAATAAATAAGAAAATGTAATAAAAAGAAGAAAAAAATTTGGAAGAAAGCAGTAGGATTTGCCTATTTGCTGCTGTTGGAGCCCAAGTGTTTCCAGTACTCCTGTCATCAGGTAGTGAGCAAGGCCAGATGTGGGAGAAGACAGGGGTCAGTCGCCTCTGAACCCTCTGCCTAGTAACCCTGCATTATGGTAATTTACCTAGTTTGCTTTGTGGTCAACCATGAGTGCCCTTTTCTCATACAATTTTTATGTGCACAGAACGTTTCTAATTTGAGGAACTAAGCATCTTAGGAAAGAGGGCTTACTTCAGCTTCTTTCAGCCCAGAACTTGACCAATAGCTGAACTCACAAGAGTTTCCCAAGCACCAGTTTAAACAAAAATTAAAAATAACAAAAATCCTTTCAAGCCTAAAAGCAAATAAACAAGTAACGTACACTTGTATAATTGTTTTAATCAGAGATATGGGTGAAGATAAAGTGGAAATATTGCTGTGACCCTTTTGCATGTAATTTACAGCCCTAATATGTATGTTGAATGTGGTGCTCCTTGCAGGCCTGCACATTTATAGGTCTGAAAACCTGTTTCCGGGCATGAACTCCCTAAAAAGATCCCTGTAGCTGTGGATGGCTTTAGTTGCAGCTTGGAAGCCTGACATGCTTTATTCCGGGAACACATTTTTTTCGTTCCCCAAAGGCCCATAACGACTCCACTTTTTCTTGTTTGGTGCATTGAGAAAATGAAGGCATTAGTAAGAGAGCATCTTTAAAAACTGAAACTAAACTTGTCAACCTTTCCCCATTTGAATGATGAAAAGATTAACTCAATATTGCTATGAAACCATATCTTCCTTATTCTCCCACTTTAAGTATAAGTTTCCTTAGAAAAGAAGAGAGATATATAAATATTCTGCTGGCAGTGACCAGGAAAGGAGGAGTTCACAAAAGATAAGACATACTTGTGGTCCTTGCTTCTCTTTTAGGCTATTTTCTCCTGTCACTGATGGTATACAACAATTAACTTCTGGGTTTAAAGGAATAGACTTAAATATGTACATTGACTGCTGTCAACAGGACTCAGACTATAGTGTTTGTTCTTTTTACTGTGACTACTTAATCATAATGGAATTACATAATGCGTAGCAGTGAAATGACCAGTCGTGTGCAAAGAAGATTTAGGTAGAAAAAGGATGAGAAATGACAACTTCCAAATTTGTAGAGTTTAATATCTAAGGTCTGTGGAAACCAGGGGCACACCTGGCAGTCTGTGATGTAGAAGTCCCTATATCAAAAGGAACAACTTCTTTATCCATTCATCTGTCGATGGACATCTAGGTTGCTTGAATATTCTAGTTATTGTAAATGGTGCTACAAGAACAATAGGATACATGTCTTTTTCAATTTTGGTTTCCTCGGGAGAGGTGAGGAGAGGTTGAGATGTATGGAAAGAGTAACATGGAAACTTATATTCAGTTCAGTTCAGTTCAGTCGCTCAGTCAATGAGTCAACTCTTCGCATGAGGTGGCCAAAATACTGGAGTTTCAGCTTTAGCATCATTCCTTCCAAGGAACACCCAGGAAACTTACATTACCAAATGTAAAATAGAGAGCCAATGGGAATTTCCTGTATGGCTCAGGAAACTCAAACAGGGGCTCTGTATCAACCTAGAGGGGTGGGATGGGGAGGGAGCTGGGAGGGAGGTTCAAAAGGGAGGGGATATAGGTACACCTATGGCTGATTCATGCTGAGGTTTGACAGAAAACAGCAAAATTCTGTAAAGCAATTGTCCTTCGATAAGAAAAATAAAAGGGATGACAACCAGAGGGGGAGTTCTTGCAGGGGTTCTAGGAGCCAAAGACACAAGGAGCAACACACCCATCTCTCAGTTGGATTTCTAGTTGGAATGCAATTTCTTAGAGCTGGGAGAGATCCTGATTTCTGAGACTCTCAAATCAGCTACATCTGGCAGCTGAACCCACTGAATCACATCTCGGAATAGTTCAACAAGCCCTGCAGTAAAGTATAGACTGAGATAATTTTTATTTTTTACTTTTCATATGCTTTTTTCTTTTAACCTAAAAGGATTTCAATAGAAATTCTGACAGAGTTCCATGATGGTTTGGTTCTGTAGAGCTATGATTGGGAACTAGACTGCCCAGAAGATAAAGCTCCTACCTACTTTTTGTTCAATGACCAGGAGCAAATTTTCTTAGTCTTTTCCTTACTCTTTTTTTTAGGAAACTGGTTGCCTGTGGCTATTTCTCTCCCTTCTTTGTCCCTAGGATTAAGATCAAAGGCACAGTTCAGGTCACTTACCCTCACTCATCCTAGCTACTATTCTGATTAGAGTGTGAATATTCATTAGTTTGTGCCAATATGCTGATGGCTCATTACACTGTATTATCCTGAGAACTCATGTCACCTTGCATACTTCATATTAATTCAGACTTTTAAATTTTGTTCAGATAAATAGGATCTCTTTAACTCTTCATAATGGTCATAAAATGCAGCTGACATTAAGCATTGACTTGAAAGAGAAGAAGCAGATAGCCTGTGTCGTGCATACTGAATTCCCTGCAGTGCTTGCTTGCACAATATACGTGCTGTGGATTCTTTGTAAATGTCTATTAAAGAAATGAATGAGAGAATGAGTAAAAGTCAGACACCTAGGTTTAAGTTTTCTTAGCCACTCACTATGTGGCCTTGGACAAGCCACTGGACCTCTCTAAACTCCATCTTCTCACCTGTAAAAGAGGAAGTAGATGTTGCCTTATTTGTTTCCATCAGTTAGATTAGATCTTCTCATCCATTACTTTGGACATAAACCCAGTGTAGCAGTGACTTCACTGCAGATCTCCTAAATCAGCAGCAACATCTCTAAGGAAGCTTAGTGTGTGTTCTTTCTAACTACTTCAGGTAATGTCTTTAAACTAGGATGATCAAGTTTTAATGAAAGGAAGTAAAAAGACTTTCCTGTTCTAGTTAGAGGGGAACTTATCTTTTCTGAGTGGTATTTACCAAGGCTTTATACTTTCAGGAAAAAGTAACAATCCTGAATGTCAGTTAGCTTCCCAGTTCCTCCCTGTAGAGTATTTATCTAATATCATTGTATTGACGTGATCTTTTTTCACTTTTATGTTTCATTCACTATTTGCAAACTAGTCAAGCACATTGACCATTTTTTTTCTCAATTATTTTTGTATCTCTAGTCCCAAGAATAGTGGCAGATAATAGGTACTCAGTCATATGAACTACACTGTTAAATGGAGGTTCACATAACCTACAAGTGGTGCAGAAAGATTATGAGAGTATCTTCTGAGTCCAAAGTCAGTACTCTTTCTAATATGGCAGTTGATTATATCAAGTCATTAATAGCCTGTAGCATCTTAGTAAAGATTAGTTATCAGATGATGGCACCAATTATGAGGACTCCACATTGTGTCATTTTTATTGGGTTTGAGATGTGTAGGATACAGGCTACTCCAGGGTGGGTGTGGGTAGCCAGGAGTGAGTACGGAGGTTCTCTGTCTCAAGGAGTTTGTTAAAATAAGGGAGAGAGAGATTTCGAAGTTAACACCTCCAACTCCCTCTTAAAATAACTTTGCTTGAGTGAGGAACAGATGGCCCAAAAGATAATTTGAATTTCATCCCTGGATAGAAGCTACTCTAGGTAAATCTATAGGAGAGATTTTCTGTGTTGTATTTTCCCTACTCTACTTGGAAAAGAAACAATAATTTTAGAAAAAAAATCAAAGGAGTGAGAGACGTTGCATAATTCCATTTAGGAAATTTTCTGAAGCAATTTCATCTGAAGCAATAATGATGGCAAGTATGCAGCTAATCAAGAAAAATAGAAAAAAGGGAAATAAACAACAGTACTGAGTGTAAAATCCAAGAATTGTGTGAATCAGGTTATCCACTTAATTCTGTTTTTTTTTTTTTTTCATGTTTGGAATATGACTAAATCAAGTATTTCCTTAAATTCAGTGAAGGAAATAAGTATTTGTGTAAATATAGTATTTTTCCCCTATATTTTAATTAGTTAAAACTTCCTAAGAGTTTTACACTAAGATTTTGGTGCATATAGAGTTAAAATTCTTTTATCTCTCTACATATGGACAAAAATTTTATATCTGACTAGTTGTATAATTTTATTTTTTTTATTTTTTTTTGGAAGAAAATAAAGATAACTTTATAGAGAAAGACAAGAATAATTTTGGCTGAGCAATCCATTTGAATTATTATGCAGTAGCTACCAGCCGATACTAGGTAATCATCAGTTCATTACTTTAAAAAGTAATTTGCCCAAAGTGCTAGTATTTATGTAAAAGTAGAGGTCTTTTTTTTAAAAAAAAAATATTGGCTAAATGCTTTAAAAGTAGAAAATAAACGATTGAATAATAGTCCTGAAAGTTAATTTTTTAAAATAAAAGGTAACAAGTTGCCTATTTGTTGCCAGGTCAATTCAGTTAATATAGGGATTCTTCTTCTTTGAAAGAGGAGCAATTTAGAACAGAGTCCTATTATAAAAATGACCAGATTTATAGTCTGAACTCTGGAGTTCTGTTCTGTTTACCACTGCTAGGTCAAGTAGAGTCACCAAACACATGGCCTCACAGCTGAACTGCCCTGTAGAAACTTGCAAGGATAAGGCCCAGAGCGTTAGAGAAGAGGCAGAAAGGAAGGAAACTGCAGGCCCTGTCTTGCACTGAAGCTACTCCCTTTAGGCCACCGGATCATTTTGCTGGGAATTCCATTATCTATACTGCAGAGTTAAGACATAGCCCCTGATGAAAAAAAAAACAGACTTTCCTTTGGCCAGGTAATTCCAGTTTCAGAAGTTCACACTTAAAAATAACTAAATAAAAAAGTTAATCATAACAGTGTCTATTGCTGTATGATCTATAACAACAAAAAGAGGGAAACAATGAAAATCCAACAAGAGGAGAACTGTGAAATGGGTTATTATGCTCTTCATTTGCACACACTCTGACAGCAGTAAGCAGTCACTCCTCAGTCCTTTACACGGGTTCTTCCTCTGCCTTGACATGCCCTCACTGTTTGTTCTTCAAAATCTAACTGGAAATCCCCCATTTGGGAACCTTCTCTGAGGGCTTCAGCTAATCACCTGTTTCAGTTTATCTCTTTCAACTGAACGTACTTCTGGCATTGGCCTTAGTGCCCATCCGTAGATGTGTGGGTTCTTTCTTCAAAACATTAAAATTCATTTGCACCCTTATCCTCAGGCCCTGGGCACAGTGCCTGGCTCCTAGTAGGTGCTCAGTGAGCATCAGAAAAAATGGATGAGAAATATATTTGTAGGAAAGAATATTAAAGTGAAATTGATGAACATGTAGACAAATGGAAACAGATGATAAATTATTAGGTGACAAACAGTTGAATATACACATTTTGACTTCAATTTTGTTAACGCAGAGCTAAAGAAGGTTGTATGCAAAGCGCTGTGTAAGTGAAGTCAGAAAGAGGAGGATGAATGACTAATTATTTCTTTCAGGATGTTTTCAAATGATTCTTTCTCTCGGGAGAAATACTACCAAGCCTGCCATCTATCCCCCCCGGGTGTCTGCTTTAGGGCACACTGGCCCAACCTCCAACTGCCAGACCCTGCATTTCTTTGTCTGAGGGTTTTCTCTGGCCGCCTGAGTCAGCTTTGTCAGGTGACTGAAAGTGCCAAAGAATTAATGCCTTTTGGGGGCAGCCCTCAGGTGGTAGTTGGTATATAAATACCCCAGCTCCTGCTTTGCTTGGCAGTGTGTCCTTCAGGAGCAAGAGTTCCCTTGAGAGATTACGCTCTATTTACCCACCGTGGTGAACTGCCCGATAATCCACCCTTTATTTGCTATACTCCCTCCTATTCCCACTTCCTCACTCCTCTACTGTTTCCTGGAAGATCCTCCGAAATAACTATTTGTACTTGAATCCTTATCCAAGAACAGTTTCTGAGAGAGCCCTAATTAAGACCCTCTTTAATAACATGAATTAAGGATGCAGAAAGCATACTAAAATAGAAATATTCTTGAGAAGTTATAGCACCTTAATTTACTAAAACTACAATCAAATTTATTAAAGTTGATGATTAAAAATGCAAGTTCCCCAAGGACTGGAACACAAAGCGAATAATTGTTGTGACAGTGTATGAGTGTAAGTAAGGTCTTGAAGTTGGTGAACTGCCAAAACCAGGTGCCGTCATGGACACCCAGAGTGGCAAAGATAGATGCTATTGGACTGGTATAACCTTGACGGTTGTTGAGAGTGTAGTTAGTCATTAACTTCTATGCTCCTCTCTGTCTGTCTATATTTTTCCATGAGTCACTTGGAAGAAATGACATTCTCCTTATATGTTTTCTTAGCCTATAATAGCTACCTGTATCTGTACCATCTTTGAGGTCTACTGCAAATGCAAACCACTTAACAACAGGAATTTTATCCATCTCCTCCCCTCCATCATGTCATTTATATCATCAAGAAAGTACTCAACACCTGTTTATGAAAAAATGATTGCGTAACTTAATGAAGGGAAAGAATGCCTATCCTGGTTCTCATTTTCGTTTTTTTTTTTTTTTTTGGCAAACTCTTAAATATGTGATTGTTTCATTTTATTTTCAAAGGGTATTGTGGATCACTTTAAGCTTAATACTGTTACATGAAAAGGAAATCACACTGTTGCAAAATTCTTTATCTGAAGAAACATTAGGATACGTTATGTTCAAAAAGATTCCTTCTATACATAGATTTCAAGATAGAATTTTCCTAGGGGATGAAACAACATAAATACAATTCCCTTTTAGGTAATATTTTCTTAAATTGTGGGCTTCCCTGATGGCTCAGATGGTAAAGAGTCTGCCTGTAGTGCGGGAGACCAGGGTTTGATCCCTGGGTCAGCAAGATCCCCTGGAGAAGGAAATGGCAACCCACTCCAGTATTCTTGACTAGAAAATCCCATGGACAGAGGAGTCTGACAAGGCTACAGTCCATGAGGTCACAAAGAGTCTGACACAACTGAGCAACTTTGCTTTCCTTTCCTTCTTAAATTGTTTAATAATGGGTTAGTTTTATTTATAATAGCTGCTGCTGCTGGAAGTAGTGTCCAACTCTGTGCAACCCCATAGACGGCAGCCCACCAGGCTCCACCGTCCCTGGGATTCTCCAGGCAAGAACACTGAAGTGGGTTGCCATTTCCTTCTCTAATGCATGAAAGTGAAAAGTGAAAGTGAAGTCACTCAGTCATGTCTGACTCTTCGCGACCCCATGGACTGCAGCCCACCAGGCTTCTCCGTCCATGGGATTTTACAGGCAAGAGGACTGGAGTGGGTTGCCATTATAATAGCAGAATTAAACAAAAACTATTTAATTGTACTGTTAACTGTACAGTTCAGTTAAGTCGCTCAGTCGTGTTCAACTCTTTGCGACCCCATGAACTGCAGCACACCAGGCCTCCCTGTCCATCACCAACTCCTGGAGTTCACTCAGATTCATGTCCATGGAGTCAGTGATGCCATCCAGCCATCTCATCCTCTGTCGTCCCCTTCTTCTCCTGCCCCCAATCCATCCCAGCATCAATAGTGTTAACAAGGTAGATTTTTCTAGAAACAATTTTTGATAGAAAGAGGGCTTAAAAACATGATTAAGAAAGTAGACATTTTGGGAGGGAGGGATAGTCAGGGAGTTTGGGATCCACATGAATACAATGTTATATTTTAAATAAATAACCAACAAGGACCTACTAGATAGCCCAGGGAACTGTGCTCAATATTCTATAAAAATCTAATTGGGAAAAGACTTTGAAAAAGAATAGATACATGTATATGTATATATAAAAAAGAAAAAAAAGTAGATGTTTTAAAGCAAAAATGCAGGCATTTGGACTATTTTTATAATGTCAAACATATCCAGATATTTAAGCAGATATTTAAATTCGCTTCTAACATAACGTGAATATCTGGCAGTCCACATGTCAAATATAGGCATTTTGGATAAAATACAGGCATTTCTCTTATAGCACGCTTGTTCATACAAGAATCTTGAACTAAGCATGATGAAATAATTTGTGGTATGGTTTCATGACGTTGATCATGACTGGTTGTCATAAGAATATTAGGACTAACAATAAAAAAAGAAGTCTGATGTGTGCAAACTATGGGAACTTGACCCATTTAATCTAGTCACTGCTGCCTTATTTGTCTTTCACTTTTCTGTTTACTGATAGTTGTGAACTATACTAGAGCAACATGTTCAGGTCATAGCCAAAGAGTCACCATGAGCATTTGAATCAAAGGGCGAATGACCAATTTTAGTTTGTTTTTGTCAGTGTTAATTAACCAATTTGTTAAACACACACACGCAAAATATAGATTTATTTCCTACCACCTGTTACAGAAATTTCTGTGGGAATCTCTGCTTACATTCAGAAGATCTTTAGCTTAGTTCATTAGAATCATCTGGGGCAGTTGATAAAATCCAGGATTCCCAGGCCCTACATAGGTTGTGATTCTGCAGGTATGGAATAGCGTTCAGGAGTCTGCCTGTTTACTGAGCTCCTCAAATAATTCTTGTGCAGGTGGACCTCAAGCCATTGAAAAAGACTACTTTTAGCCTATGACCATCTTTTCACCATTAAAAAGAAGGAACTTTTTATGACGGGGGTTCTTACAATTACAGATATCATATGCTATCAGAACAGACTGTGTTGTGCTATGGCACTATCTCACCAGTGCTAATAAGACTTAACTGACTCCTCACTTTTCCAGAGCAGAGGCTCTGTAACTAACGGCTAGCTTTGAGAAGCCTAAGCCAAATAGAGAAGGTGTAACAATGACAAAAAACTAAAAAACAAGCAAAAAAAAAACAAAACAAAACTCAGTGACCAGACTTACTTTGCAACTACTTTAATTGCATTTCATAATAAATTTTTAGTTACTTACTTACTGGCTATCTGACCTCTTAAAAAGGGCCTAAAAGAAGAATGTCAGAAATGATCACTGTCTTGTCTTAGAAACCCAACGTCTGACTTGAGCTGTGTGTCTTGGAGATTAACTGTGTCAAACTAGCTCCTTGGAAGTGTTTTATAATAGAGTAGCTGGCAAATCTTAGTCCATAAATGGGGAGGGGTGTAGAAAGAGAAGTAGTTGATAGTAACTCAGCATGTTACTGAAGGCCTCCTCCATTGTGAGAGGATTCTGCAGCCAAGCCCGGGCCCACTTTACCCCTTTTGGCCCTGATAGCAACACTGCTGCTCTGCTGCTGCTGCTAAGTCGCTTCAGTCGGGTCTGACTCTGTGCGACCCCATAGACAGCAGCCCACCAGGCTCTGTCCCTGGGATTCTCCAGGCAAGAACACTGGAGTGGGGTGCCGTTGCCTTCTCCGGAGAGCAACACTGCTTTTACTCAATTCTCCCTTACTCTAAAGTATTATTATCATGAAGTTTTTAGTGCAGTCATGAATATTTCACATATGTGCCAAGATGAACCCTGAAACTGTAAAATTTTAAAGTTGAAATAAATTTTAAAGTTCGTGTAGTTCAAACTCCTTGTTGTACAGAATAATAATCTGAGGTCTAAGTTAACTGAATTGCCCAAGTTCAAAAACTTCACACAGCTAGTCATTATTTTAATGTAAATAATATAAGTAGATAGATAAAAAGAAAAGAAATTATTTTTTTCTCCAAGATTATTTACTGTTTATGACTACCTTCAGCCCCCTCTCAGTATCTGTCAAAGTTCAACAGTATCACAGTCAGTGCTTTTAATTTGATGTTGGGATGTTGGTATGACACATATACACTACCATGTATATAACTGACATATATACATTAACTTGTGTAAAATAGATAGCTTGTATGAACCTGCTCTATAGCACAAGGAGCTCAGCTCAGTGCTCTGTGATTACCCTGAGGTGTAGAATCAGTTCAGTTCAGTCGCTCAGTGATTTCTGACTCCCTGCAACCCCGTGAACTGCAGCATGCCAGGCCATCCCCTCTATTCCCAACTCCCAGAGTCCACCCAAACCCATGTCCATCGAGTCGGTGATGCCATCCAACCATCTCATCCTCTGTCGTCCCTTTCTCCTCCTGCCCTCAATCTTTCCCAGAATCAGGGTCTTTTCAAATGAGTCAGTTCTTCGCATCAGGTAGCCAAAGTATTGGGGTTTCAGCTTCAGCATCAGTCCTTCCAATGAACACCCAGGACTTATCTCCTTTAGGATGGACTAGCTGGATCTCCTTGCAGTCCAAGGGACTCTCAAGAGTCTTCTCCAACACCACAGTTAAGAAGCATCAATTCTTTGGCACTCAGCTTTCTTCACAGTCCAACTCTCACATCCATACATGACCACTGGAAAAACCATAGCCTTGCTAGATGGACCTTTGTTGGCAAAGTAATGTCTCTGCTTTTTAATATGCTGTCTAGGTTGGTCATAGCTTTTCTTCCAAGGAGTAAGCGTCTTTTGATTTCATGGCTGCAATCCCCATCTGCAGTGATTTTGGAGCCCAGAAAAATAAAGTCTGACACTGTTTCCCCATCTATTTGTCATGAAGTGATGGGACCGGATGTGAGGGGTGGGATGGGAAGGGGTAAAAATAGGTCCAAGAGGGAAGGGATATTTATATACATATAGCTGATTCTGTACAGCAGAAACTACCACAGTATGATAAAGCAACTACACTCTGATTTTTTAAAAAACAAAATAAAAAAAAATAACCAACTCAAATAGAAATAGCTCAAAAAAGGTATCACTGTTCCATATTTGTGGTTTTTTAAGATGGAAAGGAAAGTAGGTAAAACCACTAGACCATTCAGGTCTGACCTAAATCAAATCCCTTACAATTATGCAGTGGAATTGACAAATAAATTCAAGCCATTAGATCTGATAGACAGAGTGCCTGAAGAACTTTGGACAGACGTTCCTAACATTGTATAGGAGGCAGTGATCAAACCATCCCCAAGAAAAAGAAATGCAAAAAGGTGAAATGGTTGTCTGACGAGGCCTTACAAATAGCTGAGAAAAGAAGAGAAGCAAAAGGCAAAGGAGAAAAGGAAAGATATATCCATCTCAATGTAGAGTTCCAAAGAACATCAAGGAGAAATAAGAAAGACTTCCTAACGGAACAATGCAAAGAAATACATGAAAACAATAGAATGGGAAAGACTTACAGGTCTCTTCAAGAAAATTAGAGATACCAAGGGAACATTTCATGCAAAGATGGGCACAATAAAGGCCAGAAACAATATGGATCTAATAGAAGCAGAAGATATTAAGAAGAAGTGGCAAGATTATACAGAAGAACTATACAAAAAAGATCTTAATGGCCCAGATAACCACGAAGGTGTGATCACTCACCTAGAGCCAAACCTCTTGGAGTGCGAAGTCAAGTGGGCCTTAGGAAGCATCACTAGGAACAAAGCAAGTGGAGGTGATAGAATTCCAGTTGAGCTATTTCCAATCCTGAAAGATGATGCTGTGAGAGTGCTGCACTCAATATGCCAGCAAATTTGGAAAACTCAGCACTGGCTGCAGGACTGGAAAAGGTCAATTTTCATTCCAATCCCCAAAAAGGTAGTGCCAAAGAATGCTCAAATTACCATGCAGTTGCACTCATCTCATACGCTAGCAAAGTAATGCTTAAAATTCTCCAAGTCACGCTTCAACAGTATGTGAACTGAGAACTTCCAGATGTTCAAGGTGGATTTAGAAAAGGCAGAGGAACCACATATCAAATTGCCAACATCCGTTAGATCATTGAAAAAGCAAGAGAATTCCAGAAAAACATCTCCTTCTGATTTGTTGACTACACCAAAGCCTTTGACTATATGGATAACAACAAACTGGAAAATTCTTCAAGAGATGGCAATACCAGACCACCTCACCTGCCTCCTGAGAAACCTGTATGCAGGTTAAAAAGCAACAGTTAGAACCAGACATGGAACAATGGATTGGTTCAGAACTGGGAAAGGAGTTCTTCAAGGGTATATATTGTCACCCTGCTTGTGCTTGACTTAAATGCAGAGTACATCATGCGAAATGCCAGTCTGGATGAAGCTCAAGCTGGAATCAAGATTGCCGAGAGAAATACCAATAACTTCAGATATGCAGGTGACACCACCCTTATGGCAGAAAGTGAAGAGGAACTAAAAGCCTTTTGATGATGGTGAAAGAAGAGAGTGAAAAAGTTGGCTTAAAACTCAACATTCAAAAAACTAAGATCATGGCATCCAGTCCCATCACTCGATGGCAAATAGATGGAGTAACAAAGAAAACAGTGAGAGCCTTTCTTTTCTTGGGCTCCAAAATCACTGCACATGGTGACTGCAGCCATGAAATTAAAAGACGCTTGCTCCTTGGAGGAAAAGTTATGACCAACCTAGACAGCATATCAAAAAGCAGAGACATTACCAACAAAGGTCAATCTAGACAAAGCTATGGTTTTTCAAGTAGTTATGTATGATATGAGAGTTGGACTATAAAGAAAGCTCAGCGCCGAAGAGTTGATGCTTTTGAACTGTGGTGTTGGAGAAGATCCGTGAGAGTTCCTCAGATTGCAAGGAGCTCAAACCAGTCAGTCCTCAAGGAAATAAATCCTGAATGATCATTGGAATGACGCATGCTGCATGAAGCTGAAACTCCCAATACTTTGGCCACCTGATGCAAAGAACCAACTCATTGGAAAAGACCCTGATGCTGGGAAAAATCAAAGGCAGGAGGAGAAAGGGCAACAGAAGATGAGATGGTTGGATGGCATCACGGACTTGATGGACATGAGTTGAATAAGCTCTGGGAGTTGGTGATGGACAGGGAAGCCTGGGGTGCTGTAGTCCGTGGGGTTGCTGTAGCACTAGTATATTAATTTATATAATATTTACATTATATACTAGTACAATATTTCAGTTTAAGTTCTTTATATTACTGTGCACAGAGGTTAGAGTATTTCTGAGGAAAGACATTTTCCCTGAGTTTTGTGCATATCGTGATATTATATCTGAATCATGATCTGCCAGGAAAAAACTTACTTATTTATAGAGCATGACAGAGTCTTTTAAATTAGGATGGTCACAGAAAACCCAGATCAGATACTTGCTATATTATAGCCCATATTTTGAACAATTTTGACGGAAAGGTACCAGAGCTGCCTCTGGAACCCTTCTTAGAATTTTAAACATTTGTTCTGCTCTATTTGCAGTTATTAAAAAAAAATGGCATATGGTGGTAAATTAATGAATTGTTTCAAATTCTTAACAAAAAGATAAGAGATAAAAGCCATCTGAAATCATCTCTCTCTAGGACAGCATTAAGATTTATTGTTATTCATTAAGGAACTTCTGAGGAATATGACAATTCACTTATTTCAAGATGAGTCAAGTATTTAAAGAGCTATTCATCAAAATTCAAGATAAACAGATATTTGCTTCATATTTATAAAGCAAAGAAAATTAAAATTTTTTCCCTAAGGAATTTTTGATTACTGTAAATGGCAATTATGGTAAGAAAAAAAAATTTCTGGGATAGAGATCAGGTAAAACCAAGTTTGAATAAGTTTCAGGAAAGTTTTTAGGAGGGAAAAGCAATCATAAAAAATAATTTTGTGGACTGCGTACAGAAAGTGAGGAAAGGCAGTTCCCTCTCTCCTAGAGAAGTAGCTTCTGAAGTGAGTGGTCAGGTTGACTGGCCTTTCCTGGACAAATGAGGTCTCTTCAAGGTCTGGGGCAATCTAAGGGCAGCTGCCTTTCCTCACTGCCCAACACCCAGGGTGAACTGGGCACAAAGGGGAATAAGTGTTATTCTTAAAATTAGAATATTGTGGGAATTTCCTGATGGTCCAGTGGTTAGGATTCTGTTTTTGCTGAAGAGGGCATGGGTTCGATCCCTGGTTGGGGAGCTAAGATCCGTTATGCTGTGTGGTGTAGCAAGAAAATAAAAGAGAATTTTTTTTTTAAAGTAATAAAAGACTTAAATAAATAAACTAGATATCTAATAAGAAACTAAAGAAAAAATTGCAGTGACAAGGGCACTTCGGTAGGCCCCATGAACAGATGCCACAATCATTCATCTGACTCTGATAAGGCTCTGAGACACTTGTTGGTGCAACCATATATTTTATTACAGGCTATCCATGAGAATAATTCATGTCTTCCATTGTACAGTACACTACTGTAAACTTTATTAGTCTCTAGTCTTCATCTTATCAGTGTTTATGGTAAAGTGCTGAGTGCCTCCATGGAGTCAGTGCTGATTTGTAAATATCACTTCAACATCCTGCAGCTTCCTTCAGTCCAACTCCCTTATTACGCAGATGATAACACTGGAGACCTAGGGAGAGAAAGAATTTATCCAAAATCACCATAGCTAATTAGAACCAGAATTAGCCAGGAAGCCAGCCTTCTGACCTGAAGCTCTTCCTGTTGCTTGCACCCTTAGCTGGGGTCAGTTTTCTGACAGATCTTATCGTTAGTGATTGTGGAAGTTTCTCTTCTGAGATATCAAGTTATTTTCTTCTTGCATGTTACAAATAGCAATATCGGATGAACTCCCTAGAGTAATTAGTATTATGTCTGTCTGGTTGTATTGTTTGTGGTCATTAAAAAAAAAGAGGGGTGAATTGCCTAGAGGCATTTTATTTTCCTGGAACACTGATGTATGTGGAAATAGCAAGATGCAGTGGAAAGAAGCTAGACCCAGAAACTTGGATTCTAGTTCTGCCTTAATCACTGACCTTCAGAAGTCACTGAAGTTGATGGCATCTCAGTTTTTAAATCTGTAATGTGAAGATCATATCATCTAATGCAGTCTCTCATACAGGAGCAGCATGAGAATTGACTAAGCTAAGAATGATGAAAACCTGTTAGACAAGTGTAATATATACTCCATATATATATCACAGAACCAGGGAACTTTCAAAAAGATCATCCGAACATGTTCAGCCTGACTGAATAATAAGCCTGTAAAGAGACAGGCATATTTGTTTTGGGAGTTTCTCAGTGACAGGTTGCCTTCTAAACCCTTGGTGACTTTCTAGGTGTGGTGATAAAAATAAATATCCTATTTATGTTGTAATGCAATTCTGATGAGACACACCAGTGTGAGTCTTAAAGAACCATGATTCCTGTTAATTAACATTATGCTGAATTTTATAACATCCAAGGAAGGCTAGACAGAACTGACTCATGCTCATTGCTCATGGTGTCCTCATTTAGCAAACAAGAGCACAGTGCACTCCTGAAAGTGGAAATGTGCACATATTCTATTAATTCCAAGGAACTTCTACATTGTTTGCACAGCTGTTCTGTCTTATTCCTTTTACAGAAGGCAGAAATGACTTTAAAGTCCCTCAGTAATAATGATAAAAATCATGGCTGTAATTTATTAGTCTCCTATTTTATATTAGTTACTGCAAGAGTTTGACATGCATTATTTTTAATTCTCAGAAAATAAGGCAGATTATCATTTGAATGTCTTCGTTTCCATTTGTACTGTGGCAGGTATGTGGATTTCTCATTTTTCTCACAACTTTTGGCTAGGCGGAGACAAGCATTACTCCTTCCAACTAGCAGATAAACTAGAACAGATGAAGTTAAGTAACTTACTCAAATATAAGAGTCAGACATATGACTGGGGCCTTAATTTCACCTTAGGCTATTTTTTCATTAGATCAATGGTTTTCAAATTAACAAACTCAACAGTTACATGCCTGTGGATGGTGACTGCAGCCATGAAGTTAAAAGATGCATGCTCCTTTAGGGTTTCCGCGGTGGCTGAGACAGTACAGAACCTGCCTGCCAGTGCAGGAGACCTGGGTTCTGTCCCTGGGTTGGGAATCTCCTCTAGAGAAGGGATGACTCACTCACTCCAGTATTCTTGCCTGGAGAACTCCATGGACAGAAGAGCCTGGTGGGCTACAGTCTACGTCGGCAGAAAAAGTTGGACATGACTGAATGACTAACACTTTGCTCCTTGGAAGGAAAACATATTAAAAAGCAGAGACATCACTTTGCCAACAAAGGTCTATCTAGTCAAAGCTATGTTTCTTCCAGTAGTTATGGTCAGGTATGAGATCTGGACCATGAAGAGGGTTGAGTACCGAAGAATTGATACTCTTGAACTGTTGTGCTGGAGAAGACTTTTGAGAGTCCCTCTCAAGACTGCAAGAAGATCAAAGTAGTCAGTCCTAAAGGAAATCAACCCTGAATATTCATTAGAAGGATTCATGCTCAAGCTGAAGCTCCAGTACTGTGACCACCTGATGGAAGAGCTGACTCATTGGAGAAGACCTTGATGCTGGGAAAGATTGAAGGCAAAAAGAGAAGGGGCCAACAGAGGATGAGATGTCCACCGACTCAGTGGACATGAATTGGAGCAAACTCCAGGAGATATTGGAGGACAGAGGAGCCTGGCATGCTGCAGTCCATGGGGGTCACAAAATGTCGATCACAACTTAGCGACTGAACAGCAACAACAAATGAGAAGTCTTATAATAGAGTCAGGCTCATACATGCTAGATTAGGTAACATATTTGAGTCAGGCCAACCAGGAGCAGAATCTGGAAATTGGAGAAAGCAAGCCTGCTTACATTTTTCTCAGTTACTCTGATTCATGGAATTAACGCCCTATTTTCTCCAAAGCATTGATTTCTCAGTAAAAGTCAGAAATCTGAATTAAAAAAAAAAAAGTTTAGCTTGTGGATAAATCTGAGTATCAGTTTGAGAATCAAAATAAATGGTAGCAAAAAGTGTAATCCATTATCTATATGTGTGTTATGATCTATTGTATGGGTTTATATTGATATATAAATAAAGAAAATCACAGGGGTGGAGGTAAACCAACTAATAAGTGATGCCAGAATGATGGAATTTGAAAATGACCTTTGGAAACCATGAAAATAATAATGACTATAAGCAGAAGTCACACTCATGTGGGAAAGTTGGAGTAGTAACTGGATGCTTACATAATAGCTCCCCATCAAATATTTGTTAACTATAAAGGGAAAAAGAGTCAGTTTACGGTGGAGAAACCTGGCAAAACACACCTTTACGCAGAGTTTAAAGTGAATGTCCCTGGAGTAGGGCAAGCTGACATCAGTGCCTCCTGATATGTTAGGTAAAAGACGACCAGGACCCCAAAAGAATGTCTAACATGCTTTAATGGCGAAGCGCTCCTGGGTGGGGTTCCCAGACCCGAAGGGGCAGGTCGAGAAGAGAAGTCCGCGCACCCAGACCGAGTTAGAAATTTGTTTATATATGCACGTTGCGAGGGATGGGCAGGTTGATGGATGGGGGTTTGGATAGGTTGCCGGGCTGAGGTGTCGCAGGCTGATAGGTCCTTCTTCGTGGCTGGGGTGGGGCGGCTTTAGCGGGCGAACTGTGCTGCTACTGGTCTCCCGGGGATCTGGGAGGCTCCCTCCCTAGGGACTTCCCCGCCAGCGGGGGAGGGAGGGGGCGGCCCATCATGACCCCCAGGGTCCGACCTTACAATATGACCACTGAGCACCAAGAGGAGAAGAGCATCACTCTGTGATGTTCCTCCAGAAATGTGTAAAGTTTACCTACTCATAAGGAAGCCCCCACACTGGGGGCCATTCCATCAGATAAGTGACGTCCACTGTTCAAATGTCACTATCATAAGGACTGAGGAAGACTTTCAGGTGAGAGGCTCATGTGACAACTGAATCAATGCTTCGTCTTATAATATTGTTGCTAGAAAGGACATTACTGGGATAACTGGTGAAATCCAAATAGGGGCCATAGTATTGAGCCAAAGTTAATTCCCTTGTTTAGATAATTGTACCATAGCTAGATAAGATATATACACTGACGGATTCAGGAATAAAGAGATGTTAAAAAAACAAAATCTAGCTGGGTAAATTTGGATATCTCATTGGCTTTAAGTGATTCATGAGTCAGACAGCATCGCATCTAACAACTAGAAGAGGGCTCCGAGGAGTGCTAAAAAGTGGGAGGCTTTTATAGGCAGAAAGAGGGGCAAAGAGGGTACTGGCAGAGGGAAATAATTGTTTGGGGACAGACAATCCTCTTTGGGGGGGGCCAAGGAACAGCAGGGATCCTGTTATACAGGTCACCTCACTAGTGCTGATCAGGAAATTTCAGACGGTCTGTTTAAAGATCACATTCCTGAGATAAAGTTGAAAGGGCAGTTAAATCTTAGCTTGCTTTCATGGGAGAAAATGGTGACTCTGGGGCTTTTTAATGGGGGCATTATATCTGCAACTTACAAGCAAATAATGCAGGGAAAAAAATCTGCATTTTAGAAAGAGAGAGGAAATACTAATATAAAAGAAATTATATCAAAATATAAATTTAAAAGCAATCACTGGTTTGAATCAATGTTCTATATAGACAGCTGGCTACTGGGGGCCCAACTCCTGGGGTACCTTGGACCCCCTGGAGTCACAGCATGACAGGACGTATGAAATCTCCGGACCCATACCTTCTGTTTTCTTCCTGTTCTCTTCTTAGACATATGAACACTGGTGTCGGTGCCACCGTTTACAGGACTTAGTGTTCCAGCAGACCTACACCTTGTTCACATAATTAGATGAAAATCTTCAGCCTCCTACTTACAGGTCATTGTGTAGGAGGACCACCGCTACCTTGGGGAAGAACTCCCACCTCTATGTATTAACTTCACAGTTTAACTCTTTTTTCAGAGGAAAACCCCTAATTCTAAATTTTAGGATATAATTTCCAAATGCTGACAATACCATCTCTTCCCACAGGTGGACTAAATACACAGCAGCCACAGCCCTGATTAGGCTGCTTTAGCATCTACGATCCAGAATGCCCTACAGGTCTGAAATCTTTTTTTTTTTTTTTTTAACTTCCTGGTCCCATTGTCCCTTGTCTAGTTCTGGGTAAATGCAAGGCTTCTCCTACAGCAGCATTTATTATCATCGTGCTCAGCTGCTCAGTCATTTCAGACTCTTTTGCAACCTCTTGGACTGTAGCTGGCCAGGCTCCTCTGTCCATGGGATTTCCCAGGCAAGAATACGGAGTGGGTTGCCATTTCCTCCTCCAGGGGATCTTCCCGAACCAGCATTGAATTTGAGGCTCCTGTGCCTCCTGCATTGCAGGCAGATTCTTTTGCTGCTGAGCCATTGGGGAATCCCATATGTTTATTATGCCCATGTCAAATATTGCTTATTTTAATACAGATTTTTTTAGTTAGACACTAAAAGTACTTATTTATGAGTGGTGACATCTGTTAAATATAACATCTGATGATTATTTTTCTTTTCCATAACATCAACAATATATAGTCCTGAACCTAAACTCCTTCAAGTGTAAGTTATTGAAGCCAAACTTCTTTATATCTTTGGTGTTCACTTATAATGGTATAACATTTTAAAATGCATACCCACATGTAGACCAATGTAGAACTGTACAAAATTGCTTGAATGATGGGAAATAGAAATAAAATAGAAGTGAATGCCTTTTCTCTTTAAAAAAAAAAGCTTCCTTTTTTCTTCATATTCACATTTTACTTTTACCTGCTCACCAGTTGAGGCTTATTCTTAAATATTCTTTTTTGCAGTGAGTGCATTATCTCACTCATCTACAGTGATTTCAGAAGAGAACAGAAAGAGGTGAAAGTATTTAAAGACAGACTCTCACATTACCCTAAAAGTAAATGCTTTCAGGGAACAAGTAATGTACAATTCAGCAAGCACTCTTGAATTCTAATGAATATTTCCATTTTAATGAGGCTTGATTTAAGTGCTAGGTCTCTGTAAAATATCTAAAATGACACGGTACCTGTGTTGGAAACCCAGTCATGCTATGTTCGGGACCAGCAGAGGAGAGCTTATTTCTTACCCTCATTTCTCTTCCATAAAAGGGAAGACTTGCTGGGTAAGCCACTTTATTTAATAGCAGGGGAAGGAGCAAATTGATTTCTTGACAGGATTACCAAGGAGAACGATGAGNAAAATGACACGGTACCTGTGTTGGAAACCCAGTCATGCTATGTTCGGGACCAGCAGAGGAGAGCTTATTTCTTACCCTCATTTCTCTTCCATAAAAGGGAAGACTTGCTGGGTAAGCCACTTTATTTAATAGCAGGGGAAGGAGCAAATTGATTTCTTGACAGGATTACCAAGGAGAACGATGAGGAGTGGGTGGAACTGTGAACAAAATGAGAAATGAAAGATAATAGGCAAGGAGCAGCCAGGAGTGCTGAGAGTAACCGTTGGGTGTAAAATCCAGGAGCAAAAAAGCCAGTCCTGAAATTGCCTGGAGGGAGGGAAACCGTGTTGATGTGGATTTTCAAACATATGAGCTTGAGCAGTTGAATTTTTCAACTGAAGGCTTTTCTGTGACTGTGATAGAAACCATTCAGGAAAACAAAATCTGGCCTCTGTCAAATGTCATCTCAAAGGACCTGGGACTCAACTTGCGAATCATGCCAGGAAGAATGTTGTTGCCTGATTAGACAAGCATTAGCAAATGTATGTAGCAAAGACAAGGAAGGAGAACAAGGGGGAGAGAAAAGCTTTGATGTTGTCTTGGCAGAAATGGGGAGAACCAGTCAAGATAATGGTATGGAAAGCAGGCAAGAGGATGGTGGAGGGGGCCTGGGGAGGGGAAATGGTGCTGTAATAACTGGTATTTTGGAGCAATTGTTCTCTAAGTTTCCCAGTTTGATACGTGCAACAGTCGCTGATGTGAAGTCGAAAACCTAGAGATTGCTCAATATAGATCTTAAATTTAACATGTGAAATGGCCAAGGAGAAGGGATCGAGTGGGGCAAGCTCTAGTCACACTCATGTTGGGGCATGTTCACTTCCCCAAGATCAGGAAAGTTACCTCCTTCCTGGGCTGAAGCCTCTGAGCCCTGACCCTGTTAGGAGGAAGTTACAGGCAGGACGTCCCTCGCAAGGCAGGGGCCAAGTTAGGACCATTTTTGCTCTGGGAAAATAGTGATTCCCAAGGCTGGGCAGAGACCCTGTTCAGTCCCTGGAAGTTGCTTTCTAAAGGCTCTGTGTCCATGGCCATGCCACGTGTCTCTATGGAGACCTGGGGTCAGACTTTGATTTTGTGTTTGATCAGCAAATTTCTGTATCTTCCTTCCTTTTGTCAAATGTACAAACCAACCCGTATTGACACCTGTTTTCTGCTTCTTCCCCTTGTAAGGAAGAGGTTGTATCTCTCTTACACTGATACTTACTGTTTTCACTTGCGTTATGGACTCAGTTTTCTCTCACCTCCTCACACAGTATTGTCCTTCCATTGCTGTCTACGATACATTATACTCCTCTCTGCCGGATCATTTCAATCAGCAGACTAATGGGCTGATTGTTAAATCTCTTGTTAAATGATTATTAAATGTTAAATGATTGTTAAATCTCTTGTTAAATGTGTTAATTAAACAAGGAGGCCATGAGACTGAGATGGCTTTACCACCTTAACAGCCTAAGAAGGCACACCAGGGCCACAGCCTCTGAGGGGTAAGAAATCCAAACCCAAGGACAACCAGTCACAAACAGCCAACCACATTTTTTACATAAAGCCGAGGCTTAAGTTAAAGCCAATTAAGCAACGCCCTTGCTGAATTTCCTCCTGTTCTCTGTAGAGGTCTTTCCCTCTGCTCTTGTCCATGAATGCCCTTAACCACTTCTGGTTTGGTGCTGCCTGATTTGAATCGATATTTTGCTCAAATAAACTGTTACGGTTCTTCAGGATCCCTCAGCTGACCTTTTGACATTCCCATGTTGAAAGGCCCTCATGGCACACACGTCTCCCTATGTCTTGGCTCCCTGTTGTTATCTCACACTTCCTTCTTCCTCTCCTCACCTGTCATGTACTCCCAACCCCCAGCCCATCCATATGCTACTCTCCCTCCTAAAGAACTTTTGCCACATTTGCCAGTAAATTCCATGCAGCCAAACTCAACAGATGTTTCTCTATCCTTATTTTTCTCAGTTCTCACCAGCATTTGGGATAACTGACTAGTCCACTTCTCTCGATGAACCTCTCTTCTGGCTTCCTTGGAACCACATTTGCTAACCACACTGGACGGTTTTCTCAGCCCTCACTTTTTTTTGCCAGTTTCTCATTCCTTATCCAGATGTAACGGGTTGAAGATGTGGGGCTCTTCTTGGATCCTTTCCTCTTCCCTTGCCTTCCTTCTTCACCTCACTCTTCTCCTTCTGCATAATCTCATCCATACCCATAACTTTAATACTATCTTTACACCATTGACTCCCCAATTGTTGTCTGTAGCCCTGAGCTCTTCACTAGATCCCAGCATTCAGTTTTCTGATATTTCTAACATTTTAAAATTTCTAACATTCTAAAATTTTCCACAAGAGGATTCTTATTTCTTCCTAAATCTGTCTGTTGCCCCAGACCATAAAATTTTCCCATCTCAATAAATGAATTCACGATTTATCTAGTTGGTCAAGTTTAAAACCCAGGAGTCATCTGCCTTTACTCTTATCCCTTGTATCCCTTTCATCACTAAATCCTATAAATACCATTTCCAAAATATTCTTCAGATCCTGCTGCTTCTTTCCTTGTCCATTCATCACTTTTGTCTATCTATCTTCTGGATCATGGAAAAAGCAAGAGAATTCCAGGAAAATATCTACTTCTGCTTTATTGACTATGCCAAAGGCTTTGACTGTGTGGATCACAATAAACCATGGAAAATTCTGAAAGAGATGGGAATACCAGACGACCTAACCTGCCTCTTGAGAAATCTGTATGCAGGTCAGGAAGCAACAGTTAGAACTGGACATGGAACAGACTGGTTCCAAATCAGGAAAGGANCTGAAGCCTGGCTTGGAGAATTTTGAGCATTACTTTGCTAGTGTGTGAGATGAGTGCAATTGTGCAGTAAGTTGCACATTCTTTGGCATTGACTTTCTTTGGGACTGTAATGAAAATTGACCTTTCCCAGTCCTGTGGCTACTGCTGAGTTTTCCAAATTTGCTGGCATACAGAGTGCAGCACTTTCACACCATCATCTTTTAGGATTTGAAATAGTTCAACTGGAATTCCATCACTTCCACTAGCTTTGTTCCTAGTGATGCTTCCTAAGGCCCACCTGACTTCGCATTTCAGAATTTCTGGCTCAAGGTGAGTGATCACACCATCGTGGTTATCTGGGCCATGAAGGTCTTTTTTGTATAGTTCTTTTGTGTATTCTTGCCATCTCTTCTTAATATCTTCTGCTTCTGATAGGCCCATACCATTTCTGCCCTTTATTGAGCCCATCTTTGCATGAAATGTTCCCTTAGTATCTTTAATTTTCTTGAAGAGATTTCTAGTCTTTCTCATTCTATTGTTTTCCTCTATTTCTTTGCATTGATCACTGGAGAAAGACTTTTTTTATCTCCTTGCTATTCTTTGGAACTCTGCATTCAGATGCTTATATCTTTCCTTTTTGCCTTTGCCCTTGAGCACACACAGTGTTTTTTTTTTTTATTTTATTTTATTTTTATTTTATTTTTTTTTGCCTCGAGGCCTTTGCATTTTCTACTCTTTCCTTGACGGGGAAGTTTCTTCCCACCCCTGTTCAGTATATTTTTTCTCTCTTAGGTCTCAGTTGAAATATTACTCTCCTTAGTAAGTAGCTTTCCCTGCCAACTCTTTTTTTTTTTTTTTTTTAATTAACTTCTGCCATTCTATTACTCCATCATTCTCTGGTTTGGCACCCATTCATTTTCTTGTTCTTAGCACATTGCAATTCTTTTCTTATTAAAAATTTTTTTAACTTAAGTTTTGTCTGTCTTGGCAACGTAGATGTAAAGGATAGAGAGGGAACATGCAGGTACCAGAGTGGAATCACACAATCTGAGTTTTAATTGTTGATGTTTTCACCTAGATATTATTTAACTTTCCTATACCTCAGTTTTCTAATCTGTAGAACTTGAACACTAATACCAATCTCCCAGGGTTGGTATCAGAAGTAAGTGAGATCATAGAGTTTATAGGCAAAAAGCCTGGACCATCATGAATATTCCACAACTCTTACCTGATAATTCACTGTTCACTTTTTACTCCTCAACAGCTAATATAGTGCTTGGAACACAGGGAGTTCTTACTCACTATTTGTTCAATGATTCATTAAATGAATGAATTGTGGGCTCAGTTTGATTCAGAGTCAGTTTGAGCATGAGACAGAAAATAGGTCAAGTGATTAAAACAGTGCCTGATATATTGTAAGTGCTCAGTACAACTTTATCATCAGTCCTCAAACAGGCTGCTAATGTGATCAGTTGACACATTAAGAACTAAGAACTGCATTCAAGGGCCCTTATGTAAACCAATCAGTCTTTCACTGTGGGGTTCCAACTCTCCCAGGCTACAGTGGACATGGCTCCTGTGATTCTCCCTCTTTATCTTTCCCCCATCTTTACCTGCTCCTCACCAAGAAACAAACAGGCTGAAGCAATTTTCATTTCAGTAACGCCTTCCTTAAATCTCCCTGGTTTCCTCTAGCTACCATTTCTCTTCTGCTTTTTACAGGTAAGCCCTTCTAGGAGTTGTCCACACTCTGTCTCTCATTCTCCTCCTCTAATTCTTTTTCACCCATGGCAATTACCATTCACTCTCCACTTCTGTCAAGGTGGTGAATGACTTCCACATTTTCCAATCGGCTGTCACGTTCTTAGTTCAGAACTCTCGGGGCCAACCAGCAGCACTGACACCTGCCCTTTTCTTTTTTGGAAACACAGTCTTCACTTGGTTTCTAAGATGCCATTTGTTCTTGTTTATTCTGCTGTTTGACTAGCCCACTTTTCTGTAGTCGTCTTGTTTCCAAACTCTAGATTTTGTTGCAGTATCAGAAGCTCACCTTCTTTCTCTGTACACTCCCCAGGTAGCCTCGTCTAACCCCATGCCTTTAAATATCATGCTGATGATCCTGAGTTTCTATTTTCTACTCTGAGCTCTGTCTAGAACTCCATACATGCAATCAGCACCTCAAATTTTTCCATACAGGTGTTTAATAGGCATGTAACATTCAAACTGAACTTTTTTTTTTTTTTAGTAATTTACTGAAGTATGGTTGATTAACACTATTACGTTAGTTTAGGGGATACAACATAGTGATTGATTTTTTTTTTTTTCTTTTTTTGGTCGTATCACGCAGCATGTGGGATCTGAGTTCCCTGACCAGAGATCAAACCTGTGCCCCTGCAGAGGAAGCCTGAAGTCTTCACCATTGGACCAACCAGAAAAGTCCTGTGATTTGATATTTTTATGGACTATACAAAACACAGAGTTATTATAACTATTCCTTGTGCAGTATATTACATCTTTGTGACTTATTTTATAACAGCTCGTTTGTACTCCTTAATTCCTTTCGCCTATTGAAACTGTATTCTTAGTACACCCTCCTCTCACTCCCCCATGGTACCTCCTCCTGAGTTCTCCCAGGTATGGCAACTCCATACACAGTTCAGAAACACTGCGTTCATCTTTGACTCTTCTATGCACCCCAGTCAGGCCATAGACAAAGCCTATGGGTCTAGTGGAAAGTGTATCATGAATACTCCTACTTCTTTCCATGTCAACTGCTCTCTCCTTACTCCAAGCTGGGGTCACCGCTCACTTTGATGATTATAGTGCTGCCTCTTCAGCACCCTTGCCTCCACCCACCCCATCTCCTTGCCACACAGCTGCCACAGTGACCCTTTCAAAGTGGCATTCCTCTCTTCAAAATCATCAAACAGCTTTCCATTGAAAGGAAATGCTCAAATACCTCCTGTGGCCTGAAAGCTTCTACATAATCTTTCTGACCTCCCTCTGGATCCCCCAGCACCTTTGTCATCCACTCTGTCCCTCTTTCCCTGTTGTCCCCAAGGCAGCCACACCAGGTCACTTGCTGTGTATGAAACAGGCCAAGAACACTCTGTCTTGGGGGCTCAACATTTACCGTTCCCCTATCGAGTCACTATTCTCCCAGATATAACTGGATGGTTCATTCCCTCACCATCTCCCTGTCTCCCATGTCTCACTTTTTGAGACCTTTCCCTAAGCTTGCACTAGAAAATTGTATCCACCCTCCTCAGTCACCATCACGATCACCTTTACTCTGTTTATTTTTCTTCACTGATGCCTGTCACCCCCTGGCATTTGACATATTTGATTATTGTCTCTCGTCTTACTAGTATTTAAATTCCATGAGAGGAGGGACTTTATCTTCCTGTTCACTCCCTAGAGTTAGAATAATAGGCATTGAATATATTTGACAAATCAATAAATTTTTAGTAAATATTTGAGAGGTCTAATGACTTCTAGGTTGTTCTAAGTGAAACCTTTTCCTTATTAATAGTAACCTGATGAAATTAAAATGGCTCAGTTTTCTGGAATGATTTATATGGGTTGATTTCTGGACTCTATATTCTGTTCCCCTGAGATATGTGTATGTTTTGTGCCAGTACTGCAACTGTTTTGATGACTGTACTCCTCCAGCTCTGTTCTTTCTTTATATTGTTTTGGTTATTTCAGGTCTTTGTGTGTTTTCATACACATTTTAAAATTATCTGTTGTAGTTCTAGTGAAAAATGCTATTGACATTTTGAAAGGGATTGAGTTGAAGAAACTGCAAAAATTCTTCATTAAAGAATCTGCCTGCCAGTGCAGGAGACATAAGAGACATGGGTTGGATCTCTGGGTTGGGAAGATCCCTTGGAGGAGAACATGGCAACCCACTCCAGTGTTCTTGCCTAGAGAATCCCATGGACAGAGGAACCTGGTGGGCTGCAGTCCATAGGGTCGCAAAGAGTCAGACACAACTGAAGTGACTTAGCTCGCACATGCGCACTGAATCCAAGTTTATTTTTGAAAGGCTTTTGTTCAACTTCGAATCATTCTTTGTGTGCATGACAATGGATACAAATCCTTGTAGGATGACTCATTACCTGACTCTTATCTCTCCAGACTCTTTCTTAGCTCCTCCCAGTCACCTACTAATTGACTATTTTAAAATGTGGTGAAGAGGACAGTCTTGTTTCTAAGCAGGTCTCCCTGTGATTCAAAGGCCATGCATGTGCCTTTGGCTTCTCCTCCCACGTGCACAGTGTAGGTTGTTTCATCTCCTCTGGGTTTGCGTCCAAGTGCAATTTGGTTTCCATGTGAAGCTCAGTTGTGCTGACATAATGATTAGGACACCGCTTAAAGGACGTGGTATCTTTCCTAGAAACAGAAAACTGTAAAATAGAAAACATCCCAAGTGATTTTATTCTAAAGCCAAGCTATATTTGAAATGTATTTGTATAATTGACTATTTAAAAAAAACAGCCACAATAAAACCCACTTTAGCTTCAGATATTTCTTCCTTTTTTCTGCTTTCTCTTTTTCACGAACTAGATATCTGGAACCAAATTCACTTGTTTGCCTCAGTTTTCCACATGACTTGCATGTGCTATTAAGCCTAAATTCCAATCAAAATCATGTTTAAAATGGCTACAGTATTTTATGATGTATCATATTATAATAATTTCAATTTTTTAAGAATACACAGAAAATATGAAAGTATTTTTACTTTTCCCCTCCCAAAGAAATTTTACCAGGGAGAGTTAGTAGATATATTCCCTAACACTTTCTAAATCTGGTAGAAATATTTGGCAGCAGCTTAAACACTGCTGCTGATAATAATTACAAACATCATAATTATAACATTTGTTTTGTACAACTAGCATTCCCATAGTCATGAGGTAGTTTAATTAATATGAGAGCATCTTTTGAGTGCTGACTTTAACTATAATCTTGCCTTTAAAAATAAACCTGTAAGAGGTGCTTAGTTTCTACTAGAGCAAATATAAAGTAGATTTGACTTTCCTAATTCATAAGTGGTCTCCCTCCAACCAGTATTCTCCCTACCTTAAGCATCTGGCTTAGCTACATAAATATTTTTATGAATTGTTTTTTCACGTTGTGTCAATATTAAAAGACTTTCATTGTTTTATATTTCCAGCAGAAGCCAATACGCACACATAGTACCTACTCTGTAAAAGGCAGAGGTTAGGCTACCGGAAACTACTAGAATGAGTAAGATACAGTTCCTGTCTGCAAACGCAGTTGTAAAGGCTGGTAAATCTTTATATTTGATGGCTTTTAAAAAGCTTATCCTTTGTTGTGCAGAAGCTTTTAATTTTAATTAGATCCCATTGTTTATTTTTGCTTTTATTTCCAGTATTCTGGGAGGTGGATCATAGAGGATCCTGCTGTGATTTATGTCAGAGAGTGTTTTGCCTATGTTCTCCTCTAGGAGTTTTATAGTTTCTGGTCTTACGTTTAGATCTTTAATCCATTTGGAATTTATTTTTGTGTATGGTGTGTTAAACCTGTCCGTGAGACAGCAAAAGAGACATAGATGCATAGAACAGCCTTTTGGACTCTGTGGAAGAGGGAGAGGGTGGGATGATTTGGGAGAGTGGCATTGTAACATGTGTGATATCATAAGTGAAACGAATCGCCGGTCTAGGTTCGATGCAGGATGCTTGGGACTGATGCACGGAGATAATCCAGAGAGATGGTGTGGGGTGGGAGGGATTTGGAGCTTATATACACTCATGGTTGATGCATGTCAATGTATAGCAAAATGTATACAGTATTGTAAAGCAAAACAAACTAAAAAANAGATGCATAGAACAGCCTTTTGGACTCTGTGGAAGAGGGAGAGGGTGGGATGATTTGGGAGAGTGGCATTGTAACATGTGTGATATCATAAGTGAAACGAATCGCCGGTCTAGGTTCGATGCAGGATGCTTGGGACTGATGCACGGAGATAATCCAGAGAGATGGTGTGGGGTGGGAGGGGGGAGGGGGGGTCGGAATTGGGAGCTCATATACACTCGTGGCTGATTCGTGTCAATGTATAGCAAAACAAATGCAGTATTGTAAAGCAAAACAAACTAAAAAATTAAAAAAAATAAAAATAAAAAGCTGATCCTACTCTACTTCTTTAATTTATCTCCCACTCAATCTTAGCTAAACTCTCTGCTAAAGTCCCACATGTGGACATATTCTCCCTGAATGTGCTTGTGTGTCCTTCTGCCTACTCAGGTAAATACCTTTCCTTACTTATTTCCCACTCCTTTCTTTTAAGTCCTGCTCAAATCATGCCCTTTTCTTTGTTTATTCATCCCTAATCTACACAGATTTCTCCTTCACCTTGGTGTCATGCCTGGCTTGGTTAGTCTTTTTTACTTATTCATAGATCTTATTTTTCCAAATTGACTGTGACTGCTCTGAGGACAGGACCGATGTTTATTTTTATATGCCTCACACATGAACTGTGATCAATATTTTATTTATTCTCCTAAGAGTTTGTAATTTTACGTATTTTTTCACATAAGTAGGACTTTTGAAGTTTTTAAGTTTATTCACCTTTCTATGTAGCTGGGCCTTTAATGTTAAGAATTAAAAGTCTTCAGATCTACTTATATGGGTATCACATTACAGTCTTAGAGATTCTGCTTATGTGGACACTATTTGTGATGTTTATAAATGTTTATAAATGGTCCACATTTAGCAATGAACTGGCAACAGTAAGGGGATTGGCAGTCTGGCTCAAGTGTCACAAATTGGTATGTTTTTGTTTCCAGTCTGGGTTTTAGGTCTCAGAAGCTCTTAATTGATTTGTATTTAATGAATTCACAAAAGTATTGATTTATAAAAGCAAATTCTGCCCAAGATACTCTCTTCCTGGAAATTTTTACTCAGGAAAAATTATTGCTTAGGGATTTGGTAAGAAATTGAATACTTTAAAGATGGCTTCCATCAAGCTATTATACCACGAAGAGCTTTCCTTTTCTGATTAGTCTGAAATCATTTTCTGAGATCTTAAACCAAGACTATAAACCATTTAGTTTTTCAGCTCTAAATTTCCTAAAACTGTTCTGTGATCAGTACTTTGGATTTGCACTAACTACTGTTTCACTCTCTTATTTTCATGTTTTGCCATAGTCTATTCATGGCTCGCAAAGAGTCGGACACGACTGAGCGACTGAACTGAACTGATTACAATGTCTATGTTTTAGACTGTACTATTTTTGATTGATTACTTTCTAGGTGGTCTGCTCATAATTAACCACATCATAGAGTGAGTTCCTTCTGGGTTGGTCTTCAGAAGACAGCTAATCGATTCTATAGGTTGAAGATTTTTTTATTACCTTCTCTAATTTATGGTATATACTTTACTTTTACATGAGTTGTTGACTAGAGAGAACATATTCTAAAAATTGTGCATATTTATTGGTAAGGAATATCACCATTTATAAGAAGTGAATTTAAGACTTCTAAAAGAAAATAACCTGGTTTATGTCCTTGCTGCTTAACTGCCATTATGGCATTTGAATTATAGGATGCTTTATAAAGCAGTGAGCCAAGACTTGTAATCTATATTTGTGGATGATAATCAGAAGACAAGTTCAAACACATAACTCTGATAATAAATGAAAAGAGTTGAGAAGCTGAGGCCTGGAAACAACTCTCATCATTGTTAAACTATGTTGGTCATTTTGTTGATGCTCAAAAATCTGTCCATTTCTTTCTCTAGCAATATTATTTATCGCATTAAAAGAAATCTTGACACAGGAGGATATATATATATATTTTAAAATCTTCCAAATGTCAAAATTTGATGCATGCTTGTGTTCAGTCACGTCTGACTCTTTGTGACCTTATGGACTGTAGCCTGCCAGGCTCCTCTGTCCATGGGATTTTTCCAGGGAAGAATATTGGAGTGGGTTGCCAGTTCCTCCTCCAGGGGATCTTCTCAACCCAGAGATCAAATCCACATCTTCTGTATCTGCTGCATTGGCCAGCGGGTTCTTTACCACTGAGCCACCTGGGAAGCTCCAGATTTGATACGTAAATATTAATTGCTTGGTTTCGATTGGACATTGTCTAACAAGAGAAGTCATCCCTGCCTTAGAATAGCTGAGTCTGACCCTTCTCTAAGCGATGCGTCATTGGCAAATGAAACAAAATAAATAAAATTAATCTTTGAGGAGATGCAGTAAAAGAAAAATCTCCCTAAATATAAATAAGACTAGAACAGAATGTGACCATTTAAAAACAGAACAACTGACCACAATTATTTAAAGCCAACTGAAGAATTCGTTCTCATGTTTCAACAGGCTTCTTACTTGATTATAAAGTGTTTAAGCAATGAAATCTTATAGAAACTGGTACTGCTCATATATCAAGAGGCACTTCCTATAAATGATGCACCAGTATTAACTGGTCGGACATAAAGATCTGCAGTTTACATATTCCATCTTCTTTGAGTTTATTTGACCTAAAGAAGTAGTCAGTGATATAAGATCTGGTAAAACATAAGATGATTGTGTCAAGATAATTTTTATATTGGTTATCACTACTCATTTAGCTGTCATTGTAAATTTTTGGTTGTACTTTTAATTATATCTTCACAAATATCTTATTTCATTGAACAGCTCATAAGCTCATTGAAAACTTTTAGCAAATTCTACTTTTTGTGTTTCTGTTAGGTATGGAAAAGAAATTTACATGGGTTTTGTGCTCAGTGTTTAAATATGTTTTGGATTTTTGATTGAGGAAAGAGATGTGTGGTTAAAAATACAATTTATATACTACTTGTATTAGTAATTTGAAGAGAATAAGGACCTAACTAGATATACTTTAAATCTAATTTGGACATACTTCAGTGAACCTAAAAGCCTAATCTAGATGTTTCAGAGTGACATCACTTTATTTCTAAACGCAGAATTGGTAGCTAGAAAGAGTCTCTAATTAACAGTGTAGTAAATAATAGGTTTGATTTTTATCATGTACGTAAACTGATGACTAATACAAAGGCATTTGTTACATAGTCAAATTGTTCACAGTTCAAGATGTGATAAATCACATAAACATTAAATTAGACAAACATGTAGAGAACAAGCTAAAAAAACTATATGAATAAATGGATCTGTAAGTGGTTCTTTCTGGAAAAATGTCAGGTGATTTAAGTTAAAATTTAGTGATTTTTATGAATTTTTCTGTTTTATAATTTTTTTTTTGAGAAACAGCACTAAACAGAAATTAAGAAAAATGTTTTATTCCCAGGAAAGTAAAGAAAAAGTCCAGTTGCATGACTGCTTATTCCTCAAAGCACATACACATTGTGAGAAAAAAGAAACTTTGAGTGATGAATGTTTGATATTGCATTACTGCATATTTAATAATTTAGTGAGTTATTTAGAAAGTGACAACTGCATTTGTAAGACCCATAAAAGAAATAAAAGGTAACTGAAAATCCCTGTCTCTGTAAATTATTTTATTAATTTTGTTACTGTTTAGTCATTCAGTCATGTGCGACTCTTTTGTGACCCCGTGGACTACAACCCACCAGGCTCCTCCGTCCATGGGATTTTCTAGGCAAGAATACTTTGCCAAGCCATTCACCAGGGGATCTCCCTGACCCAGGGATCAAACCTACATCTCCTGCAGGTCTCTTGCATTTTAGATGGATTCTTTACCGCTGAGCCACTGGGGAAGTCCCTTATTAGTTTACAAATAATGACAATGGTGACTCATAAATTACTATCAATGTGTATAGCCATCTTTCACAATATTTGTAGAATAGATCTAATGTCATGTGGTTGTCTCTGGATGAATTGAAGGGGAAGAAATATAATACAATATTTTGGGATGGAATGAGCTGTAAAAAAGTTTCTCTACTCTTAAATGCCATAATTTATAACCACCTTTTGTTCTAAATTTGTCAAAAGTTTATAACTTTATGTGTATAAATCTATGTGTGTGTATAAAATTATAAACTCAATTTTTCAAAGATCTCAAAACCCTGTATGCAAACTGACATATTAACTCCAACATATTAGACCTCTAGCTGTTGCTTGTACATCTGGAACCTCAGACTTAGTATTTTACAGATGACTCTTACCTGGGAGAAAATAGTCTACATTTGGCCAAACTCTGTAGTCTCACACTGGCCCTCATCCCGCCTTGTCTCTTGCTCTTGGAAATCTGTTCCTTTTCTCCTGTTCGATTTCAGGTTTCCTAGTAAAACTCCCATGGTTTTCTTCGGTCCTTCACCATCATCCTAGTTGTCTCGGTCCAGTTTATACTTCTTCAGTTTATGAAGAGTATCATTTTTAGAGTTTAGCACCTGGAGCTGGACGCGCTTCTTGGTGGTATAAAAAGCATGCAGTGTCATGGCTTTCTTGTTCTGGACACTCATTTTCAGATCACACAGCCAAATAGGACATTTGTTTTTAGCAGCTACCTAACACTAAACTTTCATTAATCTTGTGGTTAATTAAGTTGTAGATTTCTTATGAGCTATTAATCCAGTTTTTACACAACCTGAACTTATGAAGTGGATATTTATCATCTTAAAGGCACAGCTTTACAAATACGTTTTATTTGGTTTCATCTCTTTGGCTCTTATCTTGGTTTTCCAGATCTCGGTATTCCTGAGCATCTCTTCTCTCTAGTGTATCCTTAAGGACTGCTGCCAGACTTGAAATTTCTGTTCTGTTTATTTAAATCTTCTGCCCAAAAGATAAATCAAGTCGGACATTGCAGCCTGGACTACCATTACAAGAGCCTGTGCACAAGTTACTTCAATGGCTCCCAGGGACTTACGGAGAAAGCATGGTGGTGGGGTCTGGTTTCTACTCCGACTCTAGTATTTATTGGTTGACAATTTGGCAAGTCACTCAGACTCAATTTCCTTATTTGTATGAAAGTGACTATCAATGAGGCCATCTACCTAATTTAAAGGTCTGAGGACTTTTTAAAAAAGATGATACATGTGGAAATGAAGGCTTAAAATGTAAGGTCTTAATACAGAGAATTCCAAAGCTCCTATTTTTTCCTCTTTTTTTTTTAAAAAAAATAGCCTTTTTTTGTTAAATAAAGGATAGATATAAAAAAACCAAATGGACCAAATGTATGGCTTAATGAATTATTATAAGATTAAAACCATCAAGGTATGAAATAGAACTTTGCCAGTCACCTAAGAAGTCACTTCTGTATGCTGAATCCCAACCACAGACCTTCCTGTCCCCAGTAAGAAACCACTATCCTGACTTTTATAATAATTAATTCTTTGTAATTTTTTGTAGCTTTATCACCCAAATGTGAATCCCTAGACATAATTGAATGTTGCTCATAAATCTATAGATACCTTCTGCATCTTTTCCACTTCTTTGCCATTTGTATTTATACTAATATTTGCTACCAATATAATTATTAGAGATACTAAAGCATTTTTGGCATATATCCTGCCCATTTTCCTCTGCCACAAATTTTTGAAAATAGTCATACCATTTTTATATTGCCAGGGCGTATATCTTACATAACATTCTCTCTCACTTAATGGGCATTGATTCTTAGTTCTACAATAATTACATACGTAATGCTCGCCACCAGTCCTTCTATCTAGTTAAACGTGTATTTTATTATCTGGAGCTGGTTCTCCAGTAGATTCTTCCTCAGGAAGAGCTCATGGGAATGATAGTCTCTAAGTCTTGCTTATTGATAACAGTTTCTCTGTTATTTACGCTTGAAAGCCAGTTTTGTTGGATAGAAGATCTTTAGCTAATACTTTCTTTCATCACATTAAATATATGGCCCTCTTTTCTTTTGGTATAAAATGTTTCTGTTGAAAAGTCACAGGTCACAAGTAGTATGCAAGTCTGATTCAGTATTCAGAGCCCCTACTGAAAGTCTTATTTACAAAATAGAAACAGACTTACAGACTTAAAGAACGAATTTATGGTTGCTAGGGAAGAGAGGTGGAGGGAAGGGATAGTTAGGGAGTTTGGGATGGACATGGACACACTGCTATGTTTAAAATGGATAACCAACAAGTTCCTACTGTATAGCACCTGGAATTCTGCTCAATGTTATGTAGCAGCCTGGATAGGAGGGAAGTTTGGGGATAACGGATACATGTATATGTATGGCTGAGTCCCTTGCTATCCACCTGAAACTATCATAACATTGTTAATTGACTATGGTCCCGTATAAAACAGTTTAAAAAAAATAAAAAGAAGCCTTTTAGGATCTGACCCTCACCTGGCTTCCAATCTCATTTCCTACTATTGGCTGCTGACTCCTATTCTGAACACCTAAACATATTTCATTTTTTACAATAAAAACATTATTTTTTGTTTCATACAAACATGTTCGTGCTTCTAAGTGAGTTAAAGTCAGTCATGTCTAGCTCTTTGCTACCCCATGGACTATATAGTCCATGGAATTGGAGTGGGTAGCCTTTCCCTTCTCCAAGGGATCTTCCCAACCCAGGGATCAAACCCAGGTCTTCCTCATTGCAGGCAGATTCTTTCCTAACTGAGCTATGAGGGAAGCCTACTCATGCTTCTATGTTGCTGCTAAAACTGGAATATTTTCCTTAATTTATTTGCTCACTCTCTCTCTTCTTTACTTCCTACCTATAATATAAGACCTAACTCAAATGCCATCAATCTCTCTAAAATCAGAATTAATCTCCTTTTTCAGTACATTCCTGTTGAAATAGATCTGTACCGTCAGCATTTCATTTACTACCTTTTTGCTCATCATGAGGATCTACCTGACCCAGGAATGGAATCTGCATCTCCTACATTGGCAGGCTGATTCTTTACCACTGAGCCACCTGGGAAGCCCAACTGGTTCATGTGTGTGTGTGTGTGTATAAATTTTTAAATTTTAATTTTATAAATTTTTATTGGTGTATAGTTGATTTACAGTGTTATGTTAGTTTCAGGTGTACAGCAAGGTGAGTCAGTCATACCTTGTATATGTATATGTTCATATACATACTCTTTTTAAGATTCTTTCCCCATATAGGCTATTGAGTAGAGTTCACTGTGTTATACAGTAAGTCCTTATTAGTTATCTATTATATATATATTAGTGTGTATATGTCCATTGCAATTTCCCAATTTATCCCTTCTTCCCCCCGGTAACCATAAGTTGTTTTCTACGTTCATGACTCTATTTTTGTTTTGTAAGTAAGTTCATTTATATCATGTTTTTAGATTCCACATATAAGTGACATCACATGTTATTTTTCTTTTTCTGTCCGATTTGCTTCACTCAGTATGACAGTCTCTAGGTCCATCCATGTTGCTGCAAATGACATTATTTCATTCTTTTTTATGGCTGAATAATATTCCACTGTATATATGTACCACATCTTCTTTTTCCATTCCTCTTTTGATGGACATTTAGGTAGCTTCCATGTCTTAACTATTATAAATAGTGCTGCAATGAACATTGAGGTGTATGTATCCTTTAGAATTATGGTTTTCTCCAGACATGTGTCCATGAGTGGGATTGCTGGATCACATGTTAGATCTATTTTTGATTCTTTAAGAAACTTCCATAGTGTTTGGAAACATATGGAAACTTTTCCATAGTGGCTGTACCAGTTTACATTCCCACTGACAGTGCAAGAGAGTTCCCTTTTCTCCACACTGTCTCCAGCTTTTATTATTTGAAGAGTTTTGATGATGGCCGTTTTGACTGCTATGAGGTGGTACCTCAATGATATCGAACATCTTTTCATGTGCCTTTTGGCCATCTATATGTCTTCTTTGGAGAAATGTTTTTTAGATCGTCTGCCCATTTTTTGGTTGGGTTCTTTGCTTTTTTGATATTGAGCTGCATGAACTCTTTGTATATTTTGGAGATTAAGCTCTTGTCAGTTGCTTCATTTGCAAATATTTTCTCCCATTTGGTGGGTTGTCTTTTCGTTATGCTTATGGTTCCCTTTTCTCTGCAAAGATTTTAAGTTTAATTAGGTCCCATTTGTTTATTTTTGTTTTTATTTTGATTACCCTAGGAGGTGGATCAAAAAAGATCTTTCAGCGATTTATGTCTAAGAGTGTTCTGTCTACTTTTTCCTTTAAGAGTTTTATAGTGTCCAGTCTTTCATTTAGGTTTTTAATCCATTTTGAGTTTATTTTTGTCTATAGTGTTAGGGAGTGGCCTAATTTCATTCTTTTACATGTAGTTGTTTGGTTTTCCCAGCACCATTTGTTGAACAGACTGCCTTTTCTCCATTTTATATCTTGCCTCCTTTGTTATAAACTAGGTGACCATAGGTGCTTGGGTTTATCTCTGGACTTTCTATGCTGTTCCATTGATCTATATGTCTATTTTTGTGCCAGTACCATACTGTCTTGATTACTATAGCTTTGCAGTATAGTCTGAAGTCAGGGAGTGTGATTCCTCCAGCTCCATTTTTCTTTCTCAAGATTGCTTTGGATATTTGGAGACTTTTGTGTTTCCATATATTTTGAAAGATCACTCTAGTTAGAGTGGGAATTGATTAAAGGAGGTGGGAATGAAGGCAAGGGGATTTTTCCAGGAAGAAAAGATGAGGGTGGAGGGAAAAAATTTTGAGAAAGTTTGTATGTCAAGGCTGTATATTGTCACCCTGCTTATTTAACTTATATGCAGAATACATCATGAGAAATGCTAGACTGGAAGAAATACAAGCTGGAATCAAGATTGCTGGGAGAAATACCAATAACCTCAGATATGCAGATGACACCACTCTTATGGTAGAAAGTGAGGAAGAACTAAAGAGCCTCTTGATGAAAGTGAAAGAGGAGAGTGAAAAAGTTGGCTTAAAGCTCAACATTCAGAAAACGAAGATCATGGCATCCAGTACCATCGCTTCATGGGAAATAGATGGGGAAACAGTGGAAACAGTGTTAGACTTTATTTTTTTGGGCTCCAAAATCACTGCAGATGGTGATTGCAGCCATGAAATTAAAAGACGCTTACTCCTTGGGAGAAAAGTTATGACCAACCTAGATAG
>SJYA01002334.1:431889-504482 GCA_006410615.1 Neotragus moschatus
TTTTCCAGTAGTAGTCATGTATGGATGTGAGAGTTGGACTGTGAAGAAGGCTGAGTGCCAAAGAATTGATGCTTTTGAACTGTGGTGTTGAAGAAGACTCTTGAGAGTCCCTTGAACTGCAAGGAGATTCAACCAGTCCATTCTGAAGGAGATCGGCCCTGGGTGTTCTTTGGAAGGAATGATGCTGAAGCTGAAGCTCCAGTACTTTGGCCACCTCATGCGAAGAGTTGACTCATTGGAAAAGACTCTGATGCTGGGAGGGATTGGGGGCAGGAGGAGAAGGGGGCGACAGAGGATGAGATGGCTGGATGGCATCACTGACTTGATGGGCGTCAGTCTGAGTGAACTCTGGGATTTGGTGATGGACAGGGAGGCCTGGCATGCTGTGATTCATGGGGTGGCAAAGAGTCGGACATGCCTGAGCGACTGAACTGACTGATATGGTAAGGTGATAAGACTTAGTGACTGGTTTGCTAAAGGAGGTGGGAGGGGGATGGGAGGGAAAGACTGGGTAACTGTAGGTAGAGACATAGGAAGAGGCAAGAGGAGGAAGAGAACAGGGAACCTTGGAGAAGAGAGAGGAAATATGTGTAACAGGAGGGACTGGAGATGAGTGACGTGTGAGTGTGAGCTAGGGTGCCTGTGAATCATCCTGGAAAACACATTTTACAGGGAAAAGAAGGTATAGTTTTGATGTTTGAGAATGTCATTAAGTGTTTTTGTGTTGTCTCTGCTCACTGGGACATCTATTATAATTCAGTTTTCTCAGATTTTTCGGCTGGGCTAATTACTGAAAATAGGAGAAAAAGAGATGGAAAGAGGAAAAACACCTATTATTTCATCAGCTTGAAATCTAAATCTCTAATAGCTGGTGCTTCAGAAGCTGAGATAACTAGGAAGCATTGCTTTAGGTCAGTTTTCCTCACTGTTCTGCTGGGAATCGTGATCTCATGTAAAGAAATACTGCTGTAAAATGCTAAAAGTGGCTTACCTGAATGATGATTTTAAAACAGAAAGTTCTTTGCAAGTCTTACTCAGCCTAAAAGGAGCTGAGTCATCTAGGATGAAAAATTCAGGCCATGCATCATTTATTTTTCCTCTTGACTGTTATATGAAGATGTGCTAAGATATTGATCCCTGCAGTTCTTGCTTGGAGTTGTTAAAACCACACATTCCTAATTACCTTGAATCTGGAGTGGCCGCATGGAGCCTACCCAATGGTCTTGACTGAAAAACCAGATTTGTTTTTAGACTTGCCATAATGCAGAAAATGTTGGAAACATTTTGTAAGGTAAAATTAGAGTCAATATTCATTCATTAACAAAGATTTACTGAATCCTACTCTATTCCAAGCACTTGATATTGGGCTCCTTTTTATAGTTTCATAACAAAAACGGCCTTAAGTTAACAACAGTCAGCTGAATACTTGGAGACATAATGAGAAAATGCTAAGAGAATATATATTATTTTTTCATTTAAGTATTGACACTTTTGGAACATCTTTTCATTTATTAATACATACACGTCATGAGGGTCTCGAGAAACAATGTATACAGTGTTTTAACTTTTTCTATAATTTCTCATAGATTTTCAAACCATGTATTCACATTCTTAGTAAATTAAGGGATGAGATAATTTCAGACTTTTTATCATTCATCCATCCATTGCATAAATAGTAATGAGCTTTATCTTTGAGACAGGAACTACAATGGTTGTTGGACACAGTGAATTGAAAACTATCTCCAACTCTACAAGGATGCTGTGTTCTCAGCACACATGGAAATAACTGTGATAATGGAGTCAAGTGTGCTCATGGACATTGGTAGCAAGTGTTTCTGGAGCACAGAGATGCTCCACAGGATTTCAGCCAAGTAATGGGGAAGAGTAGGAATTTTCTCTTGCTTCTTTCTTGTAAGCTTCAGGTTTGGTAATTTGCTTCTTTTACATACATTTTCACTTTTAGGACAAAGTTTATACTCTAAATGTTTCATATGGTCAATACCATGCAAAATATGTTGTTGTAGGTACACACTGGATATTTACTGGAGGGTCTTCTCTGCCATCCTCACTCTGAGAGCTGCCCCATGATCCTGCCAAAGTGGATGATCCTTGGGAGTTCTTTTATAAAGTGGAATGCCACCTCATGACCCGGGAGTCACCTGATACAGATTATTAGATTCTCTTTCCTAGAATTGTAAAACTGAGACCCAGAGCATTTTCTCTGGGCACTGGTCACATTTAGCCAGTGGAAGTTTTACTTGCTGTGTAGACATTAGAACAAAGGAAACCAGTCCAGAGTCAGAGAAGAAACCAAATACACATGGAGGAGAAATCACAGACTGAGAAAATTCCAATGATGTTTACCTTCCCCCCTGTTCCAAAGGCCAGTAGCATTTGTGCCTTTATTTTTATTATTTATTTTTTGGCCATGCCAAGTGGCATGTGGGATCTTAGTTCCCCAACCAGGGATCAAACCCATGCCCACTGCATTGAGATCTTGGAGTCTTAACCACTAGATTGCCAAGGAGGTCCCACGTTTAAACCTAAGAGATTTGGGAGGAGTTTCTACAATAATGTTCCATTTTATACTTAGGTTAATTAGAATTGTTTTCTGCAATTAAAAAAGGAATCCTAGATAATTATAGTAAATGTCTACTGCTTACCTCCTCAAGATTCTTTCTTGACTCCTAACCACCCACCTTCCCCTTTCCTACCAGCACATAGATATTTCTTTGGGGGATTTTTAAATCTTTACTTATTATGGAGGGTGGAGTAGGTGGGGCTGGCTTCCCCCTTGGGCCCAGGGAAGAGCCTTCATTGCCAACTGGCTGAGCCCTTGCTTTTGTTACAGTGGTCAGTTTGAGAGGGGACCTGTGAACCCTTCCCCCCAGCATCACTTAAGTAGATGGGTAAGGAGATTCTAGGATGAGCATCCCCACTCTCAGATGCAGAGTGATGGAGATGTTTCCAGTTCTTCTCAACATTGTGGCCATAGCAAGTGAAGTCTGGAACTCCCGCAGACCTTCCCATGATGAAGGGAACCAGAAGTGGGGCAGAGCTGGGTGAGGGGGCAGAGGTCACAGAGAAACAGACAGAGGTGTCCTTCTGGTCAGATCATGACTGAACTCCACGTTTCCTTCTTCCTCTTCAGTTTGTTGGAGTCATTTGAGTCAGAATTGCTACTCCTCAGCCAAAGCCTCTTAACCAACAATAAGGGCAATGAGACTCCCCCTCTCCCCCCCCCCCCCCCGCCCGGTCTTTACTTCTCTTGCTAACATCTTGGAGCCTGAAAAACTCCCTGGTTTCTAGACTCTGGATATGCACCAAGTGGCCTCTGGGCTGTTCTTTGGGAAATGTTTATCAGATAGCATTCCTCACACTTGGATGTCACAGTGAGAACCCATCTGGACGGGCCACAGTCACAACTGAGGAACAGAATGTGACAGATGAACAAGAGAACACGAGACGTGTCTTCAGATCAGGCATCTCCTAATATAGTGTTACATTCTTATTTATTGGAATCTCAGAAGTTTTAGTTTCAAGAACACTAGTTTTTGTGAATACTTTTAACTCATAGTTTGAGGTTTTTAGGCTTCAAGTGAGGATTGGGAAATTTTCTGCCAAGGTGTGTTGTAGACAGAATTGAGCCCCTGAAGTGGGTTACCTGTGCCACAAATTGCTCAGTGATAGCCTTTGACTTAGAGGATTGTTTGTTCTAGGAAGGGATGATAAATGTTTTTGGTTACTAAAATCAGACTAGCCCTTTGAAAGATGATCAGATACTACTCTAGGAGTAAATTGTGTTTTCTTCTTCTAGCACCAGGCATTGGATGCTCACCTCACTGGGTTGCCCAGAACTCTCATTTCCTATAAACACAGACAAGTTAAAATTCCTTTCCCTTTTCTTCCTCCTTCCTTTCTTATTCTAATAAACCAAGGGAATTTTTTTTTTTTTTTGCTGGAACTATCCATCTATCTTTAAACGTCTCATGATAAAACCAATACATTGACTAGGAACCCAAACCAATCTTTATTCATACTTAACTTCCACTACCAGAAATATTGTTGATAAACAAGCCTAAGTGATCTGTTTACCAGTTTTTCTATTTCACATTTTGGAGATCTGGCCTTTTCTGTAAAAGTTATTTTTAGATTTCCAAGGTACGTGATGACAAGTGTTCGCTGCCATATCTTTCTGGAAGAAAAGTAAATTTGGACAAAGATGTTTTATATATTTTCCAGACTGTTTGTTCCTTTGTCATAGGATCCTTCCAGTTTATTGGAACCTCAAGTATTTGACACGACACATTGTCAGTATTACTAGTTAAAAGAGCTGATTTAAAACTTCTTTATCAGACACCATGAGAGGACTTACAGAAGAAGTAGTCATGTTCCTTTTTCACTGTGAGATTTAGAAGTCACATTCTAGACAATAACTTCTTAGAGTGTAGTGCTCCTTAAGACTTGAGGCTGAAATGTCAAGTTTAGAAGAGAATTTTATGATGCAATGCTCTTTCCTATAATACATGAAATGCTGAACGCAACTGTCAAATAGTGAAAACAGGGCAACTGCACAGAGAGGTTTAGCAGCTTGCCCAAGGTCACTGAGATGGTAAGTCACAGAGTAAGAGTTCCAGCTCACATTCTCCTGACCTCAATATCTCAGCCCTTAGCCGCAAGAGTAAGCATTAGAGACTCACAGGGTACTTTCTTTGAGCCAGGCACAGCATCACACGCAGCAACTTGACAGTAACTTCTCTGGCTTTATGGTAGGATGCTTGAGAATGGGACTCATGTCTTTATACCTGTCTTGTGCCTACAGAGTGGTGAGTTTAGTTTTTTTAGTTTTATTTATTTATTTAGTTGCATCTGGTATTAGTAGCAGCACGCAGGATCTTCGTTGCATCATGGGGATCTTTCTTTCATTGTGGTGTTGGACTCTCTGGTTGTGGGGCATGGGCTCAGTTGTGTCTTTCAGGCTCTTTAATTGTGGCAGGCAGGCTCCAGAGGGCGCAAGCTCCTAGTTGTGGCTCACAGGCTTAGTTGCTCCTCGGCATATGGAATTTTAGTTACCTGACCAGAGATTGAACCGACATCCCCTGCATTGCAAGGTGGATTCTCAACCACTGCACCACCAGGGAAGTCCCTATAACTCAGATTTTAAATGGACCCCCACTGGGCCAAAGAGATAGGGTGGGGTTGACTTCCCTGGTGACTCAGATGGTAAAGTGTCTGTCTACAATGCGGGAGACCCATGTTCACTCCTTGGGTTAGGAAGATCCCCTGGAGAAGGTAATGGCAACCCTCTCTAGTAGTCTTGCCACGGATGGAGGAGCCTGGTGGGCTACAGTCCATGGGGTCGCAAAGAGTCAGACATGACTGAGTGACTTCACTTTCACTTTCAGTTTAATGGAAGTGAAGCTAAGGGTGGGGACCTTTGGAGAGAATCTGTTTTTGTGATGAAGAGGAGAATTTCTTTTTAATTGGGGGCAAGAACACTTAATGTGAGGTGTAGCCTCTTAAAATTTTAAGTGTATGTCATACAGCGGATATTTAGAGCTTTTTTGCCTTGTGTAATTGAAGGTTTAGGTCCACTGGAGAGCATTCTCCTTTCCCCTTCCTCAACCACTGGCAGGCACTATGCTACCTTCTGTCTCTTTGAGGCTGATGTTTTTGATTTCTCATGTAAGTGGAGTCATGTGGTATCTGTCCTTCTGTGTCTAGCTCATTTCACTGAGCAGGATGTGCTCCAGGTTCACCCACGTTGTCTCAGGACTTCAAGCAGGGGAGATTTCGAATAATAACTGCCACACATAGATGCTTCTGCTCAGAACTCACAGGTCCTGGCAGAGGTTGGATGCTTTCTTCCCCTCGCTCATAGCAAACCCTTTGATTTCTAGCTGAGTGTACCTGCAAAAGTGGTGCGTGCTGCTTCCAGGAAATGTGCTAAAGAGTAAGAGCCTCAAACCTGTCAGAATGGTCATCATCAAACAGACCACAGATAACAAATGTTGGTGAGGCTATGGAGGAAAGGGAACTCTCGTACACTGGTGGTGGGAATGTCAACTGGTGCAGCCACTGTGGAAAACAGTATGGCGTTTCCTCAAAAAACTAAAAATAGAAGTGCTATATGAACCAGCAGTTCCACTTCTGGGTATATATCTGAAGAAAACAAAAGCCAATCAAAAAGGTAAATGCACCCCAATGTTGTCAGCAGCTTTATTTACAATTGAAAAGGTATGGAAGCGACCTAGGTGTCCATAAACAGTGTGTTAGTCACTCAGTCGTGTCTGACTCTTTGTGACCCTATGGACTGTAGTCCACCAGGCTCCTCTGTCTGTGGAGTTCTCCAGGCAAGAATACTGGAGTGGGTTGCCCGTTCCTTCTCCAACACACACACACACACACACACACACACACACACAGTTGAATATTACTCAGCCATAAAAAATGAAATTTTGCCATTTGCTGTAACATGGATGGACTTAGAGAATATCATACTTAGTGAAATGTCAGACAAAGACAAATACTGTGTTACCACTTATATGTGGAATCTAAAAAATACAACAAATTAGTGAATTAAAAAAAAAAAAAAGAAGCAGACTTAGAGAACAAACTAGTGGTGACCAGAGGGGACAGGGAAGGAGGGAGGGACAACACAGGAGCAGGGGAGTAAGAGGTACAAAGTACTAGGTATAAAGTAAAGAAGCTACAAGGAGATATTGTACAACACAGAGAATAGCCAATTTTTTATAATAACTGTAAGTCTGTTTTAAATACTTTCTAAAAAGAGTAAGATCATGCCCTTCTTTTTTGCTTCTGTCCTCCTGCATGAAAGGGGAACTGAGTCATGTACCACGAAGGAAGCTGAGGTGGAAGCAATAAGGTAGATGCATCCAAATTTCTGATATTACAAAAGGCCAGGCCTGTTGTGGCATGGCCTTTTGTAAAATGGCCATGCATATCTCTGAACACTTGGATGTGAGAGTGCAAGAAACTTCCTTCTCATTTAAGCCAGTTATTTTAAAAATGTCATTCATAGGTGAAACAATCCTAACTGATATAGATGTGTGTCATTTTGTTTGGTCTGGACAATAACTCTCTGAGATAGGTATGGTGGCTATATCCATTTGTAGGCGAAGAAATTGAGTCCCAGAGAAATTAAGTTTCCCAGGCTCACACAGCTATGGGTGTGCAAGCTGGGATTCTAACATCCTCTCTGAGGCAATGAGCTATATTCACGGTATGTAAGATGAATCAGACAAAATACTCCTCCTGGTCTCATGTCTCTAGTTAGGACACCTTTTAAGTAGGACTAAGTGATGGTCTGCCCCTTTAGGGCCCTTTTAGTACATGTGGAAATTTCAGTACAAAGCTCTGGCCACAATCTAATATCTAGTACAGAATACATGATGTTTTGGAGAGGAGGTTTTTGACTTTGCTATTGAAAATCCAATTCTAACTGGCTTGAACAATTAAGACATTTGTCATCTTACATAAAAGGAGTTCAGACATGCAGAGGTCTTCCAGGTTGATTGATCCAGCAGCTATATGATGTTAACGAGATCACAGGTTCTTTTCACCTCTGCACTGTGATCCTTCTGAGATTATTGATATTTCTCCCAGCAATCTTGATTCTAGTTTGCGCTTCATCCAGCCCAGCATTTTTCATGTTGTACTCAACGTATAAGTTAAATAAGCAGGGTGATATACAGCCTTGACATACTTCTTTTCCTATTTGGACCAGTCTGTTGTTTCATGTCCAGTTCTAACTGTTGCTTCTTGACCTGCATACATATTTCTCAGGAGGCTGGTCAGGTAGTCTGGTATTCCCATCTCTTGAAAAATTTTCCATAGTTTATTGTGATCCACACAGTCAAAGGCTTTGACAGAGTCAATAAGCAGAAATAGATATTTTTCTGGTATTCTCTTGTTTTTTTGATGATCCAACAGATGTTGGCAATTTGATCTCCGGTTCTTCTGCCTTTTCTAAAACCAGCTTAAACATCTGGAAGTTCAGGGTTCACGTACTGTTGAAGCGTGGCTTGGAGAAGTTTGAGCATTATTTTGCTAGCGTGTGAGATGACTGCAATTGTGTGGTAGTTTGAACATTCTTCGTCATTGCCTTTCTTTGGGATTGGAATGAAAACTAATCTTCTGCCATAAGGTTGGTGTTATCAGTTCTCTGTGCTATGCAGTAAATCTTTGTTGCTTATCTATTTTATGTATAATAGTGTGTATCTCTTAAATCCTATACTCCTAATTTATCCCTCCCTCTCTTTCTCTTTTTCATTTGGTAACCATAAATCTATTTTCTATGTCTGCAAGTCTGTTTCTATTTTGTAAATAAGTTTATTTGTATTATTTTTTAGGTTCCACTTATTAGTGATATGATAATTGTCTTTCTCTGCTTGACCTACTTCACTTAGTATGACAATCTCTAGTTGTATTAGTGTTGCTGTAAATGGTACAATTTCATTCTTTTTATGGCTGATGTTAATACTCCATTGTATATATGTATCGTATCTTTACCCATTCATTTGTTGATGGACATTTAGGTTGTTTTCATGTCCTGGCTATGACTAATAGTGCTGCTAGGAACATTGCATATATCTTTTCAAATTAGAGTGTTTGTCTTTTCTAGAAATTTGTCCAGAAGTGAAATTACTAGATCATGTGGTAACTCTATTTTTAGTTTTTTTTAAGGAACCTCCACACTGGGCGTTTTTCAGAGCGATGTCCCCGATTTACATTCTTACTAACAGTGTAGGAGTAGCCAGACGTTAGTTTTAAATAACCCAGATCCAATAGCCTCTTAACTCTTTTTTGACATTCCTCTCGCATTTTGAATTGTTTGACCTGAACTTATTTTTTCAAAACTCTTTACTCTCTTAGCTTCTGGAATAGCATTCTCTCTTGACTCTCTACTGTTTCTGTTAATAGCTTCTCAGTCTCTTTCCCTGGATCTCCATGTGTCTCTGACATGCTGATCACCTCTAACACACGGTCAGCCTCTTCGCTCTTCACACTACAGGTGCTTCTTGGGGGACCTAACTTTTTCTCTTGCACTGACTTATACAGACACAATGAGGACTCTGGAATCTTAAGTCTTCAGGCCTGACTTATCTGTCTGGTTTCAAATGTACATATTCAAATGTCTGAAGAAAAAAATACATCTATGTTTTCGATGGTTGAAAGTTTTAAATTTAGAGAAAATCTTTTTTTTGTATGTATGTAAACAGTATGTAAATAATTGTAAATCAAACTTCCATTATCAATGAAGAAGAGAGAAGGACCATTGGTTTATTGACTTTGGCACTTATTTCCTGGAAAATCTTTAAAAAGGCACCTAAACTCCTAGGGTCTCAGTTTAGAGTCTTTAAAGCAGGGGCTGATCTTGTTGAGGCAGCCGGTGTGGAGGGATCTGATCTGAAATCTCATCTGGTTCTTTCCCAAATGAATGAAAGGACATTGGCAATCATTCCATCTCCCCGATTCTTCTTCTCTTGTGAAATAGGGAGGTTGGATTAGTTCCTCTTTCTATTAAAAGACCTGTTCTATACCCTACTCTCTTATTGTGAGGTTCATGTGTGTATGAAAGTGCTTTGTAAACTGTAAGGTATTATACTATTCTAAGTTCTTCTCAGCAGTATAAGTGATAAAATTGGCACTGAAAATGGGGGACTAAATAATCAAGAACTGCTAGGTTTTGGCATTATATTGAGATATATAAAATCATTTGAGTTCATGAGCAAATTTCCCCACCAAATATAAATGCTGAATTAAAATATTTTAATGTCAAAATGGATGTAAGTTTTTATACCAGTTTTGAAGTTGGAGCTTATTTATTTGTTTATTTTTCATTGTAGAGCTGTCTTCTTTCCTGGTATGATGGACTAAATTTTTCACCTGTAAGAGCTGTGGCCCTTGGGAGAAGCATTTTCTCTTCCACTGGCAGGAATACTAGGAACCCTGGCTATCCCGAGGGAAGATAAGGAGTCAAGTGTAATTTTTAAGTTAAAAACAGAGTCGCTGAATTGCTATTCAGCATAAGTATAACTGCTAATATTTATTGTTTATAATAATTGAGTGCTGGTAGCATAATTACTTAGAATATACCCCTAAACTGTTTACTATAGTGTACTACACACTTACAAAGAGAATGAAGTGAAAGTCACTCCAGTTATGTCCAACTCTTTGTGAGCCCATGGACTATACAGTCCATGGAATTCTCCAGGCCAGAATACTCGAGTGGGTAGCCTTTCCCTTCTCCAGGGGATCTTCTCAACCCAGGGATCAAACTCAGGTCTCCCACATTGCTGGCAGATTCTTTACCAGGTGAGCCTCCAGGGAAACCCACTAAGAGAATAAGTGCCATTGTTTATTGTTTCTCTTTTTTCCAGCAGGTTGCCTCTTAACAGATGTCATTAAGCTTTTTGTTTTAGAGGAATAATTAGGAAGGTTATCTACTGTGACTTGAACACAACCAGGAAGAGTACTTGAAATAGGAACGTATAAAATCTAGGAAAAGATAAAGGAAACTGTATCATATAGGAATCTTCTGATGTAGTAAAGAGATCAATTACTGTATGACTCAGAATTCTCCAGAGTTTTGTAGGCGGAAAGAGATTCTAACCCTTCTAGGTTCATGTGACTTTTCTGTTCCTATATTCTGTTCCCTTCAGGCACCAGTTGGATGGTTAACCAAAGTTTTCGTCTTTTTTTCTAGGCAGCTATTGTAGAAGAGATTTGAATAGTTGCCCCTCTACCCATCCCCTCCACCTTCCCATCTGACCCAGGGTGAACACACACACACACACACACACACACACACGGAAAATAAGCCTGTTTGAAAGGGAAATCAATCTATTTGGACATTTAACCAATCCAGGCAATTTCTTTGACTCCATATCTGTCATGGCTTTATCCAACTTGGGACTTCTAACTCTATAGTGCTAATTTTACAACAATAAAGCAAGACAGTTTTAAAACATAAGTATGGCAAAAACCACCACGATATTGCAAAGTAATTAGCATCCAATTAAAAATAAATTAAAAAACGAACAATCCCATTATAAATATCCATGTTTTGTCTGTACTATGCTCATAGTATATCTAAAATCTCTTGTTTTAACTTTTTATTTATGTTAGATATTTGTTTTTCATTCAAACAACAAATCCTTTTTACTTAAGCAAGGGGATCAATTTATCTGCCTTTTAAAAGACCTTCCTGTCTTTTAATTCTTTATCTCTCTGGGTTGTGCAGAAGGTTTTCTTTCTGAGAACTGAGCCTATTGTTTTTTCCAGTGGTTCCTACTGCACTGATGAAGAGTTACAGACAGTATTCACTAATTATTTTCGTCATCAGCCTCACTCACAGTATTAGCTGTCAGATTCACTGCCAAGATTCCTTTGTCATTGGCCTTAGTAAGACCAACCTGGGTTTGTGTTTCATGACAGTTCCTAGGCTGTCCCGTGTGCCCTACCCAGAGAGGAGGTGAGGAATGTCACCCTCCTGTATAAGTTGTCATTCCTGATGCCGTGAGCCATTTCTCAACTCTTCCTTAGTCATTTCCTTTCAGCTCTTGGGCAATGTTTGTTTCATTTCGCGGACTTGATTGGGTAGCCAGTTAACACTGAGACACACAGATGGTTTCTTTATGTTGAAGAAGAGTTTGCTGTTGAGGAGGGCTGCATGGCTTAAAGATTTATGAGGCTGCACCTAAGATTTTTATCTTTTTGTGTTTCCAGACTCTAGTTAACTGAAGGTATTTCCATCAGTCAATGGCAAATAACTTGAATTTTATCTGAATCAATCATATTTCTACTATCTAGACTGTTGCGGCAGGAATGTGTTCACCTTGACCCCGGGGGTGGGGATGGGGAGGTGGAGGAGGGGACTAGCACTGGTGTGATTGGCCCTGGAGACCTTGAGCCATTTATCAGCATATTTGTGAGGGAGCAGCAGGCAGGATCTCTGTGCCAGGTGGTCTGTGAAACGGAAAAAGCAGGCGTACAATTTACTGTTTACGTTTGCGTGAGTAGTAGTGGATAGATAAGAAGAAATTAGGAGCGAAAGCCCAAGAAATGACTAAAATTTGTCTTAAATAATCCAATAATATTTTTCAACGAAGATAAAAGTATGTAAGCACGAGGTCTTTGGTAAATTCTAATATATGACATTTCTCTGTGGGATAGATTTGCTTATTTGCTCATTTAACCATACTTCTAGACATCTGCCATGTGCCTAAACCTGTGCTAAACATTGCTAGTTAAATATGTAAATATGCAAAATATAATATACATACATCATGTTATATACGTGTATGTGTATAAATACATATATATGTGTAATTTCCTCTAGGAATTCACAATCTAATGAAGGACAGGTAGACATTCCATATAATGAGGGAGTGGTTGAGCAGTCCCTCTCCTGTCCTGGTGTGGTCTTTCCTTCCAGTTCTCTACCTGCCGTCAGGGTAATCAAGACTGCCATCCCTTTCAAGGTGGGAGGAATGTCTGTGAGTATTCTTGGTCACTGAAAAGGGAATCTCCAATATGACACAATTAAGAAGGGGCTGTCCTGTGGGAAACTTACATGCAAAGTGATGGGAAGAATGGCTGACTTCACTCCTCCCAGAATGGCAGGCGTTGTTCTCTGGAGTTTCGAGGAAGATCCGCAGGCTTGGGCCAGCTGCTAAGCAGCATCCTTGTGTGTGATGGACAGCACCCTGCTTTTCCCCATGTCCTGGTTCTAGCTGTAGTTTCCCTTCTCCATATGACTTTGGGTGGAACTGGAGAGGGTGCGTAGAGTTAGAAGAGCCAGGGTGTGCTCTAAAGAAGAGAGCTGCACCAACTGAATTTTCTTGGAAATGACGCTGTGCTGCTTCCTTAGGTTCCCCTAATTTTTTTTTCTAATGTAGCGGTTCTGTGGTGTGACCCTCTATTGCTGCTGGTGATTCTCAGAATATTACTTATAAATGCAAAAGTAAAACACATAGGATTACAAAGGAAACCAATTGTATTGAAATAAAGTCATCAAATTTTTTTTTTTTAAGTACTAGAGGAGACTTCTACGTCCTGGAAGATGGAGTAGATGTTCTTTCCCCTATTCATCACACTAAATACAATTAAAACCCCTGCACACTACGTATAAGACAAATGCAAAAAGACTCTGAAAAGTGGAAAGAATAAGAAGACCAGCTGGAGACTTTAGGGCCCAAGGAATAAAATGATGATGAATTTCCTAGGTCGCCTTTTTTGCTTCATATACCCCGGATCTGCAGTTGAAAATGTTGGCAATCTAGAAATGTCACAGTGGGCAGACAGAGAAGTCTCAACAAAAGCCTTCTTTCTTTAGTCGAAGAACCAGGGAAGAGGCAATCTAGCAGGACAGGAAACTTTTAAACAATAAGTATTCCCCTGCAGCCAAATACCACACATGCGCGCTCACACACACACACACAATCTGTGGTTCTATTCACACCCATGGGCTTCCTTGGTAGCTCAGTGGTAAACACTCTACCTGCCAAGCAAGAGACCCAGGTTCAATCCCTAGGTCAGAAAGACACCCTGGAGAAGGCAATGGCAACTCACCCTAGTTTTCTTGTCTGGAAAATCCCATGGAGAGAGGAGCTTGGTGGGCTTCAGCCTTTTAGACATCATGTCATCGGACTCACTGATGCATTTTTAAATATCCCCATTCACCCATGTGGGCTTCCCAGATGGCTCAATGGTAAAGAATCCACCTGCTGATGCAAAAGATGAAAGTTCAGTCCCTGGGTCGGGAAGATTCCCTGGAGAAGGAAAGGGCAACCCATTTCAGTATTGTTACTTGGAAAATCCCATGGACAGAGGAGACTGGCAGGCTCCAGTCCATCAGGTTGCAAAGAGTTGGGCACAACTGAGCGACTAACCAACAATAACAATCCACACCCACGCCAGCAAAGGCTGAATGGGAAGTATAGATCTCCACCTTTGTCAAGCACAGAGCCAGCAAGGTACCGGTGGAGGTCTAGTGGGAGCTGAAACTCCCATCCCTGCCCAGCAGAAAAATGAGCATCTGTCTTCCTCAGACGTCAGTAGAGGCTAAGTGGCAAAATTAAAAGTTTCAGCAAAGATAAAATGGAAAATTAGAACTGAAGCATTCAATAAACTAAATAAAAACATTTGATGGATGGGCCCAATAGCAGAGTGAATAAGATAGAGGATACAATTCAGAGATCTTAAAGATAAAATAGGAATTACTGAGGCTGAGAAAAGAGAGAAAATTAAGGGGGGAAAGGATGAACAGAGCCTCAGGTGTCCATGGGACCGTAACAAGAAAGCTCACGGGGGTGTCTTCAGAGCCCCGAAAGGAGAGCGGAAAGAATGCGGCCAAAAGGCAACGACTGAAAACTTCCCATTTCGACAAGAGAACAAAACCTACGTATTCAAGAAGCTGAGAGGCTAAATCCCTATAAGTCCACATTAAAACATAGCAGAGTCAAATCTCTAAAACTAACATGGAAGTTTCTCAAATAAATGAGACAATGGAATATGATTTAGCCATTAAAAAGTGAAATCTTGCCATTTGTGATAACATGGATGGATCTTATTCTAAGTGAACTAAGTCAGATAGAGAAAAACAAATACTGTATTTCACTTATAAGTGAAGACTAAAAAGCAAAACAACGGAAAAAGCAAAATAGACTCAGATACAGAGAACAAACTGGTGGTTGGCAGGTGAGGGGAGGGGAGGGACGTAAGAAACAGGTGACAGGGATCAAGAGTTACAAACTTCCAGTTATAAAATAAATAAGTCATAGGATGTAATGTACACACAGAGAATATAGTCAATGCTGCTGCTAAGTCACTTTAGTCGTGTCCGACTCTGTGCGACCCCAGAGATGGCAGCCCACCAGGCTCCCCCATCCCTGGGATTCTCCAGGCAAGAACACTGGAGTGGGTTGCCATTTCCTTCTCCAATGCATGAAAGTGAAAAGTGAAAGTGAAGTTGCTTGGTTGTGTCCAACCCTCAGCGACCCCATGTAGACTACCAAGCTCCTCCATCCATGAGATTTTCCAGGCAAGAGTACTAGAGTGGGGTGCCATTGCCTTCTCCGATATAGTCAATAATACCGTAACAACTTTGTATGGTGACAGATGGTAGCTTGTCTTATTTGTTGATTATTTCATAATGTATAAAATTATGCTATTTTGTACACCTGAAACTAANCCTCAGCGACCCCATGTAGACTACCAAGCTCCTCCATCCATGAGATTTTCCAGGCAAGAGTACTAGAGTGGGGTGCCATTGCCTTCTCCGATATAGTCAATAATACCGTAACAACTTTGTATGGTGACAGATGGTAGCTTGTCTTATTTGTTGATTATTTCATAATGTATAAAATTATGCTATTTTGTACACCTGAAACTAATATAATATTGTAATTAATAAAAATCAATAAAAGGAAAATCAAAGGAAAATATCTTTCAAGTAGTAAGAGAAATGAGCTTACCTATTGGGGGAAAACTACTTAAATGACAGCTGATTCATCAGAAACCACTGGGCTTCCCAGTTGGCCCCAGTGGTAAAGAACCTGTCTGCCAATGCAGGAGACATAAGAGGAGCAAGTTGCATCCCTGAATCAGGAAGATCCCTTGAAGGAGGGCATGGCAACCCATGCCAGTATTCTTGCCTTAGAAATCCTATGGACAGAGGAGCCTGGTGGCCTACTGTGCATAGGGGTTGCAAAAATTTGGACCACTGAAGCAAATTAACATGCACACATGCATGGAGAGTAGAAGTCACATCATGTTTAAATGCTGAAAGAAGAGAACTATGAACACAAAATTCTGTATCCAGTGCAAATGTCCTTGAGAAATGAAGGGGTTATCAAGGCATTCTCTGATGAAGGAAGACTAAGGCCGCTTTTCACCATCAGACCTCCTTCTAGTTCTTATCTCATAAAAGTAAGAGGAAGTAAGACAGGCATACCACAACCAACTCCAAACATAACCAGTACAAGAGAATTTGATTAAAATTCAGATGTGGGATAGTCTATTTCAGCTTTCACAGTAAAACAGATAATCTAAACAGAAAGGAAACAAGATGATATGAAAAAAGATACGAACAGACATTTCACAAAGAGGGTATTTAGATGACAAGTAAGTTCATGAAAAGATGTTCAACATCATAAACCTTTATGGAAATTCAAATTAAAACCACAATAGATAACACTACATACCTACCAAATGGCTAAAATAAAAAACTATTGTAATGCAAAATGTTGGTGAGGATGGGTGAAAGCTACATTATTCACATATGCTTTACTGGTGAAAAGGTAAAATGATACAGCCACTGAAAAACAGTTTAAATGAATGCAAGTAAGATTTCAAAATATCTTCAAAAGTGTTGTTGTTCAGTTGCTAAGTTGTGTCCGACTCTGTGGCCTCATGGACTGAAGCACTCCAGGCTTCCCTGTCCTTCACCATCTCCTGGAGTTTGTTCAAATTCATGTCCATTGAGTCAGTGATGGCATCCAACCATCTCATCCTCTGCAGCCCTCTTCTCCTCCTGCCCTCAATCTTTCCTAGCATCAGGGTCTATTCTAAAAGTCGGCTTTTTGCATCAGGTGGACAAAGTACTGGAGCTTCAGCTTCAGCATTAGTCCTTCCAGTGAATACTCAGGAACGATTTCCTTTAGTATTGACAGTTTGACCTCCTTGCAGTCCAAGGGACTCTCTAGCCCCAGCACCACAATTCAAAAGCATCAGTTCTTCAGTGCTCAGCCTTCTTTATGGTCCAACTCTCACTTCTGTACATGACTACTCGAAAAACCACAGCTTTGACTATATGAACCTTTGCTGGCAAAGTGATGTCTCTGCTTTTTAATATGCTGTCTAGGTTGTCCATAGCATTTCTTCCAAGGAGCAAGTGTCTTTTAATTTCATGGCTGCGGTCATCATCTGCAGTGATTTTGGAGCCCAAGAAAATAAAGTCTGTCACTGTTTCCATTGTTTCCCCAACTGTTTGCCACGAAATGATGGGACCGGCTGCCATGATCTTTGTTTTTAGAATGTTGAGTTTTAAGCCTGCTTTTTCCCTCTTCTCATTTACCCTTATCAAGGCTCTTTAGTTCCTCTTTACTTTCTGCCAGTAGAGTAGTATCATCTGCATATGTGATTTTAATTTCATTGTTGATATTTCTCCCAGCAATCTTGATTCTAGCTTGCGATTCACCCAGTCTGGCATTTTGAATGATGTACTCTACATAGAAGTTAAATAGACAGGATGACAGTATACAGCCTTGACGTACTCCTTTCCCAAGTTTGAACCAGTTCGTTGTTCCATGTCCGGTTCTGTTGCTTCTTGTCTGCATATAAGTTTTTCAGGAGGCAGGTAAGGTGGGCTGGTATTCCCATCTCTAAGAATTTTCCATAGTTTGTTGTGATCCACACAGTCAAAGGCTTTAGCATAGTCAGTCAAGCAGAAATATGTGTTGTTTTGGAATTCCCTTTCTTTTACTATGATCCAATAGATGTTGGCAATTTGACCTCTGGTTCCTCTTCCTTTTCTAAATCCAGCTTGAACATCTGGAAGTTCTCAGTCCACATACTGTTGAAGCCTAGCTTGAAGGATTTTGAGCTTTACCTTGCTAGCATGTGAAATCAGCACAATTGTGTGGTAGCTTGAACATTCCTTGACATTGCTTTTCTTTGGGGTTGGAATGAAAACTGACCTTTTGAACAGCCCTGTGGCCACCTTTGAGTTATCCAAATTTACTGGCTTATTGAGTGCAACAATTTATCAGCATCCTGTTTTAGAATTTTGAATAGCTTAGCTGGAATTCCATCATCCCCACTAGCTTTGTTTGTAGTGATGCTTCCTAAGCCCCACTTGACTCCAGGATGTCTGGCTCTAGGTGAGTGACCACACCATCATGTTTATCTGGGTCATTAAGATCTTTTTCGTACTGTTCTTCTATGTATTTATAATCTGTGTATTTTGTACAGCTCTTCTGTGTGGTGTTGGAGAAGACTCTTAGACTCCCTTGGACTGCAAGGAGATCCAATCAGTCCATCCTAAAGGAAATCAGTCCTGAATATTCATTGAATATTCAGCTGAAGCTGAAACTCCAATACTTTGGCCACCTGATCTGAAGAAATGACTCATTGGAAAAGACCCTGAAGCTGGGAAAGATTGAAGGTGGGAGAAGGGGACGACAGAGGATTCAATGGTTGGATGGCATCACTGACTCAATGGACATGAGTTTGAGTAAACTCTAGGAGCTGTTGTTGGACAGGAAGCCCTGGGTGCTGCAGTCCATGGGGTTGCAAAGAGTTGGAAACAACTGAGCGACTGAACTGAACTCTGTGTATTCTTGCAACCTCTTCTTAATCCCTTCTGCTTTTGTTAGGTCCTTGCCATTTCTGTCCTTTATTGTGACCATCTTAGAATAATATCTTCCCTTGGTTTCTCCGGGCTTCCCTGGTAGTTCAGAGGTTAAAGCGTCTGCTTCCAATGTGGGAGATCCGGGTTTGATCCCTGAGTCGGGAAGATCCCCTGGAGAAGGAAATGGCAACCCACTCCAGTATTCTTGCCTGGAGAATCCCGTGGACGGAGAAGCCTGGTAGGCTACAGTCCATGGGGTCGCAAGAGTCAGACACGACTGAGCGACTTCACCTTCACCTTTGGTTTCTCTAGTTTTCTTGAAGAGATCTCTAGTCTTTCCCATTCTATTGTTTCCCTCTATGTCTTTGTATTATTTCCTTAAGAAGGCTTTCTTATCTCTCCTTGTGATTCTTTGGAACTCTGCATTCATATAGGATATCTTTCCTTTTCTCCTTTGCCTTTCACTTCTCTTCTTTTTTTCAGCTATTTGTAAAGCTTCCTCAGGCAACTATTTTGCCTTCTTGCTTATCTTTTTCTTTGGATAGTTTTGGTTACCACCTCCTCCTGTACAATGTTACAAATCTCTGTCCAAAGTTCTTTAAGACTCTGTCTACCGTAAGATCTAATCCTTGAAACTATATATCACCACTGTATCATCACGAGTGATTTGATATAGGTCATACCTGAATGGCCTAGTGGTTTTCCCTACTTTCTTCAGTTTAAGCCTGAATTTTGCAATAAGGACCTTGTGATCTAAGCCACAGTCGGCTCCAGGTCCTGTTTTTGCTGACAGTATAGAACTTCTCTATCTTCATCTGCAAAGAGTATAACGTAGTTAGCAACTGTAGTGTGACAAAAATATCTGTGCTTTCTATTTGTGACAGAGTCACATGTCTCCCTACTACTTTTGTGATTTATTGCTTAGATTCACAATGGAAGGAAATGCTAAATTTAGTCATGGAGTGAGTACAAAAGAAGCTGTAATTCCTTCCTATCCAAGGGCACAAGCCCCGCCCCCCCCCAGAGGTCGGTGGGCAAGTTCAGAACTTCTGCTATAGATCACATGTGAGAAGTGTCAAAAAAGACAATAAAAACAAACTGAACACTGGGAAATATAGAGTCCTTTTCTTCTTCTGGGGAACAATTCTATGTATTGCCCAAACAGTGAGAATGCTTCTGATTAACAGGAAAATATCTCCACAAGCAGGTACAGAAGGGAAGAGATTAGTGTTTTCGGATAGATATTATCTCAATAAAAATGCTATAACAGAATTGTGAACGAAATAGTGTAGGCAATCAGAAAAAGGAAGTATCAGTTCTGTGTAGGGGTTTTTCTGTGAAATTAGAAAGAAAGCACATTTTTATCAAAAATTTGAAGAAGGAATAAGGAAATCTCAGTCTCAATAAGGAGGAAAGAAGGGCCTTTCCAGCAAGAAATAACACACGCCAAGGCCTTGGGCATGGAGCCTGAGAGAAGCTGTCAAGGGATGGAGAGATGTCTGATTTGGTTGCCAGCCAGGATGTCCGAGCGGAGAGTGAAAAGATTAAATTAAAAAACTCGGAAAGAAAGCTGCAAATGTAATTGAGCCAGAATGAGAAGAATATGCTAGTAGATTTGGAGCTGAATGTGTAAGTCATAGGACTTCCCAGGTAGTGCTAGTAGTAAAGAACCACCAATACAGGAGACTTCAGAGACATGGGTTCGATCCCTGGGTCAGGGAGCTCCCTTGAAGATGGACATGGCAACCCTCTCCAGTATTGCTGCCTGAGAAATCCCATGGACAGCAGAGCCTGGCAGGCTGCAGGCCATAGTGTCTCAAAGGGTTGGACACAACTGAAGCAATTTAGCATGTGTAAATCATACGGGATTAGGAACAGACTTTCCTAGGTGGAAATGAAGTGATCTGATTCAATATTTAAGAAAAGAAGACAACAGAATGTCAGTGTTAGTCACTCAGTCATGTCTGACTCTTTGTGACCCCATGGACTGTAGCCTGCCAGGCTCCTCTGTGCTATCCCCTTGAATTCTCCAGGTAAGAATACTGGAGTGGGTAGCCATTCCTTTCTCCAGGGGATCTTCCTGTCCCAGGGATCAAACCTGGGTCTCCTGCATTGCAGGCAGATTCTTTACAGTCTGAGCCACCAGGGAAGCCCAAGAAGGGAAGGGGAATTAATAAATGTGGATGTATATTAAGTGTGAGTATAGAGGCAAGTCCAGTGCCTGCAATGTTTCTTAGATTTCTTAATAAGGTTGATATAATTTACAAGTACGAAAACAGTCTGACAGAGGTTCAGTAGTAAGCCGAAGACTAAATAATTACAGTAGTGAACTCTGATGAGTCCGCTCCACAATCTTTCCAGTCCATTCTTAGGGCAAGCTGAGCATGTCCAGTCTAGAGATGGAAGAACTTTCAGGAGAAAGCTGTAGTCAGGAATCCAGATGAGAGGTGGTGAGGACCTGGCCAAAGGCAAACTGTCTTCAAATAATTTTTTTTTTTTTAAGAAAAATAGTGTTACCTCGGAATTAGTTAATAACTATTGCCCTTGGTTTTCTTCATGTGAATTCTTTCTCCACTGTCTTATTTTTCAGTTTTATTGATGTCTTCATGCTGAATTTAAGGAGGAGAGCTGTGAGGAGAATCTTTGAAGTGTAGTAACTCAGTAATGTGAACAGTTGAGGTTTCTAGCTTTCGTAGAAAGTATATATAGTGGCAGGTTTTTATCCCAGGGATTAAAAGTGAGTGATAGGGCACTAGGAAAAAAGCAGGATGTTACCTGAGGAAATAAACCATAAAAAATAATCAGATGATAAATAGCTCTCCAGAAACACTAGCCTAGAGTATCACAATAGCAGTAGCCAAATTTTAGATAAATCTGGTATCTTTACTGATTGAGAAACATCTCAATGGGGTTTTTATTTTTTAGACCTTTAAAATTACTGAATGTAATACGTTGGTGAAAAGATTCATATTACAGGTAAAAAATATTTTGGAATTAATAGAAAGCTATGGCTTAGCTAAAACAGGTTTTATGTCTATCTCATGCAAAAAGGATTTGTTATTGCAAAGCAGGACCAAGCTTTTGTTCAGTTAATCCGTTGGTCCACACGAATTCACAAAGTGTCTGATAACACGGCACAGCTAACACGTGCCTTCTCAGACCACCAAGCCTTCTCCCTGTCTCACCCTTGGCTTATTTTGATTTGTAAGCATTTGTTATAATCTAGAATTTAACATGTTTGTTTACTTGTTCATTGTCTCTTGACCCCAGTGGAATGTAGGTTCAGGGGTAGGAAATCTCTCTTTCTTATTCAGCGAGGTGCAGCCAGCGCTTTGCGCAGAATAGGCACTTGGCAGGTTTTTGCTGAATGAGAGATTAGATGCAGAAACTGATAAATTGGTGGCAGTGGGAATGTGAATTAGGTCCTGAAGTGTCAGTGGGGTATGGATAGGATAAATGGAGTAGGGGGCCAATTCAGACAGGTCAATACAAGTGAAATGGTGGGGCTTTGTTTAGGGGGATAAGGAGTTGAGGAGAGGGATTAAAGCAGTGATTTTGTGTTAGATTGTTTGTCGGTGTGGGGGGGTGGGCTGCCATATATAGGGTGAGTTGGAAAGGGAAAACTCGAATTCGAAGAGAACAGACAATAGATTAGGAAGTATTGTAAGCAGTGGGGCTTCAAATTTCTAAATCTATTCCTCGTTTTATATTGATTTGCTCATTTAAAACTTCTCAGCCACGTTTGAACTGATAAAGACAACAGTCCATGAAGCTGGGGTGAAAATAATGTGTGTTCTCAATTTCATGTTACTGTGGACTGTTTTGTGATCCTCTTCCCAAGTCTGTTTTGAGCCACAGACTGCCTCTGCAGCGATCACACACGTATAAGTTCCTTTTTAGCGGTGTGTGTAGACACTGTTGATCACCTACACAGGTTCAGTTCCTCGTTACTAGCAAAACCTTACTTTTCTTCAGTGTTTTGCCTCAACCCTAGGCACGATCCCTCTCCTGGACTGGATAACACTGGATCCTGGTGATGACTCCACACTTTTGCCAGCGATCCTTAAAAAATCCCAGTCGTAAGCCAATCTGTGCATGCCGTCTTTGGACTGCCACAGGTTGATCCAAGGAGACTTAAGAAACCTCCTGTAGTCGGAGGAGCCGTCTTTTGTCTCTCCTAGTGGCAACATTTTGTGACCCTGGTGGAAGCCAGTCTGTTGACAAATCCGAAATATAGAAGAAAGCTAGAGAGACAGTGCCAGTCACAGCAGGAGCCCAGATTGCACAGTGGCTGGGCTCATTCCTGTCTCTGAGTTTCTGTATTTTGCAAGCCATCTGGATAGGGGTTTTTGACTACTTGCAGACAAAATCACCCTATGAGAGATGCAAAAAGATCGTAGGGGGAAATCCACTGCAACAGAAATTCCCATGATAGTGGAGACCGTATGTCTTGCTTGAGGCTTAGAGGCTACATGACTGAGTATTGTTGAATGTGTGAAAGTAACATCCTAATTCGCAGAGGAGTCACTTCCCTTGAGAGACTGGCTCTTTCAAGTCAGGGTTTTCTACTGCTCTCCCAGTCAACAATATTTACTAATCTCCATCATGTCCAGGCAATTACACAAGGTTGTGTTCATAGCTAACAAATAAATAATGTGACTAATAAACATCATTTGCTAGCAATTCTGTTAATAGAAGCACTTTACATGTATCCATCCATTTAGTTTGAAAAAAGATTAGAAGAGGAGAACACCTGTAGAAGATCAGAAAAACCGTGCTGCCTCATAGCTGAGAGGCAGTGAGGTGAGGATGTCTCATGACATGTCCCTGTTTGGTCACACATCCAGGAAGAGGTGGACATGGGGTTCGATCTCAGGCAATCTATCTTGACTGCCCTTATACAGCACATAGAAGGCAAGTTTTCCAGACTGTTGACAAAAGCAGCAAGATGGCAAAGAATGTTGAGAACCGCTGGCTATGAAATATATCTTGGGGATTGGAAGAAAAAGGCAGAGTGTCAATTTATTCTGGTTTTATAATCTCTCACCTCAGACTCAGCATAACAGACAAAGACTATCGTGCTTTGCAATGAGGGAGCCATTAGCCACATATGGCTACTGAGCATTTGAAATGCAGTTGGTGTGGATCTGGATGTGCTGTAAGTGAAAGACACGCACCAGATTTGAACACACAATGAGAAAAAATACATAGAAAATCTCTTTCATACTTTATTATATGAATCACATGCTATGAAATGATAATCTTTAGGGTTATATAACTATAGTGTAAACCAATTTAACTTCTTTCTACATATTTAAATTTTGTTTTGTTTTGTTTTGGTTGCACTGGATCTTCATTGCTTTGTGTGGGTTTTCTCTAGTTGTGAATGTAGGCCTCTCTTCATTGCAGTGAACGGGCTTCTCGTTGTGGTGGCGGTGGGGTCTCCTGTTGTAGAGCACGGGCTTTGGGCACATCGGCTTCCGTAGTTGTGGCGCATGGGCTCAGTAGTTGTGGCTCTCAGCCCCTAGAGCCTGAGCTCAGTAGTTGATTCTGGGCCTGTGGGATCTTCCTAGACGATAAACCCAACCCATGTTCCCTGCATTGGCAGGTAGATTCTTTACCACTGCACCACCAGGGAAAGTCCTCTTTCTACATATTTTACTGTGGCTGTAAGATTTAAAGTTATCTATGTAGCATGTTATGTTGTATTACATTATTTTTTTTATTGGACAGTGCTACTTTACTGATTTTGTGTTTACTGATGTTTCTGGGCTCTCTATACATTCTCTGTTAAAATTTGCTTTAATGTTCAGAGACACTTCATTAACTGTTTCAATAGCAGGTGGGTATTGTCACCCTGCTTATTTAACTTATATGCAGAGTACATCATGAGAAACGCTGGACTGGAAGAAGCACAAGCCGGAATCAAGATTGCTGGGAGAAATATCAGTAACCTCAGATATGAAGATGACACCACCCTTATGGCAGAAAGTGAAGAGGAACTAAAAAGCCTCTNGCATCACTGACTCGATGGACATGAGTCTGAGTGAACTTTGGGAGTTGGTGATGGACAGGGAGGTCTGGCGTGCTGCGATCCATGGGGTCGCAAAGAGTCAGACACGACTGAGCAACTGAACTGAACTGACTGACTTTTTTCCTAGAAATAACTGTATATGAACAAAATTATTTAAGAAATTATTGTTCTCAGCTGCTCTTAAGATGTTAATCATCTAATTAGCACTTTTGTAGAATGTTATAGGATTTGTGAAGTTCCGGAATTTGAAAACAGAAGTAGAAGAAATTAGAAAGAGGTAGCCCTTTAAGTTCTGACATTTAGGTTACCAGGCTCAGTGGCCACTTCTGGAAGAAATCACTCTCCGTGAGAATACACAGGTTTATGCTAAATGGAGATTTAATACTGTAAACTTTCCTGTTTTTGTATTGTAAACAGGGCAAAGGTCTACTAAGTACCACCTGCTTTTCAAACCAAAGCTTTGTATCTGTTCTTTCTCAGACTACATCATGGCTCACGTAAACTGCATATTTTTCTTAGTCCTTTTAATATTGTAGCTTAAAATGCAGTCATGGTAGACAAGCTGTGATTGTATTCTGAAGTGAAAGACTGAGAGTAATTTAGGATGAAAGTGACCTGTGAGGTTGGAAGTTGCAAATGCATTAAAAAAACAAAAAACAAACAAACAAAAAAAACAGGTCCCTTCTTACCCCAAAGCAGACAGCAGCAAATAGCTTCTTTCCATTCTCCTTTTTTGGCCATTTCTCCTTTTCATTATTTTGATTTGGTGTGACGTCTGTACACGTCTAAGATATACAACAGCTAAATAAACATATGGCCTCACTTAAGGGAAGTTTCCATATAGGTCAGTGCACTTTTAAAGCTATATAAATATCAGGTTAATTTCGGATTTGAGAAAAGTGAATGTTAGGATCCTATCCAAGATTCACATAGTTATTAGTTTTTGTTTTCTAAATTTTCAAGGTGAAAACATAAACACAAAATGAAAACTATGTCGACCTCTAAAAAATACTGTTTGCAAAGTGTGTGTTTAGCCAATTTCAATGAAACCTTTGTATCTCTGCATATATTTTTACTGAGGAGCTTGTGAGTCAATCAGCCAATCAATGAGCTAATAACTTAGTCAGTGATCAATAGGCAGCGATTAGTTACTGTGAACATTGAGGGCTTCCCAGGTAGCGCAAGTGGTAAAGAATCCACCTGTCAATGCAGGACACACAGGAGATAAAGTTTCGATCCCTGGCTTGGGAAGATTCCCTGGGGAAGGAAATGGCAACCCATTGCAGTATTCTCATAGCCCTGGTGGGCTATGAGCATGTGGACACCGCCCCCTTCCCCAACCTCACACACACACACACACATTGAAAGTTAAGCAGAACAGCGATCCAGTTATTGACCATTTCTCTGAAGACAAAACAAGACACTCCCTTGGCAACATTTCATAAGGGGGAAACTTGATCTGAGCCTTGAAAAATGAATAAAAGCTAAGAGAAGAAAGGTCAGTTCTAGGCAAGGGGAACACTTTGATCTTATAACAGAAGAAAAGTGATATGTCTCAGAAACAGTAAGAAAATCCAGCACTGAATGTTTCTAGTCAGTGGTGAGGAAAAAAGAAAAAAATTGATGGACAGCAAAGGGTCACACGATGGAGGAGTTTGAGCCTTAGAAAGAGGAGTTTATTTTGACTTGGGAGATGCCAGAGAACTCATGTATTTTCTGTGAGAAAGTCCGTGTTCAGATATTGGTTGAGAGAACAAATGAGAAACGGGACACAGGATCTGACCTTGTAAGCTCTAGTCCGAGGACCGTGGCCGAGGTGTGATGACTAGGCTGGCTGATGATCTCACAGAAACCGGTTTGTAAGAAAAAACAAGATATAGATTTTAGTTGTGATTTTGGACTTCAGCCTTTCTGTTTCTTTTTATCCTTCTCAATAGATGACCATTTCTTCTGCTTTTTTACATCTTCCTTGCTCACAGAAACTTTTCATGAATATTTGCCAAGAGCAAATCAAGGAAATACTTTTCAAGTGTATATCCCCATCAAAAGTATCTGCCTACGGTATCTGTGTTCATTTAGCTGTTGTGTACCGCAGCACAATGGTAAATGAAATCCTGCTTTCTTCCTTTCCCTTTATTTAAACTGTTTATCCACCCTGACACTCTCCCCTTCATCCTTGCTAATAGATCTATTTTAAAAAAAACCTCTTAAAAATGCCGTTTCACTTTGTTTCTTGGTTCATTTCTGCTACAGGTTTGTGTGCTTCTCTTTTGCTAATCAATCAGCAATCACAGCCTATTTGACGTTTCAGTTTTTGTACAATATTTCATCAAATACTTAATTGGTACCTCTTGGAGGACAGGTAGCATGTCCTGTATGGTTGAGGTCAGAGCTCTGCATAGATGAATTGATAAAATTTGCTGTCAAGTGACATTGAATTATTTGGTGATAGTGCTCTGGACTAGGCACATGCCATGTCTTACCTGGGCTATAACTGCAGTCTTGTAATTCATCTCCTTGACTCCAACTCATCCTTCATTTGCTGCGCAGGTTATTTTTGTGTGCTTGAGATTGGCATTTTGCCTCAGAATAAAATCCTAATCTTTAGCATTCAAGGTTGTCTATCACCTGGTTCTAGGCCATGCTTCTAACACCCATCTCAGCCTTATCCCGCCAGATACTCTGGTGATGCTGAATCATGGGCCCCCAATGGTAATATCAGGCTTTTGATCAATGCTATTGCCTCAGGCTAGAATATTGGAGAAAGCAATGGCACCCCACTCCAGTACTCTTGCCTGGAAAATCCCATGGACAGAGGAGCCTGGTGGGCCACAGTCCATGGGATTGCTAAGAGTCGGACACAACTGAGCGATTTCACTTTCACTTTTCGCTTTCATACACTGGAGAAGGAAATGGCAACCCACTCCAGTGTTGTTCTTGCCTGGAGAATCCCAGGGATGGTGGAGCCTGGTGGGCTGCCATCTGCGGGGTCGCACAGAGTCGGACACGACTGAAGCGACTTAGCAGCAGCCGCAGCAGCAGGCTAAAATATACTACTTACTTCCACTGGTGAGTCCTCTTTCTTTTTTATTTTTAAGATGAAAAGTTTTAATATACATACATCATTTACACATACATACATATATATGCATACAAGTACACAGTGTGTATGCTGCTGCTACTGCTGTAAGTCGCTTCAGTCATGTCCGACTCTGTGCGACCCCATAGACAGCAGCCCACTAGGCTGCTCCTCTGTCTCTGGGATTCTCCAGGCAAGAACACTGGAGTGGGTTGCCATTTCCTTCTCCAATGCATGATAGTGAAAAGTGAAAGAGAAGTCGCCCAGTCGTGTCCCACTCTTAGTGACCCCATGGACTGGAGCCTGCCAGGCTCCTCCATCCATGAGATTTTCCAGGCAAGAGTACTGGAGTGGGGTGCCATTGCCTTCTCCAACATAATGTGTATACACTCACATAATTTAAGGAAATTAACCTTTCATACTGTTTATAGAACATATATAATAGAAAACTACAGTGTTCAACAGAGGAGAATTTAATTAATTATAACAAATGTATGCTATAGAACACTATGCAGTTGTTAAAAATGATGGGCCTGAGTAGTAGTTACCCAAAGAGTCTGGGATATAGTTTTAGATTTTCAAAGCAGGCCACAGAAGATTTGGGGGGGGGGGTGGTTATTGTTGCCTCAAGCAAATCCAGCTAGGTACAATGCCAAAATTTAGATAAACCTCATCTTTTTGCCATTGACAAAAACACTGCCTCCTCACTCTTCAGCTTCACACGGTGAGAATCACTGCAAGTGATCAAATATTGTGGTCAGACAAACAAGTCCTCTACCAAATATCTATTTCCTATGAAATTTTGGGTGATCACTTTAAATCATGTCATTGAAACACGTGTTGCCTCTCTGGGCTCACATGAGAGATGATACGCAATTGTTTTTTTTTTTTTTTTTTGGTGGGACTGTATGAAATTACATCTTGAAATGCTCCTGAACTTAAAGTATATGGAAAACAAAATGTCACCAAAATAAGTGGACTGTAGATCCTAAGTGTACTAACTCTGAGAAATGAGAACAGTAAGTAATATTTATTTGTGGAAGTATGCGGTTTCTAATCTTAAATCTATTTCAGCTTGTTCTACACTAAATCACACTGGAAAATACCAACCGAATAGTCTGTACTTTTAGCAGCTCTGAAAAAGTCAGAACTCTTTCTTTTTGTTACTATAATCTGGCTTCTTCTATTAAAGGTCAAAAGTTATAGACAACATGCTTGCTGCTGCTAAGTCACTTCAGTCATGTCCGACTGTGTGCGACCCCATAGACGGCAGCCCACCAGGTTCCCCTGTCCCTGGGATTCTCCAGGCAAGAACACCTGAGTGGGTTGCCATTTCCTTCTTCAATGAATGAACGTGAAAAGTGAAAGGGAAGTTGCTCAGTCATGTCCGACCCTTAGCATGGACTGCAGCCTATCAGGCTCCTCCATCCATGGGCTTTTCCAGGCAAGAGTACTGGATTGGGGTGCCATTGCCTTCTCCAAAGAGTTGTTAATATTTACTCATTCATTCATTCATTCATTTGACAATGATTCACGCAGCTGGCATTGTGTGCCTGGCAAGGTGTTAGGTGTTGTGATTCAGCAGTGAGCAGAAAAAGACATGGAGTCCTTGAATTGTGACATCTGCAATCCAGGGGGAAAAGAGAATTATTATTGTATAAATAAATGAGAATTCTATTAAGCATGCTAAATTAGAGAAGCTAGTGAGAAAGTCTAAAAGGGGATCTGATCCAGGTAAGGAGGTCAGGGAAGGCTTCCCTGAGGAGGCAACAATTGCAGTGATCTGTAAATGATGAGGAAGACGTAAAATTGCATTCCATGCAGCCAGCCTATGAGGGGCAAAGGCCCTGGGGGGGGCAGTGGGCCTGGCAACCATTGGGGAGTGGAAATAGGTTGGTGAGGCTTGCGGAGAGAGCTAGAGAGCTGGGGGACTCGTGGTGGAGACAGGATGGAGTGGAAGAAGGGGTCAAGCCCATGCAGGTGTTAGACCATTTTAGGGATGCCTTTGTCCTGATTGTTTGGGAGAACTGTCAAGGGTTTTTAAGAAATGGGAGATAAGATCAGGTTTCTGTGTTGAGAGGATGCCTAGAGTTCAAAGCAGGGAACACACTGGAGGGGGGAAAAAGTGAGTGAGGGCAGATGATTTGAGACTAGTACAGTTGCCTGAGTGGATGGTGGCTTCTGGAATCAGGGTGGCAATAGAAAGCAGGCTGGAGAGAGACTTGTAGTAAAATGCACTTGGTGACAAGCTGGATATAAGCTGGTATGACTCCTGGGCTTCTCTGCTGGCTAAAACGTTTCCAAATTAGGGCTTGTGTGGACCTGACTTATTCTCCAAAGAAATATCTCTTTCAGTGAGCCTCAGAATTTTTATTCTATCACTATTTATGGAGCACCTGTTATGTATCTGGTTGCTGGTGACAGGAGTGGACCAGTTCATCTCGTATGGATATAGTGCCTATTGCTTCTGGTAAGGCTGGTGCAGGTGAAGATCAGTGCAAGCAAAATAAAAATAGACTATGGGAGGTCAATTTTTCTTCTGGGGAATCAGAATAAATGTATTTTTTTTAAAAAATGTTTTACACTTTCTAAAGCTTCTTACTACCTCACAGGAACCAGTGGGACAGACAGGAAGGTGTGACTTGAGCCAGTATAGATGGAGACCCCTAAGGTCACAGAGGTGTGAGAAATCAGTACATGGGCTCAATTTTTCCAAGATGAGGGTTTGCCCTCCTTTTCAAAATGAAGACCGTCATCAAGGTTGAAAAGGCAGCCTGCCGGGGAACAGTACTCCTTTCTAAATAGTCTTATTTTGAAAAAATAAGACTCACGGCCTCTCAACCACGGCAAGAAAGAGCATACTTCCAGATGAAGTCCTAGCCACAAAAGCGTGTTTCCTGCCTTCATCATTAGCTGCAATAACGTAGCCAGATTCTTTACTGGCTGAATGAAGGCAGGTGAATCAGGGAAATTCTGACTTTGTACTGATTCATCATGGAAGTGAACAGTTTCAGGTATGGATCTTGGAAGCTCTTGTACAGACCCTGTGGGGAGAACTTGGAACCAAGGGAAATAAAGAGGCAGGTCTGCTTTCATCTTCGGTTGGATGGCATCACCGACTTGATGGACATGAGTTTCAGCAAGCTCTGGGAGATGGTGAAGGACAGGGAAGCCTGGCGTGCTGCAGTCCATGGGGTCACAAAGAGTCAGACAACACTGAGTGACTGACAACAACTTTCATCTTTATTTGGCATCATTTGAGTGGCTTAGTTATGTGAATAATTTTGGTGCTTTGTCTTTGTTACATCAATTTACTTCTCATATTTAGCTGTTCTATACTCATGAAGGGCTTTAAAGCAATGTTCTTATATTTTCAACAAGCTTGATTTTTACAAGACTATATTAGAAAGCTGATCCCAGGGTGATGGTCTGACCTCCTGTGACCTATCAAAGCATTAGAGGTGGGAGCAGCATCTTCCCAGCAGCTGTGATTTCTCAATTCTAAGGACAGTCAATTGTTACAGAACAGGCCCATCTACTGGTATCTCTTCTCTCCTAGAGGAGATACTTTTTTCTGCCCATTTATGAAGAAACATCAACACACATCTGGACCAAATATTCAATAACATTATTTATCAAAATAAATTTATTAAAAGTATTCAAAGACCACTTCAAAGTTTAGCTGCCATCGGACAGTTTTGGCACTCATAATGGACATTGCCATTTTCTACACAAAAGCACTCATTCTAGTACAGACACCAATTGACAGTTCAAACACAAATCGTTTCAGTTTTAGAGTTATGTGAGACAACAGTACTGATGATCTGTAGTCATAGGAACTTCAGTACCCTTGCACATAGTAAACATATATTATCTAGAACTAAAGAAACTACATCTAAACCACTATGTGGTAACTAGGACTGATTTAGGGAAAGATGTACAGCCAGCTAGCTAAGGCCACATAATCCCAGACCTATTGATTGTAAATGCTTTTGGACCAATAGCGTTACATCGTTATCTTTCAGTCTCAANACATAGTAAACATATATTATCTAGAACTAAAGAAACTACATCTAAACCACTATGTGGTAACTAGGACTGATTTAGGGAAAGATGTACAGCCAGCTAGCTAAGGCCACATAATCCCAGACCTATTGATTGTAAATGCTTTTGGACCAATAGCGTTACATCGTTATCTTTCAGTCTCAAGCTCCTGCTTTTCCAGCATGAGACACACCACATTTAGACCACATTTTCTGTGCTCCAACAGTTACGGAAGCTGCCCGAGTACCAGCTTCTCCTACGTGACGACCAGCTTCCTGATTCACTACCCAGCTCTGAATCAATAGTTCTGAGATGTTTCCTGAACACCCAGGCTGAATTCAAGGTCAGTCTTTCTGGCAGGTGACAGCCTTTCCTCTTTTAGGAAAAAAAATGAAAAGTCCTCTGTTTCTGGGCTCTCGCTTTCATCTCATGTAGCATGGGGTTCTGTGGTGATCTGCGGCTTTTTACACAAGTCCTGGTAGAATTCTGACTCCAAGAAACGCGGATAAGAGTTGTTTTCCATCAAGCTGTACACCCTTCTCTGGGCAGTTGTGAAGCAGCCACTGGTAGCTTCCTGTATGTTTTGGGCAATCAGAGTTTTGGTTTGAAAGTCTATGTTGATCTGAAATAAAACAACAAAGTTTTACTCCATATTAAGAGTTAGAAGTTGAAATATATGTAGTGTTTGAAAACAAAGAAACGAAAAAAACCCAAACTATAATGTGTGGCCAGTGTCACCGGCTAAGTCAGTGAAGAAATGTAATTAACCTCACCGAGAGCCAGAAATAGGGGAAAAACAGCTTACTCACCCACCCCCTTTTAATTTGCGGTCTCTTTAAATTCTTTTCACTTTGGTACTGAGGATATTCAAAATATGCTGAAACAAGGAACTTCCCCCCACCCCCCTTACCTCTTTTGGAGCTTCTTTTTCTATGAAGTCGGTATATATTTTCTTTGCTTTTGAGGACAGCTTTTGGGGTGACTTGGTTTTTTTGAAGTCTTCACAGGCCAGCCAGAATTCAATATTTTCTTCACAGAATTCAGATTTTAAAAAAGCCCTGAATGCAGCAAGACCATCTGGGGGAGGGAAGGAAGAAAGCATGCAGAAACTGTATTGAGTGTTCAAATATTCCCTTATGTGTTTTCCTAGAACTCCCACTCCCCTGGCCCCATATTTTATTATTGCCAGATGGCAGCAATTTTCTTGAGTTTACTCAAACCTGTAATGGTCAAAATTTAGCTCTTTAAAGACTAAGATGCCAGTCAGCAAAATGTGTAAGTTGGCACACTACTACAAAAATATAAACACTTAGCTTTGCTGTTAACACAACTGATAGAGGAGTCCTAAGTTCTTTGGGAATGAAGCCTCTTGAAAACATTGTTTGCAATGGAAAAGCTGACTTAACCTTAAGAGACAGCAACTGCCATTACAATCTGGGGCTATTTCCCCTCATTTCCCACCTATAGTGAAAAAGCCATGCATTTCCCTGGTTAATCACTGGGAAATAAAGGAGAAAAATAGGCCCCATGGAACAGGGATTGTAAAGTCAAACTCTCCTTGGGCAAGCTGCTCTTGCTGTGTAGACACAACCATACCATACTCTCCTGATACTTGAAATGGATCAAATTCAAGAGGTTAACTTACATTTACTGGCTAGCAGCTCATCAAATGCTTCTGACCACAGCTGGGCTTCCTCGGGAGAAGGCCTGCAAAAGAAGATCTGCACATCAGCTCCTGCTAGCCAGAGGTTCCCTCTTCAGCTCAGTAGTGAGCTGTGCATATTGGCAAGTACAAGATTTTCAACTTACTTGATGAAGGTTTGCTGTTTGCTTTTCTTGCCAGTTTTGGGCTTCTCAGGAGAGGAGGAATTTTGCAAGAAGTAGCTCAAACGGCTCTTCCAATCTTTTAATCTACAAAAGAAAAAAAAAAAAGATACTCACTTAGCAGCAACACTTGAAACTGCCATTGCAGCTGAAGGCATTTTTACCAAATAAAGTCGCCCGCAATAGCTACAGACAAGCCAAATAAGACAAAACAACTCCCCCAGTCAGTCTTACTCCTTTAATCCAGCATCTAAGTACTCAACACACTAGTTTCATCCACTCATCTGAACATAATTATTAGTTTTATAAGTAAAGATAGGATGACCTACAATTATAGGGTATTTTAACGAATTTAGTTTGCATAGTTCAAAGGCAGATACTATTTCTGGCCCACAAAAGGCAGCCAGTTTTTCTGCAATGGTTAATTACAATTCTGAGACATTTCACACTTGAGGAAGCCCACAGTGGACCTGTCCTGAGCCAGCCCACTCTCTTTTCCCTTCTGCTCTCAGAGCAGGAGGCTTGGGACCACCAGAGAAGCTGTGCACAATGAGGTGTGTGTGCCAGACTGACCGCCCCCTCCCCCAACTGCAGCACTCATTTTAAGAAGGTGATGCAGAACAATTATTTGTTCCACACTCTTGAGTGGGTGAGACCTGCTGTTCAATTAAAAAAAAATTAAAAGTATATCTCGAATCAGCAAGAATATCTCCATCCCAGCAGTCGTGTAAGCAGATCAGAATTTACAGTGCCTCTCACGAAGGCCGGGGTGCGTGGCCGCAGGATTTTCATTTTCGATGCAGGGAGACAAAAAGCCAACCAGCATCTATCTCCGCCCCTGCATCAAGAATTTTCTGCAGTTTCTAAACTCTTCCCGAGTCCTCCNTCTATGGGGTCGCACAGAGTCAGACACGACTGAAGTGACTTAGCAGCAGCAGCAATGTCTTGATTCGTCAGAAATCATCTCCCTGTAGCAGGATTTAAGTGGTTTGATTGGTAAGGGTAAGTAGATAACTGCCTCTACAAAATGACTTGATTTCACATACCATTATTAGAATTGTGCAGTGGAATATTCGGGTGGTTTTTCCTGAAGCATCTAAGTAGGCAGATTAACAGCAAGGTTTTTGTTGTTCTGTCTCTAAGTCATTTCTGACTGCAGTCTCATGGGCTGCAATTTGCCAGGCTTCCCTGTTCTTCTTTATCTCCTGGTGTTTGCTCAAACTCATGTCCCTTGAGTCTGTGATGCCATCTAACCATCTCATTCTCTGGCACCCTGTTCTCCTCCTACCCTCAATCTTTCCCAGCATCAGAGTCTTTCCCAGTCAGTCTGCTCCTCCCATCAGCTGGCCAAAGTATTGGAGCATCAGTCCTTCCAATGAATATTGAGGGTTCATTTCCTTAAGGATTGACTGGTTTGGTTGCTTTGCTGGGAGACTCTCAAGAATCTAATGCAATGCAACAATTTGAAAGCAGCAATTCTTCAGTGCTCAGCCTTCTTTATGGTCCAGCTCTCACATTCATACATGACTATTGAAAAAAACCATAGCTTTGACTATAGGGACGTTTGTCAGCAAAGTGATGTCTCTGCTTTTTTAATACAGGCTGCATGTATGTTCTTTACTTTGTATTAGAGCTGTTAAAAGAAAATTGGAACTAATTTACCATATTTTTATGATGAGCTACCAGTAGTTGGAGCTCCAAGTTTGACTTGGGGAGTAAAACCTACAGTTATTACTAAAGAGAACAGCCGTGTACTCAGTTATGGAAAGGAAAAATCATTTAGATTTCAGTAATAAATATTTGAAAGCAAGTTGTGAAATGTAAGAATATAATTTTTCTCAAGCATATGCTCTTGATCTCTGGAAGAACTTTACATGATATTTCCTATAGCTATTTTCACTTTCTGATGATTACTTATTTGTTAAATATGTGTACTATGTAAACATTTGCTTTTCTTGCTCGTATAAACCTCAATATATTTTTCACTTAGAATTTTGGATGGTAGAATTCACTCATAGTGGAAAAAACAGGAGTTCTGACAAAGAGGCAGCAAGGAGAGCTGGACTTGTGTCAGGATACCTAGTTAGAGTCTTGGCTTCACCAGTAAATACTAAGTAACTATTGGGACAGTCCCATCCCACCTCCTAAGCCCCAGTGTCTCATCTCTAGTAAGAGTAATGTGTCTTTCTCATCAACCTCATTGGATATTATGTGAATCTTTCATGAAAGGCCTTTGTAAATTTTAAGTTTATTATACAAAAGTTTGTCTTTTTTAATTTGCATATGTGGGGAAAAGGAAATAATGGAAGCATAGTTATTCCAGGTAGAAAAATCATTAAAAGATTAATTCAGAGTTAAGTTATAAATGTTAAGCACTGTTAAAATTCAAGATCATGCCACAGCTTTGTAGAATATCGGACTCATGATAGATACTTAATGTTCTCTGGGTAAAAAACCAAATAAAAAAATAAGTTAACTGGTATTTGAACTTTTCAGAGATCCTCGTCAGAAAAGTTCACGACCATAAATGTATATGTATCCGTGTAAGAAACTGCTTGAAGTATAGCCATTCTAGATGTTTCTTGTTTCTTGTAAGTGTTCAATGTAGCTGTTTGCTTTTTTTGCAAACCATTTCCAATTGACAGCTGGTATGAAGGTAGGCAGACCAGTACATTTAAAATGAAAGCTACAGTCTTTAATAACTTCCCTTTGTTTATTTTTTATTTTTTTGGTTGCAACTGGCTTTTAGGTAAATGGAATTGCTTAATATTACGATTACACATATTTTCCATTCTGTGGTGGAAGAAGAAACACTGCAATAGGATGTAAATACTGCTCAGCAAAACCGCAGCTTGAGTGCCTTGATGAGCTGGACAGACATTTTCCCGTCGGCTCTACCGTGCCCTCTACTGGAGAGGCTGTCTGCCGAGCACATTGGTGGTGGAAGCTTGCAGGGTGGTTCTGGAACATTTTGTAGCCAAAAAAAATTTAAGTTACTGAGGAAGGCAAACAAAACAAGACTAGTTTCTAGTAACACGAAAGGGAGAATAATGAAAAGCAAAAGTGCCCTCTGCCGTACACATGCTTCTTTTCCGACTGAATGCCATTATTAATAAAAACTATTATTATTATCTAAAAGTATTTATCCATGATAACTTTCATACTTACGCTTTAGAAATTTAGGAATCAAGCTGTATACTTTAAAAGACACTAGAGCATCATTCTGTGTATTACCCTGTGCTTTACTTTTTTGGTCAGTAAGATATCTTAGTTTCTAAATTTGTAAAAGTTGCAAGCCTGTTGCATACGTCATGAATTTTTAAATTGGTGAGAAGTCTTAAAAAAGGGAAAAAAATTAGGAAATTAAGCACTATGTGGCAAAGGGTGTGATGAGTAATTGGAAACTTTTAGTATCATAATTGCTGAGGTATTTGAGGAAGTGTGACACCTGTCTTGACATTTTTGTCTATCTTTGTCCTCCCCCCCACCTTTTGGGTATTATTTAACCTTACTTGGTGAAATATTCTTTAAACAGACTGAACATATGACCCCACAATTAATGAACTTATGACCCAACAGGATCCTGTACTCTACTCTTCATTCCTAATATTTGACATTTAAAAAACTCATAATTGCTCTCTTTCTTAGAATGTAATTTGCATATCCAGGAGCTGAAAAGAGAGAAAGTCAGTGTTTTTGTCTGGGATCAATCAAGAGTTTCAAACAAATACTTGACATGTATTATAGAGGAGTTAATGATTTTACTTAGTCCTTGCATTGATAATTCCAGCAAGAGCATTTCCATAGCTCTGCCTTGAATTCACGCATAGTATGAAGTCTGTCATACTCCAAATGCAGGCATGGCCTACTTAAATTTAATAATTCTCCCTTACCAAGTAAAGCATTGGATTCTCTTTGGAAACCAACAACAGGAGCATCAGATATTTTTCTTCCCAAATAAAAAACCTAAATGTATCAGTGTATTGAAATATGTCTGGTAGGTTCCTGTAGTTAAAGGACACTGAGTGTGAAGTCTAGGGTTGGGGATTATTTCCAGTATCTGCCTGTTGCTGCTCTGTTCCAGGGACCAAGGAGTGCACAGAATCTTAGGGGAGAGTAGTCAATTAGAAAGAAGTCACATAGATGGCATTTTGTCCCTCAGGCTAGGAATTTCTTTGCTGACAGTTGTTCTCTTGGGATTTTAATTTCTGTGCACAGAATTCTGTCACATCATTAAAATGCCAAGTGTCTATTGATTACTGTTTTGAAATCCTGAGATAGTGACATCATAATATACATGATTTCAAAGTACTTTATGCTATCGGTCACAGAGAATCTTTTTTTTTAAGTTTGAAGAAAGACTGCTTTTCATCTAATAAATGAGGAATCCATTTGCATTGGTATTTCCAGTTGACTGACTGTTCCTATGAAGAGAGTATTACTCCATTTCAGACACTGATTTTCAAAGATCTATGATTCATGGACTACTTCACAAAACCCGAAAACTTTGTGACTTTTCTCTCCCAAACATTTTTTTTTTAAACAAACAATTCCAAAATCTTAACCAAATTAATAAGAATAGCACTTTCAAGGAGATACCTGTGGGCCGGATCCAACTGCCATGTTATAAATATTTGAGTCCTGAATGCTGAGCTAGCAACCTTAGCTTGAAAAGACAAAATAATTTTGTCTTTATTTTCATAAATTATCCTTAGGAGAGTGGGACAGCTGAAGGGTTTGTCCTTAATTGGGATACTTGCTTTTAGTTCCTAGTTCCTGGCATTATGTTAGCTGGGACCCCAAAGAAATTGCTTAGCTTTCTTATGCCTAGGCTTCAGATCTTCAAGGTGGAAGTAATTATACAAGCTTTCCTTTGTGAGGAACTGAAAAAAAAAAAAAAAAAAAAAAACCATTTTGGGGAATGCCCTGAGTGTCTGGTTGATAATAATGCACAGGCCTGGTGTTCAGCAAAACCTTACAGCAGGACTGCTTTCTTCCGTGTGACTTTTTTGCTTTTTTTTTTTGTTGCTTTCCTAGCACCTGTTATTTATTGCTCCTGCCCCTAAGGTGGCAGGTCTTCCAACCAGGCGTGTGTGTGTGTGAGTCGCTCAGTCATCTCCAACTTTTTGCAACGCCATGAACTGTAGCCTGCCAGGCTTCTCTGTCCATGGAGTCCTCCAGGCAAGAATACTGGAGTGGATTGCCATTCCCCTCTCCAGACATGTTCCCAACCCAGGGATCGAACCCTGGTCTCCATCCAGGTAGAAAGGTTGAATCAGAAGGCCCTGAGTGTGTCTGCCTGTCCAAGGAACACCAGGACAAGCTCTGTCTTGCTTCTGTGGAGGATGCACCGTATTAAGGATGAGGGTGGCCAGTGGAGGGTTCTTCTGTCTGTAGTGCTGACCTGGGGAGGCTGCATCTCCACCAGGTGCTTGCCTCTGGCCCCTGGGGCGTCACTACCAGATACTGCTGCTTTCTGGGAGGGGGGGAGGTCTGTTCATCCACTGTTCATCCATAGGGAATATCAGGAATGTAAGGTTACTTTTAGAAATGTTTTAAGTTCTTGAAAAATGGTTTGAAAATGTCTAGCTCTTCCACATGCTAACATTTCTATATATTGATATCTTGAAAGAATTCTCCACTGTCTTCACAGGGTGAATTCTCCCTGCATTAGATGTTTGGTGAAAATTATTTTTCTCAGCGCAGTATAGGAAGTATGTTAAGTTGTCTCTAGTGGTTCTGCCTGTTCCTTTCTAAGTACATTCCTTACCCCCCAGTACCCACCCCACCCCCCAACACACCTGCCCTCCTTTTCTGACCATTGTGAGACTTTCTTCTTTGGAGACTTAATAGACTTGCAGTGCTTCAGTTATTTGATTTCTTTCAGTTAATGCAGTGTGCGTTTGGTTTCATAATCTTTAAGAGTTTTTACATGAATTTTAAAATAAACCCAGCATAGGTGAACATGGTCCCCTGGCTTCACCAAGCCTAGATCAGCTGTGTTTAATCAAGCAGAGTGAGTCAGTTTCATCCAAACTGCTTTGAGTTCATCTTATTAGAAGCTTTATTTTCCCATGTGTGTCTGTACCTGGTTTCAAGGCTCCACATCCACGTTGCCGTCTTCATGAGCTGCAGACTGATGTCTCATCTTGAGTAATAATCTGACTGTCATAATCATTTAGAACTTGTTCCAGATGCAGTAGAGTTTTCTTTCTTTTTTTTTTAAACTTTTTTTTGCCAATAAATAAATAGGCTCACTTTTCCTCTCTGTTCTTTAGCTTCTTGTGAAATCAGTTTATACTTACCCAAAGATGGGAATTTTCGTCTGAAGCATCTTTCTAGTGCTGTCTGAAGTTGTTCTTTGCTTTTCTGGTGTACTTTAATGGCTGTTTGCTTGTAGTTATCTGAATTGGATGGGTTTCAATGAATCTTTCAAAGACTTAATATTTCTTGTAATGTCATCTTGTTCCAAACATTTAGATTTCTCTTTGCTAAGTCCTTTTGTAAAGGCCTATATTTTAATTCCAAGCAAGGAGTTGAAGATGTCCAGCTCTTTATTCTCCAGTATTCTCCAGGCAAGAATACTGAGTGGGTTGCCATTCCCTTCTCCAGGGTATCTTCCTGACCCTGGGATTGAATCCGGGTCTCCCACACTGCGGGCAGATTCTTTACCATCTGAGCCCCCAAGGAAGTGGGTCTTTATTTCTGGCTTCCAGTTTTTCTGTTGCTAGTAGTTCTTTCTTGAGTCTGGTCTCTATTAAAGTTGACTAAGATCCTGTAAATTATTTTTAAATTAGGTTAAACTTGCCAAATTTTTTGTGTCTTTCCTCCAGAAGGGCAGAAACTTCAATAGCTAGCTCTCTGTCTTGTGTAAAGAAGGCTTTTAATTATTAGAAATCTGACTATGACTGTAAATAACACCATCTCCCACAGTGATCCATGGGCTCTGACTCTGTTTTAATGTTCTTTAGGAGAGTGGCCACTGGCTGGTACAGCATGTCCAGAACCAGGGCCACACACAGCAGCATGGTCGTGAGCAGACCCCCAAGGACCGCCTCAGCTATTCTGAACCAATGCAGGTTGCCAGGCCGAGGATGGCTTCATAGACCAAACAACACCAGTGAGCATCTTCATGAACCAGCCCCATGGCTGGTAACTAGGGTAGACCTCAGTGCAGGTGGAGGAGGGGCACAAATACAATAAATTATACGCTAATGCTCCTTTTCCTCATTGATTGGTTTTCTGTGTTCCCAGAGGTCTTATTTTACCCATACACATCACAGAAACCTTCCTGTTCTCAGAGCCTCTCTGTGTCTGGATAGCCTCGGATGTATGTGGGAGAGGATGGAGGATCCTGCAAAGGCTTCAGCTTTTCCGATTTCACCTTTGAAAAATAAGAAATAAATCATTGGGATTTAAAAAACTGTTCAGCCCTCAAAAACGTGCAATCCAAGTATGAGCAAAGAAAGTGTTATTTTTTCACTCTTCTTGCATGTGGCGAAACGTGTATGATACCTTCAGGGTGCTTCTCTTCAGAATCGTGGTTTCTGGAGCTGTTGGATGTTGGCTGCAGCTTTTCCTCCCAGGGGTGGACCCTTAGGCAGTGGGGCACCCAAGGTTTGTCTGGCTCACTTAACAGCTCAGTCTTCTTGACAATGAGTCTGCAAGAGAGACGGTGGGGAGTTCACTGGCTCTGGCTGGGGGTCTCAGCTGACTGGGCTGATTCATTCGTGTGTCTTGGAGTAGACTGGAGATGGGTCAGTCGGACTCGGTGAAGCTGGGTGGCTCTGCAGGTCTTGGCTGTGTTTCTCACGAGTCTTGAGCTCAGGTAGGAGGGCAACAGATAAAGGTTTACGCAGCTCAGTGCTTGGCTCTGCCCATCGGATCTCTCGTCTTTGTCTTATAATCTGTGGTAAAATCTCGTCTTTCCTTTCCATGGTAATGGCAGAGCACAAGACAGCCATTGGAGAGCAGTTATCCCATTTGCATTAAAAAAAAAGCCTGATTATGAGATGTCCACATCTCATTTTTCTCTTGAGGTCCTGGTCCCGAGGGAGACTGTAGGTCTTCTGGAGTTGGCATGTGCAACAGGAGTCTGTTTCTTCTCTTGGCGTGGCTTGGTTCACAGGTCACTGTGAAGTTGGGACACATGAGCTGGCAAAGATGAATGCTTTCTGCAGTGGACAGCAATACAGAGATGGCTAAGTGGGCATTCCTAAAGCCCTGCACTCTGCCGACCTGGTGAGGAGAGACCCCTCAGCACACACTCTCTGAGGGAAATAACAACGGCCCGGGAGTCCAGGACGCTGCTTCAGCAGGACCCCGTGCTGAGTACCTGCAGGATTCCTGGACAGTGTCTCCATATTTGCAGGTCCCCATTGCCCTCTCTGAAGAACAGGAAGCATGTGAATAAAATCCATATTCTGAATCTGATGGGGCTCACGCTCGTGTGAAAAGTTCGTCTTTGGCAGGACTCAGACAGTTTTTTCCCCAATAGCGTTCACTTTTTAACATCTGTTGTAGAGTTTTTTGAAAGAATAAATAAGCGTGAACAACATGAATGTCAGGGCGCAAGGACCAATGTTCTGAGTCATTCCTCTGCTGTCTTTCCGAAAGGTGATAAGCTTCTAATTCCTGTTCTGAAGCAACCGCCTGCAAGTTGGAGCTGGAGAATTTCAGTCAACTTGACATTTTATTCCTTATCTTCTTACTACCTCTGTGAGATCCTGGCTGTGTGCCCCTTGGGGAACATCATGATCCCTTGGACTGGTGGGTCACTGGAGCAAACCTGAGGGGCTTCTAGAAGAAGCCATCTCAGCTTTCTGAAGCTACCGCCATGGAGGAGTATCTCCCTTCCTTTTAAATATTAAATATTTAAGTTTTTCCATATATAAATAAACCTTCTTGACAGACTGCCTTTTGATTTTGAAGATTAAAGTGCTTATGAAGTTCTTGAAAATGTGGAAGTGTGTGAGTCCATTGGGGGCGGGAGAGAAGAGGGTGGTTGGCGGTGCCTATCAGGTGTTAGAAAGCTTAGCAAACATACAAATTTAAGGTGGTCAGGAGAGCTTTCTTCATGGGTCTCCCAGATCTAAGCTAGGGAACTTTTTAATCAGTTCAGTTCAGTCGCTCATTTGTGTCCGCCTCTTTGCAACCCCATGGGCTACAGCACACCAGGCCTCCCTGTCCATAAACTCCTGGAACTTACTCAAACTCATATCCATCATGTTGGTGATGCCATCCAACCACCTCATCCTCTGTCATCCCCTTCTCCTCCTGCCTTCAATCTTTCCCAGCATCAGGGTCTTTTCAAATGAGTCAGTTCTTTACATCAGGTAGGCAAAATATTGGAGTTTCAACATCAGTCTTTCCAGTGAATATTCAGGACTGATTTTCTTTAGGATTGACTGGTTGGATCTCCTTGCAGTCCAAGGGACTTTCAAGAGTTCTCCAACACTACAGTTCAAAAGCATCAATTCTTCAGCGCTCAGCTTTCTCTATGGTCCAACTCTCACACCCATACATGACTACTGGAAAAACCGTAGCTTTGACCAGACGGACCTTTGTTGGTACAGTAATGTCTTTGCTTTTTATAGGGATATCAAGTGGACCTCTGTTTGGGAAGAGGTTCTTCTTTGAGCCTCCTTGACAGTGTCTGCTCGTGTTTTCCTTGGATGCGGACGTTCCTTGAATGTCTTCTGGTTTTGCTCTGCGCGTTCACACTGTGCGTTCACTTCCATAAACTCAGCTGTGGTCTGTGTGCTGATGCATCTCCGTGTTCATCCCTCTTCTCATCTCAGACTCTTAGAGCTAATTGTCCATTAGCTTGATTCACTTAGATGACTCATAGTTCCAGTGAGCTTGTTAAAAACAGTGTTTCCCATCTATGCACTTAAACCTGTTTCTTTGCCTTAGTGCCCTATCTCAGTGAATGGTTCCATCATCCAGTTTGTTGCCTAAGACAAAGCACGAGGGTGGATGGAGTGGTTACCTTTGAGTTCCATTCTCTCTCAGTCCCATATCAAGTTTATCCTGCCTATTAATTTTATTTCTTAAATATATCTTGAGACCTCACTCCCATTTCCATTTTCCCAATCCTCTCTTCCTCTCTCTTATGGATCCAAGCAAGACTTCTTATTGATGTTCTAACTGATCCTCTCTGTTGAGTGGTCTGTTTTCAGCCAGCGTAATTTTACTAAAACCCTTGTCTGGTCATTATTGCTTTTGTGATTAGAACTGCTAGTGACTTTCATTCTCCCTAAGATAAGTTCTGAATTGTCATATAAGGTCTTTTTTTATCTAGCCCCTGAAATCCTTTCATTTATTCTCTTCTCTTTTATTACTGCTGCCTTGCTTTCAGTGTCCTTATCTACTGAATATTTTGCCGTTCCTTCCATGTGCCATGCTTTCTCTTTAGCCATTTGCTCACACTGTTCCCTCTACTTGGACCTTTTCCCACTCTCTCCACTCTTTATCTGACTGTCTTCTCTGTCATTCACACTTTTCCAGGCATCACTGGAATGAACTTTCTTTCCTGCACACCACCTGCACACTTTTTCTCCCTCTGCTGACAAATCTGGATGAGGTGCTTCTCCTAGATGTGCCCACATGTGTGTATTAATGTGCTTAATACAATGAATTGGGTTCTTTATAAAGAAATTTTATTTACAGGTATAGTAATTCATGCACTGATAGAAAAGAAACAGCAATATGACTACTTCATGGTAGCCTAGACTATATATATTAATGAATAAATCATTAACAAATTTTATTACATACACTATTATATTCATGTGTGTGAGTCATTTAGTTGTGTCTGACTCTTTGTGATCTCATGGACTGTACAGCCTGCAAGGTTCTGCTGTCCATGGAATTCTCCAGGGCAAGAATATGTGAGTGGGTTGCCATTCCCTTCTCAAGGGTATCTTCCCTACTGAGGGATTGAACCCAGGTCTCCTTCATTGCTGGCAGAGTCTTTACCATCTGAACTCCCAGAGAAGCTATAATTGATTATAATTTTATTTTTTCATACTTTTAATTTTGTATTGGGGTGTAGCCAATTGTCGGTGTTGTGATAGTTTCAGGTAAACAGCAAAGGGACTCAGCCATTCATGTACGTGTATCTGTTCTCCCCCAAACTCCCCTCCCATCCAGGCTGCCACACAACATTGAGCAGAGTTCCCTGTGCTATAGAGAAGGTCCTTGATGGTTATCCGTTTTTACCACAACATATTATAATTGCCTGGTTTCTTGTCCCTATTCCTCACTAGACAATTTCTCCTCCTCCCCTCGCCTCTTTCTTCCTTCTCGTCGTCCTCCTCCTCCTCTAAAAACTATTGTATCCTGGAATGTAGAGAATCCTGAATAAATATTTTCTAAGGCTATGGATGGGTGGAAGGATGAATGAATGGGGGAATGCATGGTTACTTTTCCAGGGTATCTGGCTTCTGTCACATGTGTGACTTGTGCCAGAGGTTCATGTGTTCTCCATATCTGTAATTAAATTCCTCTTTTAACCTTACAAACTTTCCATGTTAACACTGAGCTCTGCAGTGTTTTTAAGTAAGCTTACTATGCCTTTTGTCAGTATTTTTTTGTTTGCAATTTATTGACTAATCTATTCATTACTTTTCTTAAAAATCTGACTTTTACCTATTTTAAACAGATAAAATAAACTTTATTTATAAAACTATTTAACAGATACAAATTAGAAGTAAAATTGACTAGGTAGTGATATACAGTCTATCCATTTAAAACATTATGAACATGTGAAAAATCTGACATTTTTTCTAATAAAAATGTTTTAAAAGAATCACAGGATTAAAAAGGTCATATGGTATTCTCATTTTTTCTTATTTCACTATTACAATATATATTTGAACAAAGTCATATATTTGAACAAAGTCATATGTATGTACATATGTGTGTATATATATTTGTCTTAAACAATTTAATAATTAACATAAAGTTATACTTGTTTCTTGTTTTTAGGAATTTTTGTTTTGGATCATTATATAATAGGTTGCAGCTTTTTCTTCTCTAAGGCAAATGGACTGAGGCCTACTGCACTGTAGACTTTAGAGGACAAAACACTTCCTAAGGATTTCAAAACTTTCATAATGATAGAAAATAATTTCCTTTGTTCTTGTACTGCTTTTAAGCTCTTAATTTCTGTTCACATATAAGCACTATTGCATTATTTGGATTATAATGTTCAAGTTTATGATAACATTAAAATATATTAATATGTTCGATTATCAATTTAGATAATTTTCTTAGGTTCAAGAAGAGGAGAACAAGTAGGAAAGCCTTATTAAGAGTATGATCCATTGGGTAGCACTTGAAAGAGTTTAAAAAAATTCTGGAGTTTTGCTTTAAGGTCTTTTCTTGAGCCTGTACAGTTGCCACCTCCTCTTCCCCCGAATCCGCTGAAATGTGAAAAAATTTAAAACGAGAAGAAAAGAAAACAGGAAGCTTTGTAGTACTGCTGGAAAAGAGGAAAATATTTCTCATATGATATATGAGAAATATGGAACTTGGGAATATGTGAAACAAAGGACCAAAGGAAGGAAGATAGGAAGAAAAAACCTATCAGACTTGAACGGCAGTGAAGTTGGTATCTCTTGAGAAGTAAGTGGATGGCGTCCTCAGCATAACCTGAGAAGGTTTCCTTTTTCAAGCAATAGAAGTGTGCTATAAGGGTCATGTGTGCGGGTAAAATTACATTGCTTTAGAGGCTGTACCAGAAGGCCACGTGTTAATAATATGTTTCCTGAGTTTTGCTTTATATGGAGAGTGTACTAAATGAAGAGCTTGTAGGCCAAGGAGGAAATAAAGGTAAAATTCAAAGGCTATTTGGAAATCATTAAGATGGAGTAATCACGTATAAAAATAGGTGGGATGTGGTCAGAGTCATACACAGAAAAGGACTTGTCTTAATTTCTTCCTCCTTTTTTTAAATTAAAGTATAGTTGATTTGCAGCATTAATTTCAGATGTACAACAGAGTGATTCCATGTTTTTATAGATTATGCTCATATGAAGTTATTATAACATGTTGGCTGTATTCCTTGTGCTGTGAGTTACATCTTTGTATCTTCCTTTCTACCCAGTAGTCTGTCCCTCTTAATCCCCTTCATGAGCCCTGCCCCATTCCCATTCCCTCTCCTCACTGGTAACCAGTTTGTTCTCTGTATCTGTGAGTCTGTTTCTGTCTTGTCATGTGCATTCATTTGTTCTATTTTTTACATCCCACATGTAATAAAGAAAGACTGAAAATAACTGACCCATCCAGGTTTGTCTCTCAGTGGTTGTGTGGAGTGCAGCGTTGAGAGGGCACCTGAAGGTGAGTCTGTGCTGCAGCGGGAGCACTGCTGTTAGTGAGTCGTGACCAGGCTTCAGTGGCTTTTTCAGGTGAACTGAATAAAACAACTAAGGGTCTGGTAATTCTTAAATTGCTCCAAAGCACAGGGTGGCAGGAAGTTTGCCCAAGAATTTTTTTGAGGCAAGCATAATTCTGTCCCCAAATCTGCTGAAGAAAGCACTCAAAAGAAAACTAAAGAAAACCTTAATTGTAAAGATATAGTTACCTTAAATGAAATATTTTAAATATTTTCCACGGTAAACAGTTTCAAGTAAGCAGAAACACTGTGCACAGTGAAATATAGAATTCATAGCACTTACAAGTGATAAAAGATGCTCCTTTTAATGTGTGCTAAGCAGATATTTGGGGCTTCCCAGGTAGAGCTAGTGCTAAAGAACCTGCCTGCCAATGCAGGAGACATATGTGGGTTCCGTCCCTGGGTCAGGATGATCCCCTGGAGGAGGGGATGGCAACCCACTCCAGTATTCTTGCCTGGAAAATCCCATGGACAGAGAAGCCTGGTGGGCTACTGTCCATAGGGTCGCAAAGAGCTGGGCATGACTAAAGTGACTTAACACGCACAATCAGATATTTATTAAAGAATTTATATTACAATTTACACACGAAAGTGAAAGTGAAGCCGCTCAGTCGTGTCCGACTCTTTGTGACCCCATGGACTATAAAGTTTACCAGGCTTCTCCATCTTTGGGATTTTCCAGGCAAGAGTACTGGAGTGGGTTGGCATTTCCTTCTCCAGGGGATTTTCCCAACCCAGGGATTGAACCCTGCCTCCCACATTGCAGGGCAGACGGTTTTACCATCTGAGCCACCAGGGAATTTACACATGAGGTGGCGAATAATATTGCCTGGCTTTGCTGCCTGGTGGAATTCACAGTGTGGGCAGCGTTTTGCCCTGTTTCTACAGGGCGTGTGAGGAATCACTAGCATCCACACTGTGAGCCTGAGAACTAGGTGAGAACTCCAGAAGAATGTCCAGCACTTGGTTTTGAACATCAGACGTATATTAGGTGTCGGTTGAGTTGGGCATCTGTTTTATATCTGTTCTATATGTCTGTTTTATATCCCGTTCTTTTCATGAGATAACTATAATTAGTCACCTTTGTTGCCACCCAGTACAGACTTTTCCATCAGACAAGTGCTACAGTGGAAACAGTGGCTGACTTTATTTTTTGGGGCTCCAAAATCACTGCAGATGGTGATTGCAGCCAGGAAATTAAAAGACGCTTACTCCTTGGAAGGAAAGTTGTGACCAACCTAGACAGCATATTAAAAAGCAGAGACATTACTTTGCCAACAAAGGTCCATCTAGTCAAGGCTATGGTTTTTCCAGCAGTCATGTATGGATGTGAGAGTTGGGCTATAAAGAGAGCTGAGCGCTGAAGAATTGATGCTTTTGAACTGTGGTGTTGGAGAAGACTCTTGAGAGTCCCTTGGACTGCACGGAGATCCAACCAGTCCATTCTAAAGGAGATTAGTCCTGGGTGTTCATTGGAAGAACTGATATTAAAGCTGAAACTCCAATACTTTGGCTACCTGATGCAAAGAGCTGACTCATTTGAAAAGACTCTGATGCTGGGAAAGATTGAGGGCGGGAGGAGAAAGGGACGACAGAGGATGAGATGGTTGGATGGCATCACCGACTCAATGGACATGGGTTTGGGTGGACTCCGGCAGTTGGTGATGGACAGGGAGGCCTGGTGTGCTGGGGTCCATGGGGTCACAATGAGTCGGATACAACTGAATGACTGAACTGAACTGAACAAATTCCTTGTTAACTGAATCTAATCAAAGGAGCTGTGGTACTGTCGGAAGTTCAGAGGTCCTGAGGCAAGGGTTGGTTTCATTAAAGCCAGGCTGCTAGTGGTTAACTGCTTTTGCCACATTGCTTCCTCATGACTCAGCGGGGACACCCCATTGGGGGAGCCTGCCCCACTGCCTGCATCCGGAGTGAGCTCACTTCGGTGCGACCGCAGCCCTCTGCCTCCCTCTTCTGGGGCCGTCACCTTCTCCCTGTTTTCTCTGTAAGACAGTGGGTGTTTGAAGCCAGAGGCGCTGTCCTCTGCGTCCCTGTTCCTGTGGAGACCAGCCCCAGTCTGGCACACAGTAAGGGCTGGCCACATTTGTTACATGAATGAAGGATTTAACTTCTCTGAGCTTAAGTCTTCTCCATTTGAAAAATGAGAACGTTAATGATAATGGAGTTTTTAACAATCCTCCTTGGAAAAAAGTCTGACCCGTTAGTAATGATGACAGTAGGTTTTGTTTATGGAACACCTATTCTATGTGCCAACTACTGATTAGACACTTTACATACATTTTCATCATCTCTTACTGTGACACCTCTGTGAGGCAGGTGCTGTTATCTCCATCTTACAGATGCTTGGAGAGATGAAGAAGCAAGTGAGTCTGGCAGAGCCAGGATTAGTGTTCTAAGTCTGTAACCATTTCACTGGAGAACGGATGTTTCTGTGGGAAGCTCAGTTTGGGTTGTCCTCAGTTAGGTTTCCTCATGGATACCCTGCCTGTGTAATCATGGTCTGTAAACAGCTGATCGTGATGGTTGAGCTAGTGAAATCCACCCTTGAATACATTGCTGGGCACATGGTAATTGCAGGGTCAGTGTGATTGCTGAGTGAAACTGATTTAATTAATAGAAAACCCATGAATGATACCAGTTTATGTAGTAAACCGACAGATTGCCTACACATGTGTGATTTCAAGAGTGATGAAACACCCGTAACATTAGTTCAGCTGATGTGCAGGTATTCCTAGGACTGTAAAACTGGAATTTGATTTTCATTTAACACGTGAAATAAAAGGATTGGCTAGTCATTAAATCTCATTAAAAATGAAAATCCCTACATTCCTCTCCTAGAGTTTGTTATTTTTATACTCTCCTCTTGTGGGTGTGAAATAAAATACTTTGTAAATTGGGGAGTGCTGTACACACTATATTACCGAGAAACTTATTTTTCCCTCGAACTCTGGAGGAAGTCTCCTTTGGAGTCTGTTGAAACTGAAGGAAGAGAAAATTAAAGAGACTGAGTTAAATCAGAAAAGAAAAGGACTCTTTCATTCAGTGGAAGGAATGTTGCTTTTGTCAGTACCTCCCCAGAAGCAAGTCTGGTTGACCAAAATTTAACAAAGAGATCCCTTTGGCATGTTTGATTATTTCAAGGTTGAGGCATCCTCATTGCCCTGGGTGATAGCACTCTATTGTCAGGATGGACACACAGTCTGAATGGAGAGCCAGGAAACTCTGAGCAAGTGCCCAGAATTAGGGGCAGCTCTGGGAGCCTGGGGCGATTCCACCTGTCCGTCATGCCTGTGACTCAGCACCTTCTCTCTGCTTCCTGTTCCATGGCTGGTTACCTCTTTTGTCTCTTCTTTTTCTGCCTAATGGCTTCTACTTACTGCCTTCTGTCTTTAAAAATACCAGGAAGCAGCATTTATTGAGGAATTTCAATAAATAATTTCATTTTTATTCTCAGAACAAAGTAGGAATAGAGTGTCCTCTTTATCTGATTATTCATTATTATTAGTCTCCACACGGAGTGCACAAGGATGCAAAAGCCATCAAAACAGGAAAATATCCGCTAATGAAAACCAATTTTACACTGAGAACCCTCTCCCCATTTAACAGAAGTTCTGGTAATTAACAATAACAGTGCAAATATAATGAAAAACCTAATAGCAAAATTTGCAAAAAGATGCAGAATGTCAAGAAGCTAGTGCTCAGATGTGTGCAGGTTTTATGACCCCATGGACTGTAGCCCACCAGGCTTCTCTGTCCATGGGATTCTCCTGGCAAGAATACTGGAGTGCATTGCCATTTCCTCCCCCAGGGGATCATCCTGACCTAGGGATTGAACCCATGTCTCTTGCATCTACCTGGATTGGCAGGCAGGTTCTTTACCACTAGTGCCAACTGGGAAGCCCAGAATGTCATGAAGTTGATGTCAATAGGAAAGTCACTGCTAAACGATGCTCTACGAGTGTGGCCAGTTAATAATTAGAGAAGTGGAAATCAACAAGATCTGTGTTAATTCTGCTACTTGAGAAAGCAGTTTGCTGATCTGAAATACATTTTAGAATTCTTTGATACGTGCCCTATCATCTATTGGAATATTGGCATTTACATAGGCCAGATTTTTATCCTTTCGGGGCCTGTCAGGCTTTCATGGAATAAGAATTAGGTTTCTAAAACATCATGCCAGTGACTGTTGACAGATATATATGCATAGGGTTAGGGAAAAATGAATGCTTGGAGTCATTAAAAACTAATTCACCTAAGATCTATAAAGCTGTGACAAGTTGTTAGTTGGCCCTAATAGTGTCTTTAGCTTTGACTGTGAAGTCCTGCTAATACCACCTCACTTTTATATAGGATATTACAATTTGAGATTGTTCTCCTGTGTACTGTCACATTTCATGGTTATAAAGCTATATGAAGTATTAGTAGAAAAGGGGAATAGCACGACTCTCTGTTTTGAAAATGAGGATACTGAGGTTGGTCTGATGTCAAGTAGTTAGCAGATGACATTCTAATACTAGAATGATTTTCCTGAATCCTGATTCAGTGCTTTTCCTACTCCCCCAGATAGAAAGAATAAGGAAGGAACAATATCATCTCTATTTTATAAAGGAAGAACTTAACAGGAAAACCAAACATTGTAGATTCACACTGAGAAAATCAGTTGGCAAGTTGAATAGTCACATGTCCATAATGTCCTGGAGAAGGGAAGAGCAACCCACTCTAGTCACTCTTGCCTGGAGAATCCCATAAACGGGGGAGCCTGGTGGGCTATATAGTCCATGGGGTCGCAAAGAGTTGGACACAGCTGAAGCGACTTAGCATACACAGATGTACATGCCCTTAATCTGGCAATTACTCAGAATTCACAAAATTGGAATTATCCAGACTAATTACCCTTTTAACCCAGGGCAGCTTTTAAAATCGTACCTGATTTCTTTCATCTTTTTCAGCAGTATTTAAAAAAAAAAGCTTTTTATTCTATATTGGACTATAGCTGATTAACAATGTTTGGTAGTTCCAGGTGGACAGCAAAGGGACTCAGCCATCCACATACATGTATCCGCTCTTCCCCATCCAGGCTGCCACATGACACTGAGCAGGGTTCCCTGTGCTGTACATTGGTTATCCATTTTAAGTGTAGCCGTGTGAACGTGTCGGTCCCACATTCCCTAACTATCCCTCCCTTCCATCTTTCCCCCCTGGCAACCATAAGTTCATTCCGTAAGTCTGCGAATCTGTTGTTTTCTAAATAAGTTCACTGGTGGTGTTTCATTTTTGATTTTGCATATAAGAGATGTTATACAAAACTTCCTCTCTGTCTTACTTCACTCAGTATGACGATCTCTAGGTCCATCTGTGTTCCTGCAAGTGGCATCATTTCATTCTTTTTAATGACTGGTTTTCCACTGTATGTATGTATCACATCTTCTTGGTCCATTTCTCTGCTGCTGGATATTTAGGTTGCTTCCATGCCCTGGGTATTGTAAACAGTGCTGCAGTGAACATTGGGGTGCATGTATCTTTTCAAATTATGGTTTTTCTCCAGAGATACACCCAGGAATGCAATTGCAGGATATATAGTAACTGTTTTTAGTTTTCTAAGGATCCTCCACACTTCTCCATAGTGGCTACACTAATTTACATCCCCATCAACAGTGTAGGAAGTCCTTTTTCTGGACACCTTGTTCAGCGTTTATAGTTTGTAGACATCTGCAAGGAGATCCAACCAGTCCATTCTAAAGGAGATCAGTCTTGGGTGTTCTTTGGAAGGACTGATGCTAAAGGTGAAACTCCAGTACTTTGGCCACCTGATGCGAAGAGTTGACTCATTGGAAAAGATTCTGATGCTGGGAGGGATTGGGGGCAGGAGGAGAAGGGGACGACCGAGGATGAGATGGCTGGATGGCATCACCGACTCGATGGACGTGAGTTTGAGTGAACTTCAGGAGTTGGTGATGAACACGGAGGCCTGGTGTGCTGTGATTCATGGGGTCGCAAAGAGTCAGACATGACTGAGCAACTGAACTGAATGGAGACATTTTGATGATGGCCATTCTGACTTGTGTGAGGTAATACCTAATAATTATCTTGATTTGCATTTCTTGAATAATTAGTAATGTTGAACATTTTTTCTTGTGCCTATTGGTCATCTGTCTTCTTTGGAGAAATGTCTATTTAGAGCTTCTGCCCATTTTTTGATTGGGTTGTTCTTTTTTGATATTGAACCGTATGAGCTATTTGTGTGTTTTGGCAATGAGTTCCTTGTCAGTTGCTTTGCAAACAGTTTGTTCCACTCTGTAGGTTGCCTTTTCACTTTGTTTATGGTTTCCTTTGCTGTGCAAAAGTTTTTTAGTTTAATTAGGTCCCACTTAAAGCTTCCCAGGTGGTGCAATGGTAAAGAATCTGCCTGTCAGTGTAGGAGATTTAATAGACATGGGTCCCATCCCTGAGATGGGAAGATCCTGTGGAGAAGGGAATAGCAGCCCACTCCAGGATTCTTGCCTAGAAAACTCCATGGACAGAGGAGCCTGGCTGGCTATAGTCCATGGGATCGCAAAGAGTTAGACGTGACTGAGTTCACACACACAGAGGCCCCATTTGTTTATTTTTTGTCTTTAATCCTGTTACTCTAGGAAATAGATCCAAAAAATGTTGCTGCAATATGTCCGAAAGTGTTCTGCCTGTGTTTTCGTCTAGGATTTTTATGGCAATCTGGTCTTGCATTTACGTCTTTAATCTATTTTGAGTTTATTTTCATATATGGTATTAGAGAATGTTCTGATTTCACTCTTTAGCTGTCCTGTTTTCCCAGCACACTTATTGAAGAGACTGTCTTTTCTTTTCTATTCTTTTATATTCTAGCCTCCTTTGTTGTAGATTAATTGACCATAGGTGCATGGATGTATCTCTGGACGTTCTATGCTGTTCCATTGATCTGTATTTCTGCTTTTGTGCCAGTACCATACTGTCTAGATTACCATAGCTTTGTAATATAGTATAAAATCTGGGAGTATGACTACTCCAGCTCTGTTCTTTCTCAAGATTGCTTTGTTTTTTCAAAGACTTTAGTGTTTTGTGTTCAAAGTCTTTTGTGTTTCCATAGAAATAAAAAATGGAGAAGGCAATGGCACCCCACTCCAGTACTCTTGCCTGGAAAATCCCATGGGTGGAGGAGCCTGGTAGGCTGCAGTCCATGGGGTCACTAAGAGGCGGACACGACTGAGCGACTTCCCTTTCACTTTTCACTTTCATACGTGGGAGAAGGAAATGGCAACCCACTCCAGTGTTCTTGCCTGGAGAATCCCAGGGACGGGGGAGCCTGGTGGGCTGCCATTTATGGGGTCGCACAGAGTCGGATGCGACTGAAGTGACTTAGCAGCAGCAGCAGAAATAAAAAAAAATTTTTTTGTTCCAATACTATAAAAAATGGCACTGATAAATTGATAGGGATTGCGTTGAATCTATAGATTGCCTGGTATAGAATGGTCATTTTAACAGTATTGATTTGTTCAGTCCAAAACGTGGTATATCTTTTCATTCATGTGGTCTTCAATTTCTTGCATCAATGTCTTATAGGTTTTGGAGTACAGGTCTTTTGCTTCCTTAGGTACATTTATTTCTAGATATTTTATTCTTTTTGATTCAATAGTCAATGGGATTGTTTCCTTAATATCTGATTCTGCTATTTCATTGTTAGTGTATAGAAATATGACAAACTTCTCTATATTTTGTATCATGTAACTTAATTGAATTCATTGATGAGCTCTAGTAGTTTTCTGGTAGCATTTTTAGGATATTCTGTGTATATATTCTGTCAGCTGCAAACAGTGATGGTTTTACTACTTCTTTTATAATTTGAATTCCTTTTATTTTTTTCTGATTGCTGCTGCTAAAACTACATTGAATAAAAGTGATGCGAGTAGGCATCCTTGTTTTTTTCCTGATCTTAGAGGAAATGCTTTCAGCTTTTCACTGTTCAGTATGATGTTAACTTTGGGTTTGTCATATATGGCCTTTATTATGTTGAAGTATATTCCCTCTGTGCCCACTTTCTAGGGAGTTTTTTTTTTAAATCATAAATGGATGTTGAATTTTATCAGAAGCTTTTTCTGTATTTATTGAGGTGATCATATGGTTTTTATTCTTCAGTTTTTTAATGTGATGTATCACATTGATTAGTTTGCAGTTATTAAAAAAATCCTTGTATCCCTAGAATAAATTTCCATTGATCATGGTTTATGATCCTTATTGGATTCTGTTTGCTAGTATGTTGTTGACAATTTTTGCAACTGTGTTCATTGGTGATATTGGCCTATACATTTCTATTTTAGTGGTATCTAAAATAACAATAGAAAAGATCCATGAAATTAAAGGCTGTTCTTTGAAGAAATAAACAAAATTGATAAGCCTTTAGCCAAATTCACTGGGGAAAAAGGGCCCAAATCAATAAAATCAGAAATGAAAAAGAAGTTACAAGGATATAAAAGATCCTAAGAGGCTACTATTAGTAACTGTGGTGACCCAAGGATGAAAGAGTAGGTAAAACCAAGGAGGGTCTTGGAATGCAGGAACAGAAAAACCAGACCCTTATCATCTCTCCCTCCCCCANTTGATAAGCCTTTAGCCAAATTCACTGGGAAAAAAGGGCCCAAATCAATAAAATCAGAAATGAAAAAGAAGTTACAAGGATATAAAAGATCCTAAGAGGCTACTATTAGTAACTGTGGTGACCCAAGGATGAAAGAGTAGGTAAAACCAAGGAGGGTCTTGGAATGCAGGAACAGAAAAACCAGACCCTTATCATCTCTCCCTCCCCCATGTTGTAACTATTAATGGATTTCAGGTCCTCCTGAGCAGTAAAACCTATCTCCCCTCCTACCCCATTGTGAAAAGGTATTTGCCTTACTCTTCCCCTAACCCAGTATACGTGCCCCATCCAATCAGCAAATGACTTGCAAGACACTTATTCTACTCCTTGTACCATGGGTATAAAAGTGGACTAAGGACCTCTGTTCAGTGTCGGTTCTCCCTTGATCTGACCTGCTGTTCTAACAGCGTCTCCCACTCTAATAAACTTTATTTCCCTTTCATTCTCTTTCACGTCTGGAAATTCTTTTTCCAACCCGTGCCCGGACCACGACAGTAACTATGCACCTATAAAATGGACAACTTTGAAAAAACAGACATATCCTTAGGTACTCATAAGGCTGAACCAGGAAGAAAAAGAAAATGCAAATAGACCAATTCCCAGCACTGAAATTGAATCCGTAATTTAAAAACTCCCAACGAACAAAAATCTAAGACCAGATGGCTTTACAGGTGAATGCTACCATTTAGAGTAAATACCTATCCTTCTGAAACTATTCCAGAAAATTGCAGAGGAAGGAATACATCTGGACTCATTATGTGAGGTCATCATACTGATGGCCACCTATCCTTCTGAAGCTATTCCACATCAGCAATGTGTTTTACTACAACTTTTTTTTTCTTTTTAAAAATTGTTTGTTAACCGTGATAAGTCACATAGGTGAGTACAGTTTTTGTACTTTTCTCTTTGTGAAAAATAATATATGGTTCCAAGCACTTATTTAAAAAAAAAAATAAGTCAAAACAATACAAGACAGATCCAGCCAGGAGAGACTTAGACTTGGGATAATTGATAGCTGATTATGTGCTAATTGTTTCTTCTGCTCAAAATTAATGACATACTTTACTTGTAAGCACAGTCAGGCTCAAGGGTTTTTCAGTGGGTGCTAGGCAAATAACAAAGGTCAAAATTGTGAGTCTTTACATTTCTGACTGTTGTCCTTTATTATTCTTTATTTAAATATTTCAGAAAGAGCAGTTTCTGCAGAAAGGTTGGTTACTAGTGATAAGTGTAAGTAGCCTGTGGTTTTCTTGTAGGCAATTGGAACCGGAAAAGTTCTGAAGGTTGAACTGATGTTACCATTTATATTTAAACCACATTGATTGACTGAAAAATTTAGCTAATGAGTCTCTTTTAGTGCTCTCCTGAAATAAAGCTTTTTTTAGACATGTCCTAGCTCCTCTGAAGGGCATTGTTGTGACTCTTGGAACATTAAACTCTTCTGATTTTCCTGACTGGTCATTTGTGGACAAGATAAAAGATTCAGGATGAACAGGAAAACGTCTCGGCAGTTGTTTCTAGTTCTAAGGTATAATAAAAAGTTGTTGAAATACCACGCCTGACTTTAAAACAGAAAAATATTCGTGACTTTATGAGACCTGATCTATAGGTGGGGAGAGACCATCTGTCTCCTAGAGTTTACTTGGGATTAAAGTCCCTATTTTGTCAAGAAAAACACACACAGAAAAACATTCCACTCCCCTAAAAACATTCCACTCCCTTTGAATAGGACTAAACATGTCTCAAGTGTGTTAATGTCTTATACATAGTTATTTTATTAGGTTTTGGTCATATGTTTGATTTAACTGACTACATGTAGCTAAATCACTCCAGCATATGACTAAATAGAAATTCTGGCCAAGTGTTTTTTTCTTGGTCTTGTACATTGTTTTCTTACATTTTAAGACCGTCAAAATCTTAAAGTTTAACAAATCATTGAGAATGTCTATCTTTAAATTTATATAATATTTTAAAATATTTTAGATCAAACAATGTTTGCTGTGTCAACAATTTAGGCGTGTGCTATAGAAGTTATGGTAGTTATTAAGGTTTTTATGAAATCAAAATGAATAGTAAGATATATTCATGTTGGGTAGGAAGAAAGTTTTCTGTACCCGTCTAGGTTCTTCTGGCTTGTCTAAGAATTGAGTTGACATGAGAGAGATTAACAAGAGAAAATCAAAATTTTAATGACCTATGTACAATGGGAGATATCCAGAAAGAAAAACTGAATAACTACCTCAAATGGCTGAGACCCTCACCTTTAAATACCATCTTTAGCTAAAGAAAAAAGAGGATGTTGGGGGTAGTGGTTTGGGACTTCAGAAGGGAAGAAGGCAATGCCCATGGAGGTAGAAAAATAAATATTTGGTGAATAAATATTTGCTAGGCCATGAAGAGGCCTGGGAAATAGGAATTTTGACAGACTTTTCCAGCTTCCTCCTTATCTATACACCTAGTTCCTACTGTAGTTATTTAGGGGGATAGCCCCCTTCCTGAAGAGGCCCTCCATCCAAACGATTTTGGGGGCAGTTATGGGAAAGGTCAAAGTTTCTACTTCAGTCTTCTTGGCATTAATTGTTTTCAGTTCAAAATAATCCACAGGAGACATTTTGGGGTGGCAGATTTTGCTTCCTACACTCACAAGGGAGGTGCTGTAGGGTTGCTGGGAAAACAAAGATTTGCACCCTGAATCTATTATTTATAACTTTGAAAGTTTAATTAGTCTGGGTCCCTGTTCTCTCAATTATAAAATAATCTTTACCTCAAGTGGTATTTGGCATAAGTATCAATTTCTACCTCCTTATGTATTTAATATGTGCTATATTATTTTATATTTGTGAAATATGGTTATATAAATGAATAGGCTTTTGACATGTTTTTCTGGTGATTCAGATGGTGAAGAATCTACCTGAAATGTAGGAGACCTGGGTTCAATCCCTGGTTTGGGAAGATCCCCCGGAGAAGGGAATAGCAACCCATTCCAGTATTCTTGCCTGGAGAATTCCATGGACAGAGGAGTCTGGCAGGGTACAGTCCTTGGGTCTCAAAGAGTCAGACTAACACTTTACATTGTAAAAAGTCATATTATATTGCTTATATTTGTTTCATAAATTTGTTTTTAGGATCAGTGGGTCAAGAATTCTGACTTTTTAAAATTCTTTAGTGTTTTCCATTCTTCCCAATAACTAAGCCAAAAGTGTTTGGATTTTAAAGAAAGCTTGAGATAATCACACTAGTCTTTGTTGGGAGAATGGTCATTGTAGTCAAACTTCATCTTTCTGGGGTTACTTGATTCTTGTATTTTTTTCCCAAAATTTTGTGTTGTGTGGAAGTTGACAAAGTGTGTTGATGAGTCTCAACAGACAAAATGGCATTCTTGTCACTCTATCGCCAGTAACCCTTGGCATTACAGTGATCCCTCATACCTGCAGGCTAGGGGGAACTAGTTTCATGAACCTCCTTGTACCCTCATTCCAGAATCTGAAGATGTGCAAGGCCCTTATATAAAATGGTGTAGCATTTGCACATAACCTGTACACACCCTCTTGTATACTTTAAATCATATCTAGGTTACTTGTAATACCTAATACAATGTAAATGTTATGTAAATAGTTGCTGACTGACAAATTCAAGGTTTTCTTTTTGGAACTTCTGGAATTTTTTTTCCCCAACTATTTTTAGTCCATGGCCGGTTGAATCTGTGCATATGGAACCATCGGATATGGAGGGCTGAGTGCATTTGGATTGGGTAGGTGGAAGTGAGGGACTTAATTTCCTTCTGGATTCTTTTCTTTTCCTTGTCCCTCGAAGTTACCACGGTAGGTGGTGTATCTATGTAACGGTCAGGTGGCCTGGGCAGTACCTGGGGGAAGGGTGAAGCTCAAGAGACACAACAGTGAAGACTGAGTAGTCTCTGACTGTTAAATTCTGAAATTAGTCCTTAATAGGTAAGAGAGAGATGTTACTTTAAAGAACTAGTTAATTGTGTCCCCAGGGGATATTTGACAATGCCTGGGGACATTTCTGATTAACTTAGCTGTTCTTAGCAACTGTTATTTCCTCTCAAACTCCTTCTATTCTGCCTTACCCCGCCCCAAGCCAGTCTTCTTTTCATTAGTCTTGTTACAGTGAACTACCTCAAAACCGTGAAACAAAACATAATCTCGCATCACGAAGGTAGATATTAATAGGAAACACAGGAGAGAGAGAGAGAGAGAGAGAGAATGTGTGTGTGTGTGTGTGTGTGTGTGTGTGTGTGTGTACGCGCGCACGCACGCGCCTGAGCTACTGGCATTAGTGGGTAGAGGCCAGTGATACTGCTAAGCTGTCTACAGTGTAGAGGATAGCTCTTTACAACAGAGAATTATCTGCTTAAATACGTCAATAGCATTGAGTTTGAATAACCCTGTTTTAAAAGAACTGACTTTCCAGCCTGTGAATCTTGACTATAAAGAAATAAAGGTATTAATGTACATCATTAAAAACATGTTGATTGGAATAATGCAATTTAGAACATTTCAGGAAAAATTGTAGAAAAACAGTCAAGTCTGGCACCAATTATCAAAGTATTGTTAGGGGAACTTTTAGTCATTCAGTCATTCAGTGAATATTCACTGAATGTCAGCTGTGAGCCAGTCCATGTTCTAGGTATTCTAGGTGTTCAAACAGCTCCGGGACTGTTTGGTGACTCTTTTCCTTATTAAGAGGATGGACCTGTTAAGGCCCTTAGATCTCATATCATCAAACATGCAGAAATCATAAAATTCACTGCCCTGCCACTGTTCTGGGTACATCCTCACTAAGTTCATACGAAAATTTTGTTTCCCTATGTGTCCAAAAGTACACAATTTAGACGAGCTGAAGTTATATTCCTCTGTGTAAAGTGGTCCATGGGCAGTTACTCTCTTATAGGCTTGGTTTGTATAAATTAGCATCCCTGAGTTTTATTACTCTGAGATATTGGTCATATAGCTTCTGGACCTGTGTGGTTGTGTGCCAGAGCAGTTTGCTGACGTGCAGGTAGCATTGTGGGTGCTGTGTGGATGGTCATCTTATGTTTTCTACATTCCTACTGTTTTCCCAGTATGTACTTTAATTGACCTTACAACAGTAAATTACTTATTTTTAGAGGAAAAGAAAATAAATGCAAATACTCACCTTGTTCTCAGTATTTATGAGTTTCTTTTTGGGATGTGTTAGTACTGCTTTTTGTTGACTGAGATTTGTATAACCTATTGCCATCAGTTCAGTTCTGTCACTCAGTTGTGTCCGACTCTTTGTGACCCCATGAACTGCAGCACGCCAGGCCTCCCTATCCATCACCAGTTGTGCCATCATGAACTCATTCATTTTTTACATAAAAAATATTATCCAGCTTAAAATAATGCCCTTTCATTGAACTCCTGCAGCATTTATTGTCGGATTACTTACTTTGAGTAATTTTGACTTTTGTTGTCATTCAGATACACATGTATTCCAGTTATAACCCAAGTAGAACGTAAGCTCTCAGAGTGTATCAATCAGGGTCTATAACTTCCTGGAAACTTCTAGGAGCCTAACATAGTCTGGGTACTCCTTGGGTAATCAGTGATCCTAGCTATTAGATATTGGTTACCCAGAATGTACAAGGTGTCACAGGCTCTATGTGAGTTATCTTGCAGGCAGTGAGTGGATTCAGATTTATTACATGTTTTGAAGACCCAGCTATTCAGTTAAATGATCCAGAGTAGAGTGAAAAAAATGTACCATTATTAGGATGGTGCTAAAATAATTGCAGTTCTGCACTGTTGCGCTTTGCCATTTAATATTGGAATTCATTCTTAAATGTGGTTATGTTGTATATCATTTTAATGCACATTTCTTGCTTTGTGTTTTTGCTAGTGAATTATTACTTGCTATTTATTTTCTGTGTATTTTAGACTGTGGAAATGATGTTAGACCAAAAGCAAATTTGAGTGATTTTCTTTTTCGAGTTCAAAATGAGTCATAAAGCAGTGGAGGCAGCTTGCAACATCAACAATGCATTTGACCCAGGAACTGCTAGTGAACATACAGTGCAGTGGTGGTTCAAGAAGTTTTGCAAAGTAGATGAGAGCCTTGACGATGAGGAGCTTAGTGGCCAGCCATTGGAAGTTGACCGTGATCAACTGAGAGCAATCATTGAAGCTGGTCCTCTTACAGCTACTTGAGAAGTTGCCCAGTAACTCAGCGTCGACCTTTCTGTGGTCGTTTGGAAAGGTGAAAAACCTCAATAAGTGGGTGCCTCATGAGCTGACCGCAAATTAAAAAATAGTCATTTTGGGACGTTATCTTCTCTTATTCTGTGTAACAAGAACGAACCATTTCTCAATCGAATTGTGATGTGGGAGAGAAATGGATTTTATGCGACAACCAGTGATAACCAGTTCAGTGGCTGGACCAAGAAGAAGTCCCAGAGCACTCCCCAAAGCCAAACTTGCACCAAAAAATGGGTCACGGTCACTATTTGGTGGTCTGCTGCCCATCTGATCCACTACTGCTTTCTGAATCCTGGTGAAACAGTTACCTCTGAGAAGTATGCTACTGGACTTGCTTGTTTCTGGCTGTTAGAGTACAACACTCAGAAACAAGCAAGTCCAGTGGTCCACAGGATATCATCCAAGGTTGTGCCCCACTGGCTGGTACCAGAATTAGCCCTTTGAGGTGAAGCCTTGTCTCTTACTGGTGTTCAGATCCTAGAGGCAGAGACCGTTACTACATCTCCCGCTACCACCCGAGACTACAGGAGTTCACTCTTCCTGGTTTCTTGTCTCCATGTAATTTGGTTTAGAAAAAAACACTGGTTGTTTGTTCCTTTTCCTTTGTAAAGGGTCTGGAAAACAGGATCCTCAGTGAGGTCATCTTCCAGGTGTAACCAGTTTGCTAGAATGAGGACTCAGTTCAGTGGTCGTGTGTCTCACACACTAGTAGACAAGGCCAGGGTGGTAACTGGAAGTACAAAGTGAAGATCTACTAAACTTATCCTGGCTTATTTTATTATTATTATTATTTTTTTAAATTTTAATTTTTATTTATTTTTATTTATTTATTTTTATTTTTTCATCTCAGGTGTACATGAGTTCCTGGCTTATTTTAATGTAACTATTAACAAGCCTTGGCTTTAAAATACAAGACAAATCTGGGACAAATACGCAGTGGGTAGGACAGCAGGATAACAGATGCAAACCTGGACCACCCAGGCACACTAGGATGTGAACTTCTAAGGAGAAGGATCTTGATCACATCCAGAAAAAGGAGGTAAGTATAGCTGAAGTGTATTGAGTGGTGCAGAGGGCTGCACGAGATGGGATTACACAGGTGGAGGTGAGCAAGACAGAACAGGGAGGGGCTTCGTGGCTGCTGGGAGGGTTTTGGATTTTATTTTAGGTGTAATGAAAAGTCACTGGAGAGTTTTCAGCAGGGGAGCAACGTGATCTGATTTGCACTTTAAAAAGCCTACTTTTGCTTTTTATGAAATATGGAACTTTGGGTGCAAGAATGATGGGTAGGCAAGCAGGAAGAGATTTTAGGAGCCCAAGTGAAGGTGGCTTAGAGAATAAAGAAATTATATTGGCAGTGAAAAATTAGTCAATCTAAGAAAGAAATGGAAAATTTTATTCGAGTCAAATTTGAGGATTATAACCCAGGNAGCAACGTGATCTGATTTGCACTTTAAAAAGCCTACTTTTGCTTTTTATGAAATATGGAACTTTGGGTGCAAGAATGATGGGTAGGCAAGCAGGAAGAGATTTTAGGAGCCCAAGTGAAGGTGGCTTAGAGAATAAAGAAATTATATTGGCAGTGAAAAATTAGTCAATCTAAGAAAGAAATGGAAAATTTTATTCGAGTCAAATTTGAGGATTATAACCCAGGAAGAGCATCTCAGAAAGCTCTGAGAACTGTTCTGCCTCTTAGAAATCAAGGCACAATTAAGTTTGTTTCTTTTCTTTTCTTTTTTTTTTNATCCAACTAGTCCATCCTAAAGGAGATCAGTCCTGGGTGTTAATTGGAATGACTGATGGTGAAGCTGGAGCTCCAATACTTTGACCACCTGATGTGAAGAGCTGACTCATTGGAAAAGACCCTGATGCTGGGAGGGACTGGGGGCAGGAGGAGAAGGGGACGACAGAGGGATGAGATGGTTGGATGGCATCACTGACTCAATGGACATGGGTTTGGGTAGACTTCGGCAGTTGGTGATGGACAGGGAGGCCTGGTGTGCTGTGGTTCATGGGGTTACAAAGAGTCAGACACGACTGAGCGACTGAACTGAACTGAAAGTGAGTGTAGAGACAGGAGCATGTGACAAGTTGAAAGAACTTTGCATTTGTGAGTTACATTGATGACACTGAATTGAGACATTTAGACCTGAGCCAACAGGCCAAGACTGATCCTAAGTAGTGAATAGCTACATTCATGGCTATTAATAGGTGCACTCACAGCTATTAATAGCTGCATACTAACAATTGAGCTTTTAGGTCACCCCAAATTGGAAAGTTCTGTGACATTTCCTGTAGCTCATACTGGGCCTGGTAGTGATGCATGGGGTTATACAGGATCTTGTAACCAGTAGGTAAAGTAGGAAGTGCTTCTGTCTCAAGGTAAGGCTTTCCACGTGGGGAGAGACTTCTGAGAAACTCACAGATAAGTTAATAAATTTCATGCATAGATATTAAAATTAGTGATGTCTTAAAATTTATTGTATCCTTCTACCTAGTGAGAAAATCCTTGAAAAATCACTACTTTCTCTTAATTTTTTTTCCACCTGAGAAAGTTGGTTTATGATTTGATATTTATACATTGTGTACAAATTAACGTATGATGTTGACAACAGGTACAAAGAAGTATTATTTATAGATAAGGAATTATCCTTCCATTTGACTTTTAGGAAATTTTATCCTTTTGATAGTGTAAATGATAATTCCTCCTATTAGAAAAATTTAAACAATAGCTATTATCTTTTTATTTGGAGATTTTTTTTTTCTTTTATGCTTATGTAATGCTTTCTGTAGTCAGAGTGTTAAACTGCTGTTACGGAAGCATGATTTGACTGGGTTTTCAATGATTTATGGCTTAGTACAGCAATTAGACTTTTGTTGCAACTGATGCATAGACTTTCTTCTTGGAGAATGTGCAGTCCTTGCCATTTGGTGTTGCCATGAAAACAGGAGACTAGGGGCCATCCTTATTTACAGCAGCAGTGATATCTCTTCTGATCAGAGAGTAGCTTCTCAGAATGTAGGGAAAAGCAAACTCTGTGCTCAGGGTTAGGCTCAGCTTTGTTTGCCCTGAATCCCTGTGCTCTGGCCTTCCAATGTTGCAGCATTTTATTTGATGGTTACAGTCTCAGTCATTAACCCCAAGGCATGTTCACATGCTGTTGCAGCTGAGATACAGTAGTACATACAGCCAGGCTCTTATGAGAGTCCAGGGCTTCCACTGAGCTTAAGTCACCAGTTTAAACACTGTGGCTCAGCTGGGAAAGAATTCACCTGCAGTGCAGGAGACCTGGGTTTGATTCCTGGGTTCGGAAGATCCCCTGGAGAAGGGAAAGGCTACCCACTCCAGTATTCTGGCCTGGAAGATTCCACAGACTGTATAGTCCGTGGGGTCACAGAGAGTCGGACAGGACTGAGTGACCTTCACTTTCACTTTAAACACCAGAACTCTCCATCAAGAGCACTTCAGTGATGAGAGATATTATAATAATGTCAAACATCAAATAAAAAGCAGTCTGGGTCTTAAGGTCTGTGCACATTTGAACAAACCTTTGAGTAGACTTTGAGTTTCACATTCTAAGGAATGTGGTGTTGGGTGACTTTAATCCTGCTCTAAACTGTATCTGTTAATTCACAGTATTAATTTAGATTCTCGTTCTGTCTCATTCTGTTTCCTTAATTACTTTTCTTTAAGAATTCTCTCTTTTTTTTTTTTTTGCTATATTTTATTAAATTGGAATCTCCATGGTTACTAGACTATAGAATAACTAAAACCCTCTTCCATTTTCATTATTGTCCTTAGATGTTACACTTACCATGTCCAATTTAAAATGCAATGAGCAAAAATACCTTCGTATATAGCAGACTGAAATACAAAGATGTACTAAAGAGGAGTTCTCAAGGACTGTCTCAGAAATGTGATGTAAGAAAAAAGAGGAAAGGAGACTGTGGAGTAGGGGGCGGGGCTGCCTCTTCTCAAATAGGATTGCCAAGTATTCAGAGACACAGAAAGGACACAGAAAGGAAGGTCAGAGGTGGCCGATGGCTTCTGTGTGGGTTGCACAGCTTCTCACAGGATTGGACGTCAGTGGCGTTTATTCTGGAGTGACTCAGAGGAAGTCCTCTGCCTGGTTCCAAGTTCCAGTATGAGCCACATATGCAAGCAGGCCTCTGGGGAAGGAATGAGTGACAGAGATGCTCTCAGTATGGACCTCAGTGAGGCTGGAGATGAGGACAGTGGGAAGGTTTGAGGCCTGAAATGTGAAGCAGCTCTCTGCAGTTTTCAGTGAGGCCCTGTGGACAGATAAACACAGTGGTTCAGGTGCATTGACTGGACAGTCACAGATTATTTACCAGTTCTGACTGCCCACACACTTAATGTTTAATGAACATACCTTGAAATATTTGGGCCAGTTCACATTCTTAAGCCAAGTTTTTGGTAAGAATTTATCCTGTCTTTTAGGTATTGTTAGCAACTGATGGTGACCACGGCAATAGGGGCTTCTCAGTGCAGCTAGTGATGGAGAACTTAGGACCAACGTATACAGGTCGAGGTTCTTATGACGGATTCTCTTTTAGTGGTAGCTTTAAGAGTTTGTTGGGTCTGACTCTTTCCACACATAGGAAAGTGAAAAATAGCAGCCAGACCCTTGTGGCTTTAACAGTGAAGTATTGTTCCAGGGGTAAATGAGCAAGGGGAAAACATAAGGAAAAAGTAGAGATGATGGTTTCTCTTGGTGGGGGAATGGAGAAATTGTTAGATTATTTAAAAACCATGACAAATTTGTACTTTATCGTACGAGAAAGAATTCTGAGTCTTGAAAATGACTGCTCCTTAAACTTATTCTCCCAGTATCCCACTGCCATCCCTTAATATGTAGGCCACTGCCTCCTAAAAACCTGAAGGATCACAAAGCTACATACTGGGATTTAAGATCAAAATGCTGCAGAAACTTGAGAGAGGCCACCAAGTATCTGGAAGCGTCTCTGTGAAAGGAATTGACCCATTAGAGTGCTTGTAAACAGTGTTTATGCCCAGTGAAGTAAGTGGCTTCCCCAAGCCCTTTTCTGAAAATGAGAGGTCCTGACATCATGTTGAGTATGTGGAACAAAAACATTGGGGGCAAAGAATCAAAACAGTTTAAGCAGATAACATCTTTGAGACAATCTGATAAAGCTTCTCTTCCAGAATTACAGAGGGAAGGAAGAATGGAATGGGGTCATCCGTGTCTTCCCGCAGCCCCATAAATCTGTCGACAATTGCCAAACTCAGAAAGCCATGTGAAAATAGAGACTTGGAGTAAGAAAGATCAGAGTGTGTCTTTGTCATTTCTGGTAAGAGCGTTGGGAAATCTAGTCATCTGAATTCTAGGCAAATGTGGGAAGGAAGGTTTTGTGCCTGTTGATTTAATCTAAACACAGAAAGCCAAAGAAGCCCCTATTAAATATTTGATAAGTTGTCCTTCTGTTAGAGTGCTCACACAATTGCAGAACAGACTTCTTTTACCAGCTGTGAAAGTATAATGTATTATAGACAATATATTAATTTAGAGTTGGCATGAGAGAATGTTTGAAATATTTGCATGTACTCTGTATATTCCTTTTCTGTCCTAATGGTTGGCTGAATGATTCATTTGGGGTCTAATATTCAAGCTAGGCTCTAGAAGCTGTCAGAGAAAGATGACAGTGAATTGGATGTGGGATACAAGAGGAAAACAGGCGTTAAGAGTGATGTCATATTTTTGGTTTGAGCAATTGGGAAGATGAAGTTGCCATCAATAGGAATGAGGATTTGTGGGGATGGTTTAGGGTTTGGAGGTGGTACGCAGTGCTGGCTGTGTTGGGTATTAGAAGCCTTTTAGATATCCAGATGAAGGCGTTGAGCAAGAAGTTGGATATAAAAGTCTGCAAAGAGGCTTGGGAGGGAGGTAAATATTTGGATGTTGACAGCACGTGAATGGTATTCAAAAGCATCACTAAGGGAGTGAGTGGAGGTAGAGGGATGTTCTGTAGCTAGGAGGTTGGAGAGAAGAGGAGGGATGCATGGAGGAACTTGAGAAAGTCTGACTGTGAAGTAGGAAGAAGTAAATAGAGTTGGTGTCCTAGAAGCCAGGGAAAGTAAGATATTCCAGGGAGAGAGTCAGCACTTGTGTTATACCTGCAAGTTAAGTAAAGTAACGTGAGGACCGAGAGATGCCAGGTGAAGTGAACTACTGGATTATTGGCAGTGCTGAGTAGTTTTTAGAGGAGTGGTGGGAATTAAGTTAGTAGTGGAGTTAAGACAGAGTGAGTGGTAAGAGGAAGGAAATTGGGATGGTGCATGGACATGAGGTTTCAGGAGTTAAGGCAAAGGGGAGCAAAGAAGTAGGACTGTAGCTGGGAGAAAAAGTTGGGATCAAAATCCTTTGTTTTAGGCAGTGTTGGTGTGTGATGTGAAAGATCCAGAGATTCTGTCCTGTAAGAAAGGAGGAGCTGTTGAAGGAGCAGAGACGAGAAGGCTGAGCCCTGCCCCTGGGTAGCTGCAGGAGAGGGGCCCCTGGGTCACCTCTGCTGGGGGTGCAGACATTGCTAGGGGGTAACTGGGGAGAAGTGGGGACGTGTGGACGCAGACACAGGAGCGTGGTTCTGAAGCAGGACGCAAGGTCACCAGCCACGAGCGAGTCTGGGAAGTGACATTACAAGTGTGGGAGAGAGGGCAGTTCTGAAATAGTATCCAGGAATGTCCCAGGTGATCAGCTCCAGGGGCCCAGTCTGGGAGTGATTAGAACACTCAGGAGGTTAGTTCTGTTCTTTTCTGTAAACATTTCAGCCTTCCAGATCATCTGAAAGATTTCAAATCATGAATGCAGTAAGTCTTAAAACAGTTACATTCTTGAGAGACTCAATTCTCTCACCCGTAACTATCACTGCAGGTTTTGTCTGTGCTGTAATTGTGAGTACAAGTTATGCATTGCATCAGCAGCATGCTGAAAGGCTGAAGAAAGAATTTAAAATGTGTGTAAACGCTCTGCTTGGATAGGAGCTGAACACTGCGGACACAGCACTTCCAGCACTGACTTCTTGAGTTTGTTCTCCCGACTTCCCCTCCTCTGTGCCACCACACCATCTAGTTCCTTTCTGAATCTCCTTAATCTCAGTAAATATCACCACCATCCTTTCGCTTGCTTTTAGCCAAAAGTCTTGTCAATACACATCCCAAATACTTCTCAAGAACAGCGTACTCCCTTTCTTCTCCGCTTTATTACTGTAACTCAAGCTGCTGTCCATCCTCGCTTGGATTATGGCAGCAACCTGCTAACCTGTCTCCCAGCTCTGCGTGTCTCTGCTAAGTCTGCAAGGAAGCCAATGTGACGTGCATCATCCTGTATGAAGCCCTCCAGGGGTTTTCCACTGTACATGAAATAAACTCTGCGTGCTGAGCTTGCTTTCCTGCCTAACTTCATCATGTTCCACTCATAACCTGGGTCACTGGGTTTCAGTCATCTGGGCCACTGTTCCTTTCTTTTTAGTGCTTTGCACAAGCTGTGGGCTTTTCTGCTGTCTCAACACCTTTGCTGCTGCTGCTGCTAAGTCGCTTCAGTCGTGTCTGACTCTGTGGGACCCCATAGACGGCAGCCCACCAGGCTCCTCCGTCCCTGGGATTCTCCAGGCAAGAACACTGGAATAGGTTGTCATTTCCTTCTCCAATGCGTGAAAGTTTAAAGTGAAAAGGAAGTTGCTTAGTCATGTCCGACCTTGCGACCCCATGGACTGCAGCCCACCAGGCTCCTCCGTCCATGGGAGTTTCCAGGCGAGAGTACTGGAGTGGGGTGCCAGTGCCTTCTCCCCTCAAGGCCTTTGGTATTTATTATTTCCTCTGCCTGAATGCTGATTTCTCAACTCTGTGTGGCTAGTTTCTGCTAATTGCCTTCTAAAAGTTTTTCTGTTTTTATGCTCTGGTGCCATCGTCTCAGAGAGGCCTTTCTAACCATTCTACTCACGGTGCCCTCGTCTTGTGTCAGAGGTACTCGCTATTACATTATTCACTTTTCCTTCAGGGCCTGTAACAGATTCTGAGTCTGTCTGGTTTAAAGTTTTATTCTCTATCTCCTCCTTCTACTAGAAATATGCTCGTTGAGGACAGGAATTGTGTCTGTCTCATTCCAGTTTGTGTAGCTGTGGAAAAGTGATGGGCACATGGGGGTCACCCAGAAAATGAGAGGAAGTGCTGATAAAAAAATGGAAGCCAGAGCATGGATGCTTTCTTCCCTTGTAAATTTGCTACGAATATGTCAGGAAGCTGTCTTGCTGAGTTGTGTGCAAGTGCTGGATGAGTTAGTTGTACTGCATATTATGGAGTAAGGAACATGTGCTCTGGAACCATACTGCCTGAGTGAAAATGACTGTGTAACTTTGGGCAAGTTACTTAACCTCTCTGAGTTGCATTTTGCTCTCCAGACGGGGAGCCTGGTGGGCCGCCATCTCTGGGGTTGCACAGAGTCGGACATGACTGCAGCGATTTAGCAGCAGCAGCAGCAGAACAGGGCTAATAATAATAATAATATATATCTATAGCACTTTTCTGAGGATTGCATAAGTTATCAATTGCTATTGGTCAGTCATTCAGTTGTGTCCAACTCTTTGCCATCCGTGGACTGCAGCACACCAGCCTTCCCTGTTCTTCACCTTCTCTTGGAGTTTGCTTTCAAACTCATGTCCATTGAGTCGGTGATGCTATCCAACCATATCATCCTCTGTCAGTCCCTTCTTCCCTTCTCCTCCTGCCCTCAGTCTTTCCAAGCTTCAGTCTTTTCCTGTGAGTCAGTTCTTCACATCAGGTGGCCAAAGAATTGGAGCTTCAGCTTCAGCATCATTCCTTCCAGTGAATATTCAGGGTTGATTTCCTTTAGGATGAACTGGTTGGATCTCCTTGCTATCCAAGGGACTCTCAAGAGTCTTCTCCAACACCACAGTTCAAAAGCATCGATTCTTTGGCTCTCAGCCTTATTTATGGTCCAGCTCTCACATCCATCCATGACTACTGGAAAAAATATAACTTTGACTATGTGGATGTTTGTTGGCAAAGTGAGGTCTCTGCTTTTTAATATGCTGTCTACTGTCTGGCATAGTAAGGACTCAGTAAATATTACTTAATGTTAATGTTTACTTGATACATATACCATTTTCCTATCTATAGAATCAACAGCTGAAAAAAGATAAAAATAATTTAAATAGCTTTTAATGATATTTTGAATATACCATATATTGGGTAACTAACTACTTCAAATTATGGTAGAAGTTTCTCTTTGATAAGACTAATATGTTTATGCATAAAGATTGTCAGCTTTCTGGCTGCAGCTTCAAAAGTAGTTCAGTGTAATCTGCTAAGCATTGTGATGGTGTCTGGCAGTGTGCCACAAGTGACCAGTTCACGAACTTAAACTGATGATTAGGAAAACTGTGTTGAAAATATTATTAAGGCATCCAGTGTGGAAGTTGTCCTATAAAGATTTTCTTATAGTGTGATTTTTCTTGCTCGAAGGAGGGTGAGGGTGCTTAGGAATAGCTTATTCCTGTAAACTGTTGCTGCTTAAACTGTTTGCTCTCTGTGAAGTAATAGCTGCATGTTGCTCCTTAAGTCTTGTTCTGCTGTATGTAAGTTTTTGTTTAAGNCATCCAGTGTGGAAGTTGTCCTATAAAGATTTTCTTATAGTGTGATTTTTCTTGCTCGAAGGAGGGTGAGGGTGCTTAGGAATAGCTTATTCCTGTAAACTGTTGCTGCTTAAACTGTTTGCTCTCTGTGAAGTAATAGCTGCATGTTGCTCCTTAAGTCTTGTTCTGCTGTATGTAAGTTTTTGTTTAAGCTTTGCTGGGTGAATTGGGACTTGTTTTCTTAAGAAAAACATCATTAATAGTTCTCATCAGAATGGGATGGCAAACCTCTATATTAAAACTTAAAACATCATCTCCAGTTTTCAGCACAAAATTGCTTTCTCGGTTCTGGTTCTCAATCTCAAAATAAAGAGAAGAAGCTATGTCACTAGGATAGCCTTCTACTTAGATTTCACTCTCTTTCTCTTTTGGATAAAGGAATGAGAATACAAGGAAAAAGACATAGAGAACCATTTAAATACAAACCTTGGGGAAAAGGGGTTTTCTATTACAGGTCCACATTATAATTAAGAGTAGACTCAGGAAGTCAATGGCTGCTTTCTGAAAAGGCAAACAAAAGGCTCCTGGTGCCCTGCCCAGTATTCAGAGTCCGGCCTCAGCGCTGCAACAGAGCAGCCTCAAGTCCCACTTGTACCACAGGGGTCAAGCCAGGCTCTTCTTGGCTAGGTAGGTACTGGAGTAGATTGGGCCAGGAGAAAGGAGGCAGGGAGGAAAAATGAGAGCTCTGCAGGGATTTCCAAACAGTTGAAAATATCCAAAATGCTCTTAACCTTTCTTTCTTAAATTCAGTGGCACCTGATGCTGTTTCATTTCTCTTATTTGTTCACAAAATTTTATTGTACAGAAAATAGCTGTTCACATTGTTATGTAAATTATACAACCATGAGACGAAGCACTACTTCGCATATGTGACAACCGCTGCTGCTTCTGCTAAGTTGCTTCAGTCGTGTCCGACTCTGTGCGACCCCATAGATGGAAGCCCAGCAGGGTCCCCCGTCCCTGGGATTCTCCAGGCAAGAACACTGGAGTGGGTTGCCATTTCCTCATCCAATGCATGAAAGTGAGAAGTGAAAGTGAAGTCGCTCAGTCATATTCGACTCTTCGTGAGCTCATGGACTGCAGCCCACCAGACTCCTCTGTCCAGGGGATTTTCCAGGCAAGAGTACTGGAGTGGGTTGCCATCACCTTCTCCAATGTGACAACTAAGACCCAGGTTAATTTTGCAAAGACCTAGCTTCTCTGTTTAAACATATTCTTCAGTTCAGTTCATTTCAGTTCA